>BSBK01007161.1:2500-602500 GCA_027943335.1 Chamaecyparis obtusa | reverse complement strand
TAAGTTCTCTATGCATCCTTGTGCAATTAGTATTTTGTAAATTGTTTTATTGAGCTAATGTAGTAATCATTTTTATAAATTATAAGAATGTTCTGTTACATAGGGGTTATCAAGTAGAATTACATTGAATGTCATTCATATGATATTTCATTATAAGGAAGTGATTTCTAATTATTCATTGATATGTGTTAAAAGGTATTTACATTCATATTTTATATGAATGTGGTTTTAAATAAGAATTAATTTAGATATATTATTTTAAAAAAAAATCAAGAACAAATTCTTATAATGTTAATTTTCAAGAAATGTCAACTATTCTTAATTATTTTGTGCTTTATTGTTTGGATCTTAAAGTGTACAAGAAATCTTAGGTTCCATCTTATGAATCCTTGTCATAAATGTGAAAATTTATCATCTAGAACAATATCCATCTATCAAATCTATTAGATTTTCACAATCCATACAAATGCTATATGATCCATCAACATTTGGATTCGACTGTGTAGAATTTTTTGTCATCAATGTTTCGGATCGTACTATATGATCCATCATCGAGATGCAAGAGAGTAAAAGGAATCCATGATCATTTTTCTCTCTTGCATTCTGATGATGGATCATGTAGTATGATCTGAAACATTGATGACAAACAATTCTACATAATCGAATTCGGAAACTGATATAGCAATATCCATCTAAACTGGTTCACCATCTTTTATAATATTGAAAGGGAGACCCACCTCGGCCTTGTAGTGTCTAAAGTTTAGAAAATATTCATTTGAAGAAGTGAATTCTGTGTTCATTGGCGAATCTCATAACTTCCTTGAACGTAAAACCAACTCTTCTTTATAGTAATTAAAAAAATCAGTTGAAACCACCAACATAACAATAAGACATCTTCTAGTTATATAAATTATAATCTCCATTATGAGAACCAAATGAGCCATCCACTTGCCTAAACCCCACAATAATCACTTTCAAATAAATTTTTTATTTTTTTATATATAAAAATATTTTTAAATGTTCAATAAACAAGACTAGGAGCATAAAAAACTTCATTTGGTTTAGAAATAATAATCACTGCCTTTTTTTACTAGAAGTACAATAATTCCCTCCACTTCTGAAAGTCTCTCAAGTCTCTCTCTTACAATGATGTTTATTCTGTTAATATGCAACGTTCATTTTTATAGTGCCATGTCCAACAAATGACTATCACTTAATCCACCTCTGCCATGTAATGAGAAGCCCCTTGAATTTGAGATATGTTGAGCACGCCTATGCCTGTGCTTATCATTTTCATTCTTCAATATCTAAAGCAACCTATGAGTTGGAAAGCTCCTCAGACTTGCGCACTAATCTCAAATTGACACATTAAAGCAATCAAATTGACCCAATTTGATATTTTCATTTCAAGGGGGGCAATAAAATCATTGCATTTTGTCATATTAAACAACTGATCTAATCAATAATTGAAATAATACACTTTCTTTGAAAGCATGTAGTTGTCGTTACAGTAAAAGTTTCATGCTCGCTTCCCTCCTATCTGCTATTATAAGCCCACCTCTCCACCAGGATATTTGTATAGATTTTTACAGCTATGGAAGGAAAATACAAGATGACATTCTGTCTGGTATTTGCAATTATGATAGTTTCAGGAAACACTGCTAGAACAGGCAAGTTATTATCTCATTTTTGTTTAGTCTTTTGTTAGCTATGACATGGGAAATCATTATTCCAACTGAGATATTTATTGAACTCTCTAATACTGTCTTTAATATGCATAATAACATTGTTTTAGGTCATACTAATTGATGAGAATTGTTGTTTCTGCTGCAGGGCTTAGCAGAATAAAAGAAGATAAGAAGGCAAATTATTTCCCTCATGAAAACACTTCTGAAGCTTTGAATTCGGAGGAAACAACAGAAAAGTATAGAAGCAGTTCTGCTGCACTGGAAGAGCCATTAAGAAGTGAGAAAAACACACCACCATCTCCGAAGCCTAATAGTAACAAGAGTCCCTGACTCCATCACTATTCGTCCACCTCCTTCAACATCATTGTTTAATATTTTGTATTTTTAGGTGGAGATTTTTATGCTATCTTAGATGCAATATCTATAGATGTTATATATTGTACAGGATATATTGTATATAATTTCCTTCACGTAGATAGTTAGAAAAGCCTTTAAATATACTATAGCTATGATGATTTTTAGTTGACTTATTACGATAGTCTCATGCATCCTCAAATTCGAACAATAAAGGGTGTATTTTTCATTTCCTTGTATGTAAAAGACGAATATTTATGAATATGAGAAAGAAGACTGATATATTACTCCACCTTTTCGCTCCATCAGTGGAGGAACATTATGTGATAATTGGGCTGTGTAACACTTATAAAAATATTGTTACCACCGTATTACTAATGGTAATTGTTTGTTCACAACAAAATATTGGCATAACAAAATGCGTTTATGCTCCTTGGAGTTTATATTTTTTAATCTATACAAACCAAACAATCAATGTTAGTTTAATATGTTAATCTTGCAGTCGGTTTCTTTTAGCTTGTGTACATGTTTTCAGTGTAGGAAACCCTTTACTCTTCAACATTCGTTGCTTATTTTATTGTTAGTCCTTTTTATGGCTTCTAATTATTTCATGTTAGTATTGGCAGCGTAAGCTAATGATAATATAGAACAAACATTTCTAAAGGTTTAGGTTGAAAGTTTTATACGAGTTAAACTATTTAACCCTATAATGGATATAGTTTTATTCATTTGTGAATTTGATAAATATGTAAATAATTAAATCATTTTAGTTTGATAGGACATTTTATTCCAAAAAAAATTCAAAATAAACATATTTTGTAAATGGGTTAGTGTAATCTAGCTTGATGTTATTAAGAACCTTGTCAAACGATTCTTTTATTTTTTCTTTATCGAACCTATTAATGTCAAAGTTATTATCAAGCATATCCTATGGTATTTCTTCCAATTGTAGATGCATGATTTTGGTATCTCAAATCAAAAGACACTTCACGTGCTAAGTTGGCTTGAGTTCTTTAGCTTACACTTATCTTGTTGAATGTTTTTCACTAGAATTGCTACCTCGCTTGAGAATATCATATGCGTGAAGCCTAATATATTTTATCAAGCTTGTCGACAAAATCATGTTTCTATTGAGATTGACTTATGAATAGAATTAAATGAAGCTATGCACATTTTGGTTAGAATCATTTTCCACATTCAGTGTACGCTACACATTAATATTTCTAATAGAGAGAGCTTGGATCTAGGGTTTGGTTCTAGCATTTTGTCATTTTAAATGCATTGATACTGCAAATTTTAATGTGAATACACTTGAATTCCATCTAAGATTTGTGAATGTCTTCTTATTTTGATCTTGAATTCTTATATGTTAATGTTGCAAAGCAAGTTAATATATGGTTTACAAAGTAAATTGTGAAGTTGTTCTTGAGTTCCTTCAAAGAAGGATTAAATTCTTAAGGATAGATTCATAGAATTCATAGTTCTTATGAGACTTTGATGTCTAAATGTGAGAGTGAAAGGAATAATAGGCAAAGCACTTATTCTAGATTTGGGTGTGTTTGAGTTAAGTTTTATGTTGATGTATGTTGTATTTGACTCTGTGCCCTAGGATAAGACACTGATCTATTCTCAGGAAGAAATTATTCATCATCAATCAACTTATAAATGATAAAATCTTTCAATCAATGTGTCAAGGACATCAATTCTTAATATTTATTGATTCCTTTAAGAAGTGAAACCAAGGTACACCCACCTGAGCATTAAGGCTCAAGGTGTAGGAGGACTAATATCCTAGTCCTTGTTAATTGGCCCCTTTTCTTGTTAGATTTGGAGTGGGTTACATGAGTCGGAGACATTTGTTGGTCAATCACATTGTAAATCTATAACTACAAAGAAAAGGAACCAACAAAATGGTGACTCTGCTGGGGATGTGACAATATAAGTTTCTCAAGGTTTCTTTCTTAAGATTTCCCATTAAAAGTGGGTGGTGACTCAATGGGTTAGAACTAGTGTTTACAAGCTACAAACTATGGACAAAAGAAGAAATGCTAGGGCTTTTGTCAAGAAGCATCTAGAGGTTACTCTAGAAGAGTTTCCTAGGTTAGGAAAGAAAAATTGGATTAGAAGAGATGGGGAATCCACTAGTGCCCCTATAAGAGAATAAAATAATGCTAGAAATAGGGCACAACATGCATCTCCTAATGAAGATGAATCACTATATAAAATCTCTAAATATGATAGTGGTCTCTCTAGAGATAACTTTTATGATACCCCAAAAATATTATTTCGAGACAAAGTCACATTACCTGCATATCAAAATGTGCATGCAGGAAATAAGGGCCTTGGGCCAAATCCTCATCCAAATAGAGATATGCTTAGAAGGCGACCCATGGAGCCAAGACAGGTCCATTTCCCATATCAAAATCTCACTGATATGGATGTGTCATCAAACTTTGAAGATATTATGATGAACCCAACTAATTTGGGTGTATTGAGATTACAATTAGCAGAGCAAGATGCAATATACAAAAGATTGCAGAAGGAAAGAGAGGCTGAAAAAATGAATGCATTAATAGAAAGAGAGTCTCTACTTAGAAATATTAATGAACTAAAGGAGAAAAACAAAATGTTTTCTTCTGCTCCCACCACCTGTTTCAAGTGAAGACATAGAGTTGGAAAAGAAAAGGAAGGAAAGAGATGATCTAGAAAGGGAATTGGAGAAGGCTAAAGTTGAAGCGTCTATTGCAAAGACAAGAAGGAAGATCCTATTCTTGAAGGCTTCATCTACAAACACTCTTGGACCATCTACTGTTGAAATAGGTATGCCATCTACAACTTCTAATATTGTTCCACTTGGTAATGTCACTACTCATAATCCACTTTTTGCTTCATCTACCAAGTTAAATGTTGACCCTAAACAATAATTAAGTGTACAAGTGGGTGGAAGTATAGTTGTAAATGCTAGTCCCAGTGGAAACACTGGTTTAAGTTTTCAAAAAAGATCTATGCAATTAGAAGGGTATAGGAAAATTAGCTTTGATGAAATACTAGGTCAACCAAATGCTTTCCCAACTTATATAAGAGATAAGGTAACCAAATTTTCTGGTAATAATGTCATTAGTTGTAAAGAAAACCTTAGGTTATTTTTTGATATACTAAATGACTATGATATTGAGCATGAGGATGTAACTTCATGAAACTATTTGTTCAATCTTTGGTGGAAGATGCTAGAGACTGGTTCAAAAGACTCCCTGACTATTGTATTGATACATGGGATGCTTTTGAAAAATGCTTCAAGGGGCAATATGGTGATAGGCCTAATGCAAGTTTCATGCTAAATGAATTTAACACCATAAGGAAGAATCAGAATGAGTCTGCAGCCGAGTTCAACATGAGATTTCAGAAGGGTATGCATAAGTTGTTTCCAGTTATGAGATTAGATGACAATGTTTGTCTGACTACATACTTCAATGCCTTTGATAGCAATATTGGATACTTACTAAGAGACAAAGAGCCTATAACCCTCAGAGATGCCTTTAGAATTGCTGTCAACATTGAGAATAATATGAAAATATCTAGAAAATTAGGTGGGAAAAGAGATGATCCTAAGTTGTTTGGGGACAAAAAATATAAAAGGAATAATGGAAGAAATGTTGGAAATAAGAGGCAAGAAGAAGATAAGTTGGATAAAGTGCTAAGTGCACTAAAAGACTTGAAAGAACCTAGTAACAAAAGTGATAAGGTTTATGCTACATAAAATCCTCATTTCATTAGTAACTTCAATAGGCAGAATAGGCTGCAAAATTACCCTTATAACACCTAATGGAAGGATGGAAAACCTATTTTCCCTACTACAAAAGGAAATAATGACAAATCTATCCCTGATCCTTTACAAAAGGCTTTTGTAAATGTCATGGAGGATACACCATGGTGTATGGCTTGCCAATCTCCTCATTCTGCAGAACATTGTGTGGTTTCACAATCCATAGTTTCATACCAAGATGATGGTTCAGAAGAATTGGATCAAGAGGATACTAATGATGACATTGGTTGTAACATGACTGACTCATATTTGGGACATGAAGATGTTTCTGACATTGATGAAGAAATTGATGTGTGTTTGAAAAGACACAATAAGGCATCATTCCATCAAGAAGTCTTTTCTGATGACGAAGACATTGATGAAAAGACATGTAACATGAACTTTTCCTTAGAGAAAGTGAATTTCATGAGAAGACCTTCAAAAGAGGAAATTTCTAGGATCACTGTTGAGATGGTAGCTCAAGTGTAGACTAGAAGCATGACAACAAATAATACCACTGGAAAAGTTGCAAGAATGTTTATAAAAAGCACCAGTTCTAAGGGACCCACTATAAATAAATCAAAAGATGATTACTTAGTGAAGATAAAAAATGTAAAGGGTAAGAAGTGGGATCCAAAGGGAGTTAGAGCTATGAAGATGTCTACTGGTCATGAAAGAGACAATCAAAAGGAAGTTGAGAAGCCAGTTAGTATAATGGCTAAAACTGAGAACATGAAGGTGACAACAACAGTTGATGTATCTAAAAAAAAAAGGATACTAGAGCAGTACAGATTGAGATTCCTTCCTCTGCCCTTGTTGATACGTTGTCTATATTGTCTCAGATTACTGTCAAGGTTCCTTTTTCATAGTTATTGAGAATCCCTGAACATAAGGATAAGGCTCTAGCATGGGTAGATAATGTTCACGATAATAATGTTGCTTGTAATGCTAATGAGCCCCAGGCTAGAGTTATGAAAGAAGTGGAAGTTCATGGAATGGTATCTTAGATACAACCTATATACTTGGACAACTCTGTTAATGCTAGCCTTCAAAACATAGATCCATTTTTCCTAAGTATCATAGTGAATGGAATGACAGTAAGAAATTGCATCTTTGATTTAGGTGCCTCAAATAATGTCATGCCTTTTAAGATCATGGAAAAGTTGGGCCTTAAGGTTGATACAATCCAGGGAAAATGTTATGAAATGGATCAAAGGGAAGTACTAGTCATTGGGACAATAAATACACTGCTTTACAAATTGGCAGCCTATCCAAAGAAACAACTGACCATGAGTGTCTTGGTGGTAGACATTCCTCCTCATTATGGGATGTTATTATCCAGGAAGTGGAGTGTTGCCATGGGTGGAAGTTTGCAATGTGACTTATCCTATACAACTTTCAAGATAGATGATCAATCTATTAAGGTTGAAAGGGAATCAAGGGTAACCCATATAATTGAAAAGAATATTGACAATGAGATTACCTATTTTGTGGATATTGATATCAATTCTTTCAAAGCATAGGTCTATGTGCTTGAAAGAGAGCCTATGTTGCCTCCTATCACTCTAGAAATAAATGCTAAATATGAGAAAGGTGAATTGTGGGTGATGTACTTTGGTGGTGGTAACTGCAAAGATGGTTCAAGAGTAGGTATTTTACTCATCTCTCCTAATGGAAATACTTACAAGTTTTATTTCACACTAAGCTTCTCTTGTATCAATAATATAGCAGAGTATGAAGCATTGTTCATTGGATTGAGGTTGGCACACAAGAATGGAATTAAATGTGTAAAGGTTGTTGGTGATTTTGAGTTAGTTGTGTTTCAAGTAAGATCGGTATATGCTTCTAAGAAAAAAAGGTTGAAACAATATAGAAATGTTTTCTGGGAAATGATTGAGAGTTTTGATGCCTTCAATATTGTATGGAAGGATAGGAGTAACAATAAAATGGCTGACTTGATAGCCAATATAGTAATAAATCCTAGTGATATTACTTTTGCAAGCATCTCTAAAATTGAAATTGAGGCTAGGCCTAGGATACCAAATAATGTTGAAAATTGACAGGTCTTTAAAGATGACCAGGATATCTTGAGATTTATGAATTGTGAAGATAAGTATCATGGTCAAGAATTGGATTGCTTAGCATTGGTTGAGACTGCAAAAGGAGAAAATGTTATCCTTGGAAATGAAGTCTTGCATCTTAGGACTAACAAGGTTCCTAAGGGACTTGTTGTTTTAGAAACTATATCTGATAGTTAGGATAGAGTCCAAATGGATATTAAGAAGACATACCAAATGGACTTGGAGGAAATTAATCTTAGTACATGAGAGGCACCTAAGAAGGTCTACATTGGAAGAGAGATGTCTCAAGAGGTAAGGAAGCCTTTGATTGAGTTATTAAGAAAATTTAGGCATATTTTTGCATGGTCATATGATGACCTAAAGGTTTACAGAGAAGACTTGTTCTAGCATATTATTCCTTTGAAGAAAGATGCTAAACCTTTTAGGCAAAAACAAAGGCCAATTAATCCTACTCTAGCACCCAAAAGACAAGAAGAATTGATGAAGTTAAGAGATGCTAGAATCATAGAACCCATAAGGCATTCCTCTTGGGTATCAAACTTTTTTCTTGTTCGAAAGAAGAATGGAGATATTAGACTATGTGTAGACTTTAGGAATCTAAACATCTCTTCTCTGAAGGACAATTATTTCTTGCCTAACATAGAGGCAATGCTACAAAGAGTAACTGGGTCTGACCTAATGTCCATGATGGATGGTTTTTCTAATTACAACTAGGTGATTGTGAGAGAATCAAAATAGTTCAAGACAACGTTTACAACACCTTGGGGAACCTATGTCTATGTAAGGATGCCTTTTGGTCTCACAAATGTTGGTGCAACTTTTCAAAGAGAAATGGATGTTTCTTTTGTTGAATTCACGGATGATTTCCTTGTTATTTATCAAGATGACTTAACTACATATTCCAAGAAAGAAGAAGATCATTTTTCTCATTTAGAGAATATATTTGTAAGAGCTCTGGAATATGTCATTTTATTAAACCCTAGGAAATGTGCATTTGGTGTGACTAAGGAAAAATTACTGGGCCACCTAGTTGGAAAGAAGGGAGTAAGGATTAATCTAGAGAGGGTAATGGCCATTGACAAAATTTAGAAACCAAAATATGTAAAAGGTATCCAATCCTTCTTTGGCCAGGTAAACTTTTTGAGGAGATTTGTTATAAATTTTGCTGAGATTACTAGGCCAATGTCCAAAATGTTGAAGAAAGGATCCGAGATCAAGTGGGAAGATGAGTGTGATGAAGATTTCAAGAATATCAAACAAGAAATCAAAGATGCACCTATACTTAAGGGACTTGACTATAGTATTCCAATGCATATTTTCTCTTTTGCTTCTTTTCACACTATTGCTGTAGTTTTATTGTAGAAAAATAATGAAGGTTTTGAACAACCTATTGCATTTTTCAATAAATCTTTGCAAGATGTTGAATTAAAGTACGATATCAATGAGAAACAAGCATATGCACTTGTGAAGGCTGTGAAGGATTTTAGATGCTATCTGATGGGAGCAATTATGATTGCTTTTATACCAAGTGTTGCAGTAAAGGACATCTTTTCACAGCAAGAAGTGTCTGGGAGGAGATGCAAATGGATAAACAGGATCCAGGAGTTTAACATTGATATCTAGATTACCAAACTAGTTAGAGGCCAAGGATTGGCGAAATTGATGGCCCAGTCCAATCTTGATGCAAATCAAATAAATCAGGCTAACATTGATTATACATGTGACATGGATGATTATATCTAGTATCAAGATGTTATCTATTATTTAAGGAATATGAAATGTCCATTAGGATTGGATGATAGCAAGAAAAGATCTATAAAGTTGCAAGCAATTAAGTATGTTGTCATCAAATGCAAATTGTGGAGAAGGAATCTGGACTTCATTTTGTTGAAATATGTAGATGAAAGTTAGGCTAACAGATTGCTAAAGGAAATTCATGAAGGAATATGTGGTGGACATTATATGGGTAAAACTACTACTCAAAAGATTCTGAGAGCAGGGTTTTGGTGGCCCACAATTTTCAGAGATGCAAAACAATCGGTAAGAAAGTATGATGCTTGTGAGAGATTTTCTGGCAAGCTCACATTTTTAGGAAATGTACCACTGAGGCCAGTGGAAGTGAAAGCCCCTTTCCAACAATGGGGATGGATTTTATACGATAAATACAAAACAAATCTAGTGGAGGACACTCTTGGATCTTAGTTGCCACTGATTAGTTCACAAAATGGGTAGAGGCTATTCCTATAAGGAATGCAACTAGCAAGGTGGTGACTGATTTCCTATTGAATAATATTGTTACAAGATTTGGTTGTCTTGAAAGGATTTTCTATGCTAATGTAATGTGCTTCAGGTCTATTGAATACAAAGAATTATGTGAGGGTTTAGGAATCCAGATGTCATATTCCTCACCTTATCATCCAAAAGGAAATGGACAAGCATAATCATCCAAAAAAAGCTTGATAAAGATTCTCAAGAGAATCCTTGAAAAGAATAAAAAGGTGTGGAATTCAAAGTTTCCATTGGCTGTGTGTTGCTGACAGAGTAACTGTAAATAAGGCAATTGGGTGTGCACCATTTGACTTGGTGTATGGAATACATGCAAGGATGCCTCAGAACAATTTGTTAGAAATGTACAAGTTTGTTCAGCTGTATGATGAACATCTAGGTGATGAAATGCAATTGAGGATTAAGGATTTGATCAAGTTGGATGAAACCAGAAGAGAATTAGCTTCAAAGAATGCTAAGTTGTAGTTGTAGGTCAAAAACTTGTATGACAAGAAAGCTGTAGCAAGGAAATTTGAACTCAATGACTTGGTATTACTCTGGAATTCCACATTGGAAGATAAAGGAAAACATGGAAAATTTGATCCAATCTAGTTAGGTCCATATTTGATTCATAAAAGTTGGGGACCAGATTCCTACATTGTCAAAGAACTCAATGGTGACATTCAAGAATTGTATGTTCATGGATAATTCTTGAAGAAATACTTCAGTTGAAGGTATTTTTCTTTCCATGAATAGTAGTTAGGTTTGTACATATTGTAAATTCTGTAGAGGTGTGGTGTGTTTCTTTTCTATCTGGTCTAGCCTTTGTAATTAGGTTTTTGTTCAGTGCTCTTCGCAGTTGTCCCTTTTGTCCAATGGGTGGTCATCTTTCCCCAAAGATTTTGAACTCTTGCACGGGCACAAGTTACCCATCATCCCCAAATGGAGCTACTGTTATCCCATTTTCCTGTCATTGCCAGAATCCTAAGAAAATGGTCTTATCCTTGAAAAACCCAGTGAAGTTTCCATGTCCTGCTATAATACATTTTTTATTAGTGAAGAAAATTTATGATGTTTTGTGGCTTGAGAGCAAGCCAAGGATAGTTCAAGGTGTATGCAAGCTCTAGTCAAGATCGCATGTGCTTAAATGCATAAACCAATAAGATATTGTAGTTTAAAGGTCTGAGAAATAGGGTTTGTCCATGTCCAAGGGTTTCATAAAAATTGTCTAAGTCTAAAACCCTAGCCAGATCTATTTCTTCATTACCATTTTTGGGCCACTTAAGTTCTTTTTCCGTGCATGCCTTTTATTTTCCTCTGTTCATGTGATCTCTTAATTTCTGGTAGTTAGTGGTTTTTGTTCAACAACTTGGCGAATGAAGTGTTTGCATGATCTTCTAGTCTTGGCGGTTATATTCTTAATATCCAGTGACTTAGCGGACGGTTATAGTTTCCTTTAGTTGTTGAATCTCTAGATGATGCAATCAAGTGTACTATCACTCAGAGATTAAATGAGAACCATAGATGATGAAAGGGATCAACGGCTGTCATTGAATCTCTTGAAAAAACTCAGGGTTAGCCATGCATCCATTGATCCAGAGATTAAGGCATTCACGTATTTTCTGAATGTAACCCTGGTCAACATAAATGTCTAGAGACTCCGAGTTTTCTTCAGTCACCTATTCTCTAGATGGCCTAGGTTAAGTCAAGGGTTAGCATCAAGTCTGGGCATGATGGTTAAGTCATAGACTAAGTCATTCAGTGACTGAGTGTGCATGTCATCTCCTAATTCTGGCGGTTAGTGCCTTAGCATTCAGTGATCCAGTGAATGGTTAAGAAATGTGTTGTCGCTGGATCGTGTGATAAAGCGGTAAAGTCATGAAACATTGGGAAATTTAGCGTGGGCCATGGATATTGATATAGATCAATGGATGGCATTTAATCTCATGATTAAACCAAGGTTAAGGATTTTATCTATTGATTCAGAGATAAGGATGTTCGCTGAATCTCACGATTTAACTAGGGTCAATACATTTGTTCAGTGATCACGAGATGACCTCAGTTGTGTAATCACCAGATGAAGATGAGTTAAGTTAAAATATTTTGTGACTTTGTGATGGTCATTGGTGTGATTTAGATTGGATGTTGGTTTCTTATTCTCCAAATGAAACCTTGGGTCAAGGAAGGATTATGCGATCACATGAATGCCTTCAGTTGCGTGATTTCTGAATCAGACCCTAGTTAAGCCAAACATTTAGTGATCACGAGTTCCTTTAATCGCTGAATCACTAGATAGAAGTTGGGTTAAAGGTAAAGCTAGTGCTAGATGTGTTGATGTGCTCAATTCCAATTGGTTGCTGGGTAAATGATGTGGCCGAATAATTTTAAAGGCTCAAGTGATTGTTGTCAATTTTTGAAGACCACCCAATATGTCGAGAAAGAAGAGAGATCGATGGCCATGTTTTGAACTTAATTGATTGACCATTGCTACCAGATATTTGAATAATTTAATGGTTTTGTATGAGAAAAGGACTGGTTATTAAATGCATGGGTGACCAATCTACTCAATTTGATCTTGTCTACTATCATAGTATAGTCCAAAAATGATACTTAATTGTGAAGGGTGCCTATGCCATGGAAAAATGGGTGAAACAATCACTCAATTTATTATGCAGGTGAAGTAAACATGGAGCTAAAATGATGCAATTTCCATTCTCTAATGTACCAGTTGGGATTTTGGCCATAAATGAGGATCAAATTAGATATAATCACTCTAGATTTCCTAGCATATCTTTTCTATAGGATTTCACAAATGTGCAAATCCACAGAAAGCCAAGATCACCTACAAGCAAAATACCGGAAGCTGGAGTGAAAACCTGTGAGAGAGAGAGAGCTCAGGTTTTGAGAATCTCAGCGGAGTGAGAGCAAAATTATATTTCTCAAAAGTATGAAACAATAATTACAAAAAGCGGCTTATAAGGTGAGAAACCCTAAAGCCAGAGAAAGCTAGGTTTGTGCATTTAATAATTAATAAACATATTAATTATTATGCACCTAAATGACAAGCTTAAGTGTAAATAGAATAATAGCGACCTTTAATAATTAAATCAGATAGACTTAATTATAAAGGTAAATTTACTATTACTCTAACACCCCCCCTTAAGCGAAGCTCGGGAGGAAACTAACCTAGCATAGCTATGAAAGCAAGAAATGGGTCCCAGCAACAAGGCCTAATCAGGTACCCAACTACAAAGAAATCTCTGTGAACTGGGGAAATAGAGAAAACCCAGTGGGAAAAACCCTACCCCAAAAAGAGAGACAACAACATGCTGAAAGAAACATGAAGGAAGGAAGGCCTCAACAAGACCCCCCAAGGACAACTTCCGTCACCCCAAGCATAGAATGCTACTGAAGATAGCGCGGAGATGCAAAGGGTTTGGTGAAGATGTCAGCAACCTGTGCGTCAGTGGGAATGTACTCCAAAGTGAGAACACCATCCTGAATCTACTGACGGATGAAATGCATATGAAGCTCAATGTGTTTAGTGCGCTGATGCTCCACCAGGTTGCGGGAAATGTGAATAGCACTCTGATTATCGCACCACAGAACAGTGGGACGATCAGGAGAAAACCCAAACTTAGTCATCAACTGCCGAAGCCATAAAATCTCCTGACTAGCATGAACTGCTGCTCTGTACTCAACCTCTGTAGATGAAAGTGCCCAAGCATTCTGCTTCTTGCACGACCATGTGATAGGACCAGAGCCAAGACAAAAGACAAAGCCAGAAGTAGACTTCCGATCATCAACATCACTAGCCCAATCTGAGTCAGTGTAGCCAACAATGTGAGGAGCCCCTGATGTGTAGTGAATGCCATACATAAGTGTGCCCTGAATGTATCTCAAAATATGCTTGGCAGCTTGCCAATGACTCTCATGAGGCTCATGTGAGAACTGAGAGACAAGACCAACTGCAAAGGAGAGATCAGGACGAGTGTGTGTCAGGTATAACAAACTGCCAACCAACTGCCGATACAAAGTAGCATCCACTGAAGGCGTAGTGCAAGAGGTAGACAAAGTAACACCCAACTGAAAAGGTGTGGGAGAAGGCTTGCAATCAAGCATATCAAAGCGCTGAAGCATGTCAAGAGCATACTTCTACTGGTAAACAAAGATCCCAGTAGGTGACTGAACAATCTGCAGACCCAGAAAGAAGTGTAAAAGACCAAGGTCTGTCATCTCAAACTGCTCCATCAATGCGCGCTGAACATCCTGAATCATAGAAGAGGAGCTACCTATGATGAGAAGATCATCAACATATAGCACAAGGATCAAAGCCTCATCCTCAAGATGCTGAATGTAGATTGTAGGATCGGAATGACAGCGTGTGAATCCTGTAGAAAGCAGAAAAGAGTCCATCTTCTCATACCAAGCCCGAGGGGCCTGTTTGAGACCATATAAAGAACGCCGAAGTCTGCAAACCAAGGAGGAATCCTGCACAAATCCCTGAGGCTGCTCCATGTAAATCTCCTCACTAAGATCACCGTGCAAGAAAGCACTCTTCACATCCATCTTAAAAATGGGCCATCCCTGAGAAGCTACGAGGGATAAGACAAGGCGAATAGAGTTCATCTTGGTGATAGAGGAAAATGTCTCAGTGTAATCAATGCCCTCAACCTATGAAAAACCCTTCGCAACAAGACATGCCTTGTACTTATCAATAGAACCATTAGCAGAAAACTTAGTACGATACAACCACTTGCATCGCACTAACTTTCTTCCCTTAGGAAGAGAACAAAGATCCCAAGTATGATTCTTCATCAAAGAAGAATACTCCTCCTCCATAGCACT
Organism: Chamaecyparis obtusa; assembly: GCA_027943335.1. Classification (NCBI taxonomy): domain Eukaryota; kingdom Viridiplantae; phylum Streptophyta; class Pinopsida; order Cupressales; family Cupressaceae; genus Chamaecyparis; species Chamaecyparis obtusa. Next base: position 587,462 of record BSBK01007161.1, on the reverse strand, counting down.
ATCCCACTCAGTATGTCCTGTCGCTGCCCCAAATGTCTGAGGGTCACCACAAATAGCTTGACTCAGAAGACTAGAACCTGCAATATGAGACCGGGTGCAACGAGAGGTGGAAGGGTCACCAGCTAGAGATCCTGCAGCATCAACTGTAACACGAGCCCATCTAGGCATCTGTGGAGGATCCTGTGGTGGAGGGAAATGGGGATCACCAAGATCATCATCATCATCATCCTGAAACACAACTGGAAGAGATGAGGGAGTAGTGGTAAGTGAAGTAGACTCTGGAAGCGGGGTATCTACTACAGGAAGGCGTTCATCAAACTGGACATCCCGTCGAAACAGGACATCTCTGGAATCAGGGTCAAACAACCTATATGCCTTAACATCCTCGTAGTAGCCAACAAAAATGAGGTGTCAGCTCTGCCACTCCATCGCTCTCCTCTGAGCGTCAGGAACAAATGCCCATGCTTCACTACCAAAAACTCAGAATGAAGATACATCAGGCTTGACATGAGACCAAGCCTCCTCAGGAGTCATATGTCGAACTGCCTTGTGAGGCATCCGATTCTGAATATAGTTGGCACAATTGACTGCCTCTGCCCAAAAAGATGAATCCATGGACCTGGACTGTATCATACAATTAGCCATCTCCCGAAGTGTTCTGTTCTTTCTCTCTGCCACACCATTCTGCTGAGGGGTGTAGGGCACTGAAAACTGATGCTGAAGACCATGTTCAGAGCAAAAATCCCTGAAAGCCTGGTTCACATACTCCCCCCCATTATCTGTGCATATCCGGCGAATAGAAAGACCAGATTGCTTCTCCACAAATGTCTTAAAGACTCGAAATGAATCAAAGACATCAGATTTGTACTTCAAAAAGTACACCCATGTGTGCCTGGAGAAGTCATCAATAAATGTGAGCACATATCTGAACACAGAAAAAGAAGGAGTAGGAAATGACATGAGGTCACTGTGAATCAACTCCAATGGTGCCAAAGCACGAGTAGCTCGTCCCTAAGGAAAAGGATCCCTATGTTGTTTGCCAAGAACACAACCCTGACAAACCCCATCAGTGCAAGTAATCTATGGAAGCCCAAGAACAAGTGCCTATGTGCTCATCTGCTGAAGATATCTATAATTGACATGGCCCAAACGCTCATGCCAAAGTCTACTCACTGAATCTGCATGTGCTATAAGACAGGAACCTATGCCAGCAGAAGACTCAAATCCATCAAATCTGTATAGTTGGGATGCAGTGTCAACACTCCCAGTAGCCACAATCATCTCAGTATCATGTAAGTCCCGAATAACCACATCATGTGGTGAGAACTCAACTGTCTTACCAGAGCCAGAGTGGCAAATCTGATAGATAGACAGAAGGTTCGTCGAAATGTCAGGGACAAAAAGAACATCCTGAAGAGAACCCCCAGCTAATGCAACTGAACCAGAACCCAAAACAGAAAGATGAGATGAGTTCCCAACAGCAATCTGTGAAGTAGCGCAAGGAGCAAGTGAGGTGACCAACTGCTGAGTGTGAGTCATGTGGTGAGAAGCACCGGAATCAAGAATCCAGGTGGGCCCAGAAGTCATAGCTCGTGCAGTAAGAGCATGACCTTTCCCTGCAGGGGAGGAGGTGGACTGGGGAGCTGAAATGTGATGCTCCTGCATGGCTTCCTCTAAAGCCTCCAAACGTTTCCAACACCTGGAAATGGGATGTCCATCCTTTCCACAAAAGCTACAGGTCTCAACTGATTTCTTCTTAGTCTTGGAGGTAGACTCAGTAGACTTCGAAGAAGATTTACCCTTAGAAGGGTTAGCTGGAGGTTTTGAATCATTTTTCTGTGTAGGTTTGGAGGAAGGCTCATTGCCTGCAGAATCTTTCTTTGGTTTGCCTTTCTATTTTGGTTTTCCCTGTGAAGACTGAGCAACCAACGCTTGGCTAGAAGAGCCAGAAGCATCCATCTGTTGGATCTTTGCCTGTTCTCGTGTCAACCGATCACAGAATGTCTCAAAAAAAGGCATGGTGTGCCTAGCACCCAAAGCATCCATGGTGGAGTAGAAAGTGGAAGAAAAGATCTGATACTGTCCTCACAACTTTGAGAGTATCAAGAAGATACACTCATCATCTGTCTTTGTTTTCCCACATCCCTGCAAAACTGAACGCAGAGACTTGAACTTCATCAAGAAGTCCTCAATGGTGGGAAAGTTGGTAGGTGTCAAAGTAGTCAACTCTGCATCAAGCTGAAGTGCCCGGAACTCATTAACTGTGCCAAATAAATCTGAAAACTTGCCCCAAATGGCCCTAGGAGTGGTCAAACCATCCAAGTGAAAGAGGAGACTGTCTGAGATGTTCAGTGCAATCAAGCCCATGGCTTCATCCATCTTATTCCTATGCTATAGAACCTCAAAAGGACACTGTAGGATAGGTTGGTGTTCATCCAGACATGACCATAAGCCACGTGACCTGAGTAGCCTGGTCATGTGTGCTTTCCAAGTGTGGTAATTATGTGGTGTAAGCCGGGCCACAGATGGGTCCGACATTGAGAGAAAGAAAGACGGAAGTAGAAGGGTCGATTTCTGAAAGTAAATGATAGAAAGAAAATGCACCCCCCCAAAAAGTAGGATTCTAACCCCCGTACAGCAAGTAATCAACCACTGAAAGTACAAAAAAACTAGAGAAAAACCTGGAATACTGGATGTAGAGTAGGAGGGAAAATGAAGCCTCTACTTCAACACTGAAAATAGGTGCTCAAATGGTGGAATCAACAAATGAAACTAGCACCATCACGTCCGTCTCGGAAACAGCTTTCCAGCGATATTTCATTTTTCAAAAAATGACACCGTATGCTCAAGTTACGGTCGAAAAACCAACTGCCCCTCCAAAAAACAACTCTCTGGAAAAACACAGACGGGATTAAATTTGACGTCCAAATGGCCGTCACCCGTATGCTGTATGACATCACTGACGTCAGCTGTATGACATCACCTGCGTCAGCCAGCTGGTGGCGGGCCGGTGGCCGGGTGGCGGCTCCACCGGCTGCGGTGGCTGACTGGCCGGGCGCGAGCGGCTGACAGGCCGGGCGCTGGCGGTGGCCCGGCGGAGAGGTGGCGGTGTCTGGGCGCGGCGGTGCCTGGGCGGCGCGCTGCCTTTGAGCGGCGCGTGGGTGGCGCGCTGGTGGCACGCTGGTGGCGCGTTGGTGGCAGCGCTGTAAAGCCCTAGAAAACACCCTTTTTTCACATTTTTTGAGATTTTTTTCTTGATTTTCGAGTCGTACGGCCCTTGTAGGCTCGATATTTTTCCCCTGGGTCACAGAGGCCAAACGTAGTCGAGTTTTATATGATTTTGACTCTCCCGGGCCTTCTGAACGCAATGGTGGCATCTGATTCTGCTCAATCTACTCCAGAAGCTCGTGCCTCCTTCAAAGTGACAGAAAACCTCAGAAACAAGCTGTGGCTGTCGTCTTCAAATCCAAGCTTCAAGAACTTCAACCTCGGCAGCGGCAGGGAAGCTCTAATACCATGTAGGATTTCACAAATGTGCAAATCCATAGAAAGCCAAGATCACCTGCAAGCAAAATACCGGAAGCTGGAGTGAAAACCTGTGAGAGAGAGAGAGCTCGGGTTTTGAGAATCTCAGCGGAGTGAGAGCAAAATTATATTTCTCAAAAGTATGAAACAATAATTACAAAAAGTGGCTTATAAGGTGAGAAACCCTAAAGCCAGAGAAAGCTAGGTTTGTGCATTTAATAATTAATAAACATATTAATTATTATGCACCTAAATGACAAGCTTAAGTGTAAATAGAATAATAGCAACCTTTAATAATTAAATCAGATAGACTTAATTATAAAGGTAAATTTACTATTACTCTAACATTTTCTAGAGTAATTTCTTGATTGAATCTGGTTGGTGTGGTTGTTGGAAACCTTAACCCTATCCTAGTCGTAGCTTGTTGCATCCTAGTTTTTAGGGATCCTAAGATGACTAGTGACTACATACAACAGCTTGTATTTTTTAGAGGATGGTGAAATTGGTAATTGAATAGAGAGAGCTTGGATCTAGGGTTTGGTTCTAGCATTTTGTCATTTTAAATGTATTGATACTACAAATTTTAATGAGAATAAACTTGAATTCCATCTCAGATCTGTGAATGTCTTCTTGTTTTGATCTTGAATTCTTATATGTTAATGTTGCGAAGAAAGTTAATATATGGTTTACAAATTAAATTGTAAAGTTGTTCTTGAGTTCCTTCAAGGAAGGATTAAATTCTTAAGGATAGATTCAAAGAATTCATAGTTCTTATGAGAATATGATGTCTAAATGTGAGAGTGAGAGGAATAATAGGCAAAGCACTTATTGTGGATTTGGGTGTGTTTGAGTTAAGTTTTCTATTGATGTATGTTGTATTTGACTCTATGTCATAGGATAAGACATTGATCTATTCTCAAGAAGCAGTTCTTCATCATCAATCAACTTATAAATGATAAAATCTTTCAATCAATGTGTCAAGGACATCAATTCTTAATATTACTGATTCTTTTAAGAAGTAAATCCAAGGTACACCTTCCTAAGCATTAAGGCTCAAAGTGTAGGAGGACTAATATCCTAGTCCTTGTTAATTGGCCCTTTTTCTTGTCAAATTTGGAGTGGGTTACAAGAGTCAGAGACATTTGTTTGTCAATCATATTGTAAATATTCAAGTAGAAAGAAAAGGAACCAATAGGGTAGAGGATAATCCACATTACCTTACCATATCATGCCACAATAATAAATGTATCACATGCACACAAGGGGTGGAATAATGTTTGTGCTACCAGTCCCCCTCAAGGCCAATCGATGATGTCCAGCTTATCCATGACTCAACGATCGTGCCCCGCCAATCATGGGTCGTTCCTACTTTCTTTTCGTATGTTATTTTAGTTATGCTTTCAGTTGTTTTTCAAATTGTTTCTTCCAAAACTTTGGTAGTTTCAAAAACTTTATTATTTTTTATATGATATAATCGAATGGCTATATATAGCCAGGGAAAACTTTTAAGTGGTCGATGATAGTTTTTAGCAGTAAAGATTAGAATAGTTTAGTTATCATTTTTGGTGTGGTTTTCTGTAAGAGACTTTCAGTTAGATTTATGAATCAATGAAAGGAAAATATTTACTTTTATGAATTTTTTGGTTTATATCTTTGAATTAGTCTCTTGGGATATCTTCTATTGAACATAATTCTTTGTTGAAGCGTCTCTTTCATTTTGAATCTTAGTTTAAAATCTTGTCAATTTATTTGTGAGTGCATTATGAATTGAAGTGTGTGAGCTTTAGTAAATTGGTTTACTTATCAGATTCCAATAATTAGGACATCTTTATGTGAATTATTGCATATACCTTATTTACTTTCTCGTTCAAAGTATGATATTATCAGAAATTCAACTCTGATTTTTCAAAATTCATTGAAAGTTATATCGGGAGTTGTACCGTAATTTAGAGGATTAAGTCATTTAGTTTTAATCCAACTATTAGTAAGAGATTAGTGTTTCTTGAAAGGATATAGAGAAAAGAAATAGAAATAGAATAAAAAGACAAATTTATTTACTAACAGATTTTTGGTGACTCTACTAGAGAGCTGATACGAAGTAAACCAATGTCTGCTTGCTTGGTTTAATTTATAATCATGGTATTACCTATTGATGTAATACCTAGTCAACCCAAAGTTCCCCCAGTCCTACAACCTGATCTGCATTTCCTATATACTCAAGAAGACATTATTGTAGATCTAAATGCCCTAGCTCTAAAATTAAAAACAATTAATTAGTAGTACCAGCAAGTTTGACTGGTGATAGAGGATGAAGAAATTGGTGAATGGTTGAGAGGCCTCCCCATAGCTCAAGAAGATACAGTTGTAGATAGGGCATTGCAAAGACCATAAAACTGTAAAACTAGATCCCAGACCTTACACCAGGTCTCAACAAAGAGAGAGTATTCTTGACAGCTTTTTCTAAGAACTATAAGATCTTGAAATTTCAAAAGTCTGTGCCCCTAAAAAAAAGGCCAAAAGTAGACCATCCTCTCCTCCAAAATAACCTTTCAGTGCAACAACTTCCTCTTATGATTGGAAATATTTAACCTTATCAAGAATCCAAGCCCCCCTATCTTAACTATTTACCCTGTAGCAATCATGGCCCAACCTTGGGGGAGCAGTAGTAGGACCCTTAAACCTGGGAGGAAATCAAAAATTACCTAAGAGAGCCAGGGAAATCCTACCCAAATTGTATGGAGATTGGAAGGTAGCACCAAAAGACCATCTCAATGCTTTCAATACTACTTGTGGGATTCTGGAAATCCAACATGAAGATGTTGTGGTGAGACTCTTTGTACAAACTCTTTCTAAGTCAGCTGCAGGTTGGTTTTATCATTTACCCAATGGTCAAATCAAAGATTGGAATATTATGAAGAATTATTTTGAGGCTCATTTCAAGAGTTTGTCAGATGAACATTCTTTGCTTGCACAACTTACTCTACTAAAAAGGAGGTGCATGAACCTATGAGGGAATTCATAGCCAAATTCAATAAAATCATCCATAGAATCCCACAAGAAAAAATTCTGACCCTAAAGAATCAAAAGGACTTCTTTCAAAATGCCATGCCTCCTGAAATTGGTTTTCATTTGAGAAGAGAAAGAGTGGTTGACTTGCAAGTCACTCAAGATATGTCAGACGAATTGGAAGATGATCTGATCACTGCGGGAAAGTGGAGGAGATATGTTCAAATACCCAATGCACAAAATGCATCTCCTTCTGATCCTTCGCTTCAAAGAGTAGTAAATGATATGATTTCCATTAAAATAAAAATTCCCAAAGGAAGTGTTAATCCCCCTCCTCTATATCGGGATATTCCTAGAGGAATATCTGGTCAAGATGGTCCTAGTCATAGGACTCCAGGTTACCCCCCATCTGATCAAAAATTGTTGGAAGCTCCTCCCAAAAAAGCTAACATGTGCACCTTACATCTTACTGATGATCAAGATAGCACCTCTTGTCCAGAAATGATTTGGTCTATGTAGATGCATGTGAACAAGAAATTGGTAGAAGAATCACCTGGAGATGCAGAAAGTCCTTAGTTACCTGGTGGCTCCAGAAATTATTATTTAGAATATAAATCTGACTCTGATCGAGGAGGAAATATTCTAGTAACTCTCGAGGACCCTACTTGTACTGTATTAACCAGAGGTTATCGTAATTCTCAGGCCAATGACACGCCATCAACATCATAGTGTTGGGATAAAGGTAAAGATTCTTTTAAAAAATCATCAACTTAAAAAAATTCCATTTCTAAAGAAGATGAACCATTGAAGAAAACCAACTCTAGTACTTCTTTTGATATTGTTGATTTTTATGAAAAATACAAAATTCAAGATTCCCCTGCTAAGTACATTAGGATGAATCCAAAGGAGTCGAAAAAACTTGTTAAATATGTTAAATTAGGACAACCCCCTCTAGATCGTCCGATTAATGAAACTACCAATGCAGTCTCGTCAGAGAAAGATACTTTAGCTACCCAGTCTACCAAAGATGTAAACCCTCCTATAGAATTAAAACCACAACCTTTTTATTTATCTTTATTCAGTCATGGCTTTATGTTGAATAATTGTGTCATAGAATCAGGAACATTCAACAACATAATGCCTACTTCTATTGCCAAAGCTTTGTACCTTCCTTTAACTACAACCTTTGGTAAATATTACACTATGGATGCAAAACAAGTCCCACTAGTAGGACAAATCAAAGATGCCCAAGTGGCCTTCGCAACTTATCCTAGTAAAAACATAAAACTCATCATACTTGTTGCTGACATCCCAGCCAATTATGGAATGATTTTAAGTAGGACATTTGGTCAAAATCTTGGAGGTGAAATCAAACTAGACTGGTCTCAAGAAACTATTCCAATTGGAGATAAAAAAAATTGTCTTACAACCATAGGGGAAACCAAAAAATAGTGTATTTCCATCTAAGGATCCTAAATCTTGGATACTTTATCAAGAATGTGAATTTGGAAATTACTTGATCTCCTCCATAGCAGACATGACTGATGAGGTAATAAAAACTTCTGATGGGCTTTGGTCCCTAGAGTTTGATGGAAATTGTGCTTCAACTTGTTCTGGAGCAGGAATCGTGTTAATATCACTAGAAGGAGATATTTTCCCACAAGCTTTTAAGTTAGAATTCAATAACACGAACAATACTATTGAGTACAAAGCTCTCCTGCTAGGTATTGAGGAAGCGAAGAAAATGGGAGTAAAAATGCTTAAAGCTAGAGGAGATGCAGAATTAGTTGTAAGACAAGTAAGAGGAATATACTTAGAAAAAAATGAAAGGCTCAAACATTACATGAATCATGTTTGGTATGAAATTGAAGAACTTGAAGCATTTTCTATAGAAACCATTCTTGGAGATTTAAATAGTAGAGTTGACTCTCTAGAAGTTTCATCTTCCTTACTATTTCCACATTCATATTTTAAGGAAAGTTCTTACAAAATTGAAATGGTATATAGGCCAAAGGTACCAGAAAATGCTGAACACTGGTAGTTTTCCAAGATAATAAGAAGATAGATAAATTTTTACAAATGGTAGAAGTTTTCAGCACAACTTTCTTTGAAGGATCTTCATCTACTTGTGATGAATTTTGTCCAGATAAGGTTGCAGATGAAGGGATTGTTTAGTTAAAGGGAAACCGCATCCCAAAGGGGCTTGTTTCTCTTGAAAACTTATTTGACAGATATGATGCCATAAAGCATACACCATCTCCTCAGGAAGACACAAACCAAGGTAATTTTGAGAAACTAGATATAGGGGAAAAAGAAGAACCCAAATATATAAACATGGGTAAATGTTGTTCTCCTTATGAGAAATGTAGATTTTTTAATCTGCTGAGGGAATATAAAGATACTTTTTCTTGGTCATATCATGATCTTAAAAACTTTAGAGGAAAATTTCAGCATCAGATCCCTCTCAAACCTAAAACTACACCTTTTAAGAAGAAGCTAAGGAACTACAATCCAAAAGTTTCTGAAGAAATTCAAAAAGAAGTAGAAAAAATGTTGCAAGCCCGTATTATTTATCCTATTCACCATTCTACTTGGATTGTAAATATAGTATCTATTAGAAAGAAAAATGGAAAAATAAGGATCTATGTTGACTTTAGAAATTTGAACTAGTGCAGCTTGAAAGATAATTATGGACTTCCTATCATGGATCACATTTTGCAGACTGTAGCAGACTCAGAAATGATGTCTATGATAGAGGGTTTCTCTAGCTATAATTAGATCAAGGTGGCTAATCAGGATCAACATAAAATAATATTTTACCACACCTTGGGGTACATATGCTTATAATAGGATTCCTTTTGGCTTGATAAATGTAGGTACTACATTTCAACGTGCAATAAATTCCTCTTTTAGTCATCTTCTTAATAAGGTGATAGTTGTCTATTTAGACAATTTAATAATTTTTCCCAGAAGACGTAGAAATCACCTAAGAGATTTAAGATCTATTCTATAGAGATGTAGAGAGCATGGTATCTCATTAAACCCTAAGAAGTCTATTTTTTCAATCATAGAGGGAAAGTTATTAGGCCATATCATGTCAAAGGAAGGGATCAAGATTGATCCTAAAAGGGTTAAATCGATTCAACAACCTGGCTTGCCTTCAAATAGGACCGGTGTCAAATCTTTCTTTGGGAAAATCAATTTCCTCAGAAGATTTGTACCTGATTTTTCTTAAACAACCAGACACATGGTTAGTGTTCTGAGTGAGAAAAATCCCTTCAAATGGAGCACAAAAGATTTCAAGGCATTTGATGAAGTTAAGAAAGCTATAGCATTTTCCCCCACTCTGATAAATCTAGACTACAAGAAGGATTTCATAATATATTATTATGCCTCAAAACACACAGTGTCTAGAATATTATTGCAGAAGAATGGTAAAGAAGAAGTACCAATCACTTTTATGAGTATTCCTCTCAAAAATCATGAATTGAACTATCCTTTGGTTGAAAAACAAGCCTATGTAGCGGTGAAAGCAGTGAAATCTTTCAGGTTCTATATTTTGCATTCTCACTCAATTGTTTGTCCCTACTTCTATTGTCAAAGATGTCCTTACTCAATAGGAAATAGGCATGAATAACTAAGCAACTTGGATTGCTAGGATTCAATAATTTGATTTAGATATTCATCTGACCAAGTTGGTTTGAGGTCAGGGTTTATGCAAACTCATGTCTGAGCAGGCACTTGATAGTGATATACCCTTAGCTCTCTTTGTTAGTCTTCATGACTCATGGTTTTCAGACGTGGCTTTCTATCTTACCTACAGAGACTTTCCTCCTTATTTAAATCCTAAAGAGAGGAGAAATCTCAGATTAAAAGCTGCAAAGTATGTCATTTTTGCTGGCATAGTGTGCAAAAAGGGTTTAGATGGAGCTTTTCTGAGATATGTTCATAAAGAACAACAAGAAAAACTACTCATGAAGTTCCATAATGAAGATTGTGGTGGTCATTTTTCTTCCATAGTGACTACTTTTAAAATTATTAGGAGTTGTTATTACTGGCTAGGAATGTTTGGTGATGTCTATAAGTGGGTAGAAAACTATGAAAAATGTAAGTTGTTCAACGGAAAGCCACAATTGGTAGCTCTTCCCTTGAGACCGATGGTTATAGAAGAACCCTTTAAACAATGGGGGTTAGATTTCATTGGACCAATTAACCCTCCATCAAGTGCTGGCCACACACATATCCTTACTACAATAGACTACTTCATAAAATAGGTGGAGGCAATCCTGGTCAATAAAACTAAATTAGAGATGGTATGTAAATTTCTAAAGAATTTTATTCTAGTCAGGTTTGGAGTCCCTAGCAAGCCAGTTGTAGATAATGCTACTAATTTTTCCTCTCAAGAATTGAAACTCTTCTGCTATGATCATGGCATCTACCTATCCCATGCATCTAATTATTACCCCCAAGGAAACAGAGAGGTAGAATCAAGTAATAAAAACTTGATAAGGATAATGAGGAAATTAGTATGTGACAATGTCAAATATTGGCATAAGAAGTTATTTGAAGCTCTTTGGGCAGACCACACTTCTCCAAAAAGAGAAATTGGGATGTCACCATTTGAATTGGTATATGGTGTAGAGGCTTAGCTTTCACTTCCCCTAGAATTATCAACTATAAAATTATAGAAAACAATTGAAGAGAAAGTGTTTCAAGATGCTCTAGAAAAATGGATTCTATACCTAAATAAAATACAAGAGGAAAGAGAGGAAATGGTGAGTTGGATAGATTTGCACAAATCACGAGTTAAGAAATTTTTTATTAGAGATCCAAGCCTCAAAATTTCATGGAGGGAGACCAAGTATTGTTGTGGGATAAAAGGAGAGAACCTAAGGGCACCCATGGCAAGTTTGAATCACTTTGGAAAGGCCCACTCATAATCAGCGAAGTGTTGGGAAGCAATTCTTTCAAGCTAGAGCATCTTGAAAGTACTATTCTACCCCTAACATTTAATGGTCAGGATCTCAAATTGTATCAACTTTAAGTAGTTTGTCTCATTCTTTGTACAAATTATTTTATTGTGTTTCTTTCTGTTTTTGCTATTTTTGTTTTTTGGCCATTTTGTCTCTTTTCCTTGGTTTGCAAAACCAAAACCTTAAGTTCATCCTTCGTCCTCAAGAGTCCTCGTCCCCAGTTGGAGCCATTGTTACCACTAATTTTTTCTTAATTATTCAAGGCTCTAATCTTCTCAAAAATTTCCCTGTAATATTTTTCAGGTACATTCCTTTCAAAGTTCTTTTATTCCTTTTGCATGTACCCCTTTTCGGTTAAACTTGAACCTTGAACTATCCTTAGTTCAAGATTCAAGGTTCAATAAAACCCCATAGTATGTTTGACTTTCTTTTTTTTATTGTGAGTTTAGCGGCATGTTTGCCTTTACAAAGCACTTATTTCCATTAAACTATGAATCATTAACTCTCTTAGTTCAAAGTTTGAAGTTCAACAGATGTTCATAAGAAGAAGACTGGGTGGCGGTGATGTGATGGAAGTGACACCTGGAAGAGATTGTGATATCCGCGTGAGGCATAGATATAATTATTAATGGAAGTGACATATAAATGTCATTTCACTCATGGGAAAGTATAGATATTCAATGCATCAATTAAGAAAACTTCCCATCATGATTAACTAAATCTTTGGGCCATTACTTCACCATTTATTGTGAATCTTCCATAGTTTTGTGAGCAATTTGACAAATAAATTGCTAGAACTTGGTCATTTTGTTCATTGTGGTGGAAAATTTTTAGGCAACCAGATCGGAAGAGGTATCTTTCTCCTTTCAAAGCTTAATACACTATGTGAGATAACAGGTGTTTCAAAAACTAAAAATAAGAAAGGACTCAAATAAAATCTTGAAAAGAAGAGATCCCACTGTTCCTCACCACCAAAAAGAGTCACAAGAACTAGATTAAAGAAGGAAGATAACAAGGTGCCCAAAAAGAAGGAGGTAATTGATCTAGATGAAATAGATTTTCTTATGACAGAACAAGGTGATTAGGATGTTTTATGTGAAGATGTACTAGTTCAGGAAGAGGGTCAATCGGATGCCGAAAATCCTTCAACGACTATAGTAAGTAACTCTCTGCAAACACCATCCCCAAATCTTAAATGGTTAGAGAATTCCATCAGTAAGAAAAGAAACATGCTACCAATCACTTTACTAGTAGAGGATATGGTAAGCAAGTGCCTGGGAGAAACAGTTAGCCCTAAAAGGATCAGAATGGAATCTATGATTGATGTAGACAAGAAAATAGGATGCTGGGTGGCGGAATGTGTGGTACCAAAAGTTGACAAATATATCTCAGAAGCCTCTACTGATAATTTCACCATTGAAAAGATAGATCTTGGGGTTGTGATTAGAGTAGCAGATGCCAGACACCTGGAGTCTTCAACCAAGAAGATATTGCATAGAACCTTTAAAGATGAAAAGGACAAAAATGAGATGAAAGATACTATCAAAATATTGGCTGAATTCATTCAGGAATTTCATGATCCCAGCTCACTTCCCTTAGCATAGATTCCCCAATCATTTGATCCCCATTCACCAGAAGTTTGAAAGATGTTGAATCAAATTTAGTGAAATAAACTCATTGTAGATGTGTTCAATAAGTGGATAGCGGGTATGATTTAGCGTGGTGGTGACTATATCTCTCAGTTGATAGAAACTCATGGGATTGTCATGAGAACCATTTCAGAAATACTGGTTGAGTTCACTGAGTAGGATAAAGAGAAAAAGAAATGTACTAGTATAATGAATCAAATGGGTGAGATAGAACAGTATGGAATGGCCAAGTTCCTCATTAAAAAACTAGTCCAAGTTTTAGATGAGGATATTCTCTATGTGTCCATCAAGAGCATCAAATGGTAGAATTCCATAATTAGAGAAGGCTATGAAGGGAAAACTCAATTGCTCAATGATCTGAGAGGGTTAACAGACATGATACAGAAATATCTTAAGTGTCTAAATATTACCTCGATGAATGAAGGAAGCCAGAGTATCAAAGGAACCCAAGAAATGACCTAGGAATTTGAGAAAGGGATAGAAGAAATCAGGGACAACAAAGACCTCATGACCAAAGACTTTACATCTATGGAGAAAATTGAGGAAATGCTAGTGGTGTGCATGGATCATTTGGAATCCCATAAGCAGAAGGTGGTCTAGGTGTGCAAAGATGAGAAGGTCCTCGGGTATATGATAATCCACATTAGCTTACCACATTATGCCATGATAATCAACGTCTCACGTGCACATGAGGAGTGGAAGAATGTTTGTTCTACTAGTTCCTCTCAAGGCCAATCGATGATGTCCATCTCATCCATGACTTAGTGATCATGCCCCGCTGATCATGGGTTGTTCCTAGTTTCTTTGCTTATGCTATTTTAGTTATGCTTTTAGTTGTTTTTCAAACTATTTCTTTTGAAATACTAGGAGTTTCAGAAACTTTATTATTTTTGATATGATGTAACCAGATGGCTATATATAGCCAAGGAAAACTTTTAAGTGGTTGATGATAGTTTTTAGCTAGTAAAGATTAGAATAGTTTAGTTATCATTTTTGGTGTGCTTTTTTGTAAGAGACTTTCGGTTAGATTTCTGATTCAATGAAAGGAAAATATTTACTATTATGAATCTGGTGGTTTATATTTTCTATGTTGGGATATCTTCTATTGAACATAATTCTTTTTTGAATCATCACTTTCATTTTGAATCTTAGTTTAAAATCTTGTTAATTTATTTGTGAGTGCATTATGAATTGAAGTTTGTGAGCTTCAGTAAATTGGTTTACTTATCATATTCCAATAATTAAGACATCTTTATGTGAATTACTACATATATCTTATTTACTTTCTGGTTAAAAGTATGATATTAGCATAAATGCAATTCTAATTTTTCAAAATTCATTGAAAATCATATCAGGAGCTGTATCGTAATTCAAAAGATTAAATCATTCAAATTTAATCCAACCCTTAGTAAAAGATTAGTGTTTCTTGAAGGGCTCTAGAGAAAAGAAATAGAAATAGAATAAAGAGACAAATTCATTTACTAACAATACCCATATACAACTAAAATTTAATCTCTAGTAATCAAATAAGGGCAGAAAACCTAGTGGGAGAAAAATCCTCTCCAAAAGAGAGAACAAAAAAATACTAAAAGTAAATGAAAAGAAGGAAGTAAGGAGGACTCCTCAAGACCCCCCAAGGACTACTTGTTTCACCCATAAAATTAGTTGCAACTAAAGATAGCGAGGATATACCAAAAGTTTATTGAATATATCTACAACCTACTACTCCATAGGAAAATACTCCAATGACAGAATGCCATGATGAATGAGTTTTCAAATGAAGTGCAAGTGGATTTCAATATTATTAGTGTTTTTATGTTCTATGGGGTTGCAAGATATATATATGGCACTCTAATTATCACACAAAAGAGTAGTGGGATCATTAATTGGAAATCCAAACTTAGAAATCAACTTTGAAGCCAAAGAGTCTCCTGACTAGCCAAGACAACTCCTTAATACTTAGGTTCAGTTAATGATAATGTAATAGAGGTTTTATTTTTGAAAGACCAAGAAACTAGACCAAAACCAAGGAAATAAAAAAATCTAAATGTAGACATCTAATCATCAATGTCACTAGCCCAATATGAGTCAATGAAGCCCGCAATCTTAGTAACAACTAATGTGTAGTGAATTCCAAATTTTATAATGCCTTGAATGTACCACAAAATGTATTTGGATGCCTACAAATGGCTCTCATGATCACCTTGATAGAACCATGAGACAAGACTAACTAAAAAGGACATATCAGGATGACTATGTGTCAAGTACAAAAGGCTTCCAACTAACTATCTATAGAAGGTAACATCAATATATGGAGTAGTTCAATTGGTAGACAATACAACACCTAACTAAAAATTACTAGCCATCCCAAATCTTTGAAGAAAATAAAGAGCATACTTCTGCTAAAAATTGAAATACCAACAAAATATTGTTGAATTTGAAGACTAAGGAAATAATGCAATAAACCAAGGTCTATCATATCAAAATGCTTCATCAAAGCTCTTTGAGTCTTCTCAATCATGGCATGAGAACTGTATGTGAGTATCAAGACATCCATACATAAAATAAGAATTAGAAGATCCCCCATGTTGTTGAATATAGATTATAGTATCGAAATGACATCTAGTGAATCCAAAAGAAAGAAATAAACTATCTATCTCCTCATACCAAGTTTTAGCACCTGCAAAAAATTTCATGGCTGCATCAATTTTCCTCTGGTCTCTGCAAGTGTGTTCCATGTCCCTAGCTTGAAACCCTACGTTTTATTTCATATTTTATAGCCGTTACATGGGAAAACCCTAGTTTTCCCTAGCCTTGTTCAATTTCTTCATTACCTTTTTCAGGCCACTTAAATCCCCTTTCCACACATGACTTTTTCCCTCTTAGTGTTTTCTAAATCACTTAACAATGTTTCATGTCCTTTTATTATTCAGCGAACTAGCGAACGTTGCAAGCCTGTATCATGTTTCATGTTTGTTGCTAGTTCTCCAAGTCTGACCTGTAGTTATCTTTTATTCGGCGAATACACAACTACGGTGTTCGCATAGTCTCTTAATATCTGGTGTTCTCATGTAAACATCTAGCAACTCAGACAATGCGTGTATTCACTTGTTCTCGTAATCAAACCTAGAGTTAAGGAATGTCTTGGCGATTCAGCAAAAGCCTTTGTTCGCATATTCTCTGAGTTAGACCATGGTTAACACAAGTGTTTCATGACTTGGAGAATTCCCTCAGTCATGTATTCGCTAAATGCTCAGGGGTTAGTGCTTGCCACGGATGAATAAAGAAATATTTTTATGGGCCCTAATTGCTAGGTCATGCTAGCATGGTCTTCTCTGATTGGTCGGCGTGTTGTCGACTTGGAACTTGTTAGTGGGGCCAGAGATATTAAATCAATGGTCGATGTATGTTCACATGGAATATTCTTCCCCTATGAGATCATACGCCCACCGTCCGATTTGATGCCGATGGGTAGTGGGTCCATTGTCATGTAAGCACAAGTGGTAGTTTCTCATTGGTGGCAGGACAGTGATACGACATTTTTTAGTGGGACCTCTTTGCCAGTGGGCGCTGACATGCTATTTCCTGATTGGATGATGTGGATAGTGAGGTGGAGGTTGTCAGAAGGACCCATGAGTGATAGAAAAGGTTTTATGCCCACTTGTCGGATATTGCGACGTGGAAATCCCTAATTTGACAAAGCAGCTTATACAGCAGGGTGGGGTCGAGCTTCAATGACGTGGTAATAGATTCAAGATCGATGACTATCTTAAAATCTCATGGAATCTTTTGAGCCTATGAGATCATACGCCAGCCGTCCGATCTTCCAGGTGTTCAGGTAGACAGTAAATGGGACCATTTTACAAGTGTTGTAGATTTGTTTTATTTTGATTGGCCGAGTGGGTTTGATGACGAGGATGTGTCATTGGGCCTGAATCTTTTAGGTGGAGTGACAGTGCAGTAGAATCAATGGTCATCTTATGATCTCATGGAATCTTCTGACCCCATGAGATCACGTGCCAACCATCCAATTAAAAGGCTTATGTGTGTGGGTTCGACGTGCTACGTATTTCTGACATGCACATTTTTTATTCACCAAAGGACTAATGATGGGGCAGGGTTGGCAGCGTGAAAGTTATAAAGTATTCAGAAAATCAGCGACCGAGTATTTGTCAATGTACTCTAAATTTTGCAGCCCCGATAAGTTTCCCTTTTGTTTTCTTATTCTCATAATAAGTTAGCAATGCTCTAAAGTTTTCTAGCGAATAAGCAAATGAAGTGGTCATGGGTTCTCTAGGTTATATCATGGTTAAGAAAAGCATTCAGTGAATAGGAGATAGCCTTCAGTCACTAATTCTCCAAATTGTAACTGGGGTTAGTTGTTTTTCTTGTTCACCAGTTCGCTGAGTAAAATATGAGTTAAGAATTTCATTTTGAGAATGAGCGAAGCCTTTGTCGCATGTTCACCAAATGTAAACCAGGATTCCTATTGAGTTAGGTCATGAAGCCTAGGAAGGATGAAGATCTGAAGGTCATTATATAAAGTTGATCCAGATTTGAATGCTGACTGCCAATTTGCTGTTGGTGCCATGAAAGTAGTCCTTTCTTCAAGGATTTGAATATTTTAAGGGTTTTAGTGACAAAAGGACTAGTTTTTAATGCTTGGGCGACTGGGTCTGGTAGATATGATTTTGTCAACTATTGCAGAGTGGCCCAGAGATGTGATGATTGATTGCAAAAGATTGTACCGTGAAGGAATGGGTTTTACAGCTGCTCGAGGCATGTTGCAGCTGAACGATCAGATTGTTTGACATGGTGAATTCATGATCTTCGGTACATTTCTCAAAATTCTCTCATAATGAAGATCATTTTTGGATTTGATCTCTCATGTTGCTGGGTTTTCCTCCAAATGTAATAATTTCTTGATTAAGTCTAGCTAGTTTGGTGGGTGAAAACCCTAACCCTACCCTAGTCATCTGTAGCTTTTTGCATCCTATTTTTTCAGATTCCAAGATGACTAATGGTATATATTATAGTTGTTTTACTATTTAAGGGGGGGGATGGTTGAGTATTCTACCTTGTAAATATTTTCCATTCTCTCTGCATATAGGGTGTTCCCTTTTTCCTTTCTGGCTATGAGAATATAAATAAGTTGTAACAGATGTCTTATGTATGAGATTTTGATATATTTGTGCTATTATCAGATTGTCTCCATTTAGGTTTTAGATTTATTGATTATAGCATCAAGGGTGTTGTAGTCTTTCTACTTGCATTTCTAGTGAGTGTTTGCAGTAGAGTTTTTTTCACAAAAGCAACTAGGTCTAGGACTGGTTTTCAGATGTGTATAAGTTGGGGTATCAAAGATATCTCATGCTTGTCTTCTAGTGGATGTTGGTTAATGTATTTCCTGTTCCTAGGTCTTCCTCTAAATGGGTGATAGCATATCTAGGTACACAGGTGGTTTGGTAATGTATGATCTGATTTGGGGTGGATGTATTGTCTTCTTATTTCATAGCCTTGTTGCAATGAGGTATTTGACTCTGCTACCCATTGGATAAGGCACTGGTCTATGAGAGATTTAGGGTATTTTAGGGGTCCATTCACCCAACTCAAAACTCAGAATCATTCAAGTAAAGAACCATCTTTCCCTTTCATGTTATTAGGATAGGCTTCAAGCTTTCAGACTCATTTCATGCAAGTAGGTTGTTGCATGTAGTTAGGGTTTCATTGAGGTACATGATACCTATAGGAGTTTGGAAGCTATTCCACAATAATCTATCTGCAGGCCTTTTGTTTGTCAAGAAGAGTCATGAGTGTGTAGATAAGGCAATATCTTCCTGAGTGATGTGGAGCTGAAAGAAGGAGGATAGTTTCATCCTCATCAATTGGCACTTTTTCCTATCAGACTTTGGAGAAATTACTAACCAGTTTGTCATCATAGTGTAAACCTAACACTATGGGAAAAAGTGGGCACCAACAAAATGGTGACTCTACTGGGGAGAACAACAATGAAGAACTACATATGTTAGAATCTTTGGTTGTGGTTATATTGTAAAGAAAATCTTCTTGACCAAATTGATTTGCCCATCTGAGTCACCAACAAATTGGTGACTCTGCTGGGGAGAGTCTAGAATCAAATAAACAAATAAGCATTTGCTAAATCTTCTCACTAAGTGTTGAGTGGCAACTCTGAGTCTCTATTTGATTAGTGTTTTGTAACAAAGTGTGATATATCTGTGATCCTGACAAGCAGTTATCCTATGAGGTTGTTTTGTGAATGTGGGTTTTGAAGAAGGTTCAGAGTTGGAAAAGGTTCTCAACTGATTCATATTTATCCTCTGCAAAGAGGTGGCGACTCTACCAAAATTTTGAAAGGTGGTTTGGAGGAGGCTTTAGATCAATATTTTGCAGCATTCACAACATCTCCAGGTAATCCTATTTTATTAAGCAAGAATAGTCCCTAATTAGGTGAACAAGTCATCATTGAAAAAGGGAAATTTATTTTGAATTTTTTAAGCCATATTTCTGGATAGAATCTTTGGTTGTTGTAAAGAGTATCAGAAATATGTTGAGATTTAATGAAGTTAATGGTTGCATTAATTTGGATAAAATTATTTTCATGAGAACAAGTTGCATCGTTTTGTCAGTATATTAAAATGGAGTTTCCAGCCTTGATGAGTCAAGATGATGTTTCTAGGTCTGAAAGTTCTCAGTCAAATTTTAGAAATGTTAATAAAGAAAGAGATATTTATTTGATGAGTCAAAAAATCCAGCAGACTTGCATAAAGATTTTAAGATGTACAATAGGAGAAAGAAAAAGGGAGTCATCCCATTCATACTATAAGAAATTTCTTGTAGCTTGTGATGAACTTCTTGTAGGTATTGAGCTTCAAGATTCCCAATATGCTGAAATGTTTTTAGAACTTGGTATGCCTGAGTCAGTCAGTTGGTCTGCATCCTTTAGGAATGAAGCACTAGAAAAGGTGAAAGAATGGATGGCTTCACTTGTGGATGATGAATCTTGTTATGCTGATGTCGATAATGGAACTTGTGGTTATCAAGAGACAGAAGATGAATCTGCAATAGATGAAAGTTCCTGCAGTGAGGACTTTGCACAAGATATTGTGACACAAGAAATTTCAGCCCCTGTCTAAGATGAGGAAGATGTTTGCAACATTTGTAGTGAGACCAATGAGATAGAATGTGAAGTTCAATGCTTACTAAGTAGTGAGCAAATTTTAGAGCTCTTGGATGCAGAATTTCAGAGATGCTCTCCCAAGTATGTTTCCAAGATCCCATGCCTAGTAGATATTATTTTTGATGAAGAAAAAACAAGTGATGGCATGATGTGTGAAACTTCTATTGAGATCCTTTCTCCCATTTTTTATATGCAAGTGGATGGTACACATCATTGTAGTGAATTTGATAATGTAATGTTTGATGAATATGATCATGTATGTACTGGTGTCGATTTAGTTTTTCAAGAGACTAATGTTAGTGGTTATTATTTATATTTTGATGCTGGAGAATGTGGTAAGTCTGAATGTGTTTCCTCAGACTTACAAATAACTAATGAGTCATTAACTGATAGTTCTTGTTCCTTTCTAGAGGATGCTGATGTGATTTTTGATCAGCAGGTTGTTTCCAATTTCATGCAATCATATTTTTGTCTTGAGAAGTGCTATATTAGTTTGCAAAGAAAAGAGATAGAAAGGGTTTATTCTTCATTGCAAACTAATGATCATCATGCTGATGTGTCCATCCATGAGGTTGAGTTAGACTATTTCCTTTTTCAGCATGACAGTGAAAGTGAAGAGTGTGACATTTTGATGTCACAAAGTGATCAATATTTATGGCAGCTTGATGGCCCTATCTTGCCGAGTGATGGTGAGTATGATGATCATTTTTTATATAATATGTTGAATGTGGATCACAATGTTTTTGGTAGGTTGGATGAAAAATGTAATTTCAATTTTCCTCTACTGAATGGAGATGAAAATTATTTGTTTGACAGAGGTAAAAACTGATCAGAAGTTTTGGGGCCTTGAGCCTTTTTGTAAATATTGTAAATCCTTGTATAGTTGTTTTCCTTTCCTGTTGTGTGTTTCCCTTCCTGCTTTCCTGTTTGGTTGCCAATTTTTGAGGTCCCTATCTTTTTGTCCTGTGGGTGGTCTGTTCTCCTAGAGATCTGAATTCTTTCCATGCCTGCAAGAGGCATGCATCCCCAAATAGAGCCACTGTTAGCACCTACAAAACATTTCATGGCTGCATCAATTTTCCTCTGGTCTCTGCAAGTGTTTTCCATGTCCCTGGCTTGAAACCCTACATTTTATTTCATATTTTATAGCCGTTACATGGGAAAACCCTAGTTTTCCCTGGCCTTTTCTATTTCTTCATTACCTTTTTTAGGCCACTTAAATCCCCTTTCTGCAAGTGACTTTTTCCCTCTTGGTGTTTGCTGAATTGCTTAACAATGTTTCCTATCCTTTTATTATTCAGCGAACTAGCAAACATTGCAAGCCTGTATCATGTTTCATGTTTGTCGCTAGTTCTCCAAGTCTGGGTTGTAGTTATCTTTTATTCAGTGAATACATGACTGTGGTGTTCACATAGTCTCTTAATATCTTGCAGTCTCATGTAAACATCTAGTGACTCAGCGAATGCATGTATTCACTTGATCTCATAATCAAACCCAGAGTTAAGGAATGTCTTGGCAATTTAGTGAAAGCCTTTGTTCGCATATTCTCTGAGTTAGACCATGGTTAAAACAAGTGTTTCACAACTTGGAGAATTCCCTCACTCGTGTATTCACTAAATGCTCAGGGTTTAGTGCTTTCCATGGATGAATAAAGAAATATTTTTGTGGGCCCTAATTGCTAGGTCATGCCAGCGTGATCTTCTCTGATTGGTCAACGTGTTGTCAACTTGGAACTTGTCAATGGGGCCTGAGGTCAGAGATCTTAAATCAACAGTCAGCACATGTTCGCATGTAATATTCTTCCCCTATGAGATCATACGCCCACCGTCCAATTTGATGTCAATGGGTAGTGGGTCCATTGCCATGTAAGCACAGGTGGTAGTTTCTCATTGGCTGGAGGATAGTGATGTGACATTTTTCAGTGGGACCTCCATGCCAGTGGGTGCTGACATGCTCTTTCCTGATTGGATGATGTGGATAGTGAGGTGGAGGTTGTTAGAGGGACCCATGAGCGATAGAAAAGGTTGTATGCCCTCTTTCCGGATATTGCAACATGGCAATCCCTGATTCGATGAAGTAGCTTATACAGCAGGGTGGGGTCAAGCTTCAATGACATCGGCAATAGATTCAAGATCGATGGTTGTTTTATAATCTCATGGAATATTTTGAGCCTATGAGATCATACGCCAGTTGTTTGATCTTCCAGGTGTTCAGGTAGACAGAAAGTGGGACCATTTTCCAGGTGTTGTAGATTTGTTTTATTTTGATTGGTCAAGAGGGTTTGATGATGAGGATGTGTCAATGGGCCCAAATCTCTCAAGTGGAGTGACAGTCGAGTAGAATCAATGGTTGTCTTATGATCTCATGGAATCTTCTGACCCCATGAGATCATGCACCAACCATTCGATTAAAAGGCTTATGTGTGTGGGTTCAACGTGCTACGTATTGCTGACATGCACATTTTTTATTAGCTGAAGGACTGATGATGTGGCAGGGATGGCAGCATGCTCCAAGGTTATAAAGTATTTAGTGAATCAGTGATCAAGTATTTATTAGTGTACTCTAAATTTGGCAGCCCTGATAAGTTTCCCTTTTGTTCGCTTATTCTTGTAATAAGTTAGCAGTGCTCTAAATTTTTCTAGCAAATAAGAAAATGAAGTGGTCGTGGGTTCTCTATGTTATATCATGGCTAAGAAAAGCATTCAGTGAATAGGAGATAGCCTTCAGTCACTAATTCTTCAAATTGTAACTGGGGTTAGTTATTTTGCTTGTTCGCCAGTTCACTGAGTAAAAGATGAGTTAAGAATTTCATTTCGAGAATGAGCGAAGCCTTTGTCACATGTTCACCAAATGTAAACCAAGATTCCTGTTGAGCTAGGTCATGAAGCCCAAGAAGGATGAAGATCTAACGGTCATGATATAAAGTTGATCCAGATTTGAATGTTGACCGCTAATTTGCTGTTGGCACCATGAAAGTAGTCATTTCTTCCAGGATTTGAATATTTTAAGGGTTTCAGCAACAAAAGGATTGGTTTTTAATGCTTGGGTGACTGGGTCTGGTAGATATGATTTTGTCAACTGTTCCAGTGTGGCCTAGAGATGTGATGATTGATTACAGAAGATTGTACCCTGAAGGAATGGGTTTTATAGTTGCTTGAGGCATGTTGCAAGTGAACGATCAGATTGTTTGACATGGTGAATTCATGATCTTCGGTACATTGCTCAGAATTCTCTCATAAATGAAGATCATTTTTGGATCTGATCTCTCATGTTGCTAAGTTTTCCTCCAAATGTAATAAACTCCTGATTAAATCTAGTTGGTTTGGTGGGTGAAAACCCTAACCCTGCCCTAGTCATCTGTAGCTTGTTGCATCCTATTTTTTGGGATTCCAAGATGACTAGTGGTATATATTGTAGTTGTTTTACTGTTTAAGGGGGGGGGGGGGGGTGGTTGAGTATTCTACCTTGTAAATATTTTCCTTTCTCTATACATATAGGGTGTTCCCTCTTTCTTTTCTGGCTATGAGAATATAAAGAAGTTGTAACAGATGTCTTATGTATGAGATTTCAATATATTTGTACTTTTATCAGATTGTCTCCATTTGGGTTTTAGATTTATTGATTATAGCATCAAGGGTGTTGTAGTCTTTCTACTTGCATTTCCAGTGAGTGTCTGTAGTAGAGTTGTTTTTGCAGAAGCAACTAGGTCTAGGACTGGTTTTCAGATGTGTATGAGTTGGGGTATCAAAGATATCTCATGCTTGTCTTCCAGTAGATGCTAGTTAATGTATTGCTTATTCCTAGGTCTTCCTCTGAATGGGTGATAGCATATCTGGGTACACAGGTGGTTTGATAATGTATGATCTGATTTGGGGTGGATGTATTGTCTTCTTATTTCATAGCCCTGTTGCATTGAGGTATTTGACTCTGCTGCCCATTGGATAAGGCACTGGTCTATGAGAGATTTAGGGTATTTTAGGGGTCCATTCACCCAACTCAAAACTCAAAATCATTCAAGTAAAGCACCATCTTTCCCTTTCATGTTGTTAGGATAGGCTTCTAGTTTTCAGACTCATTTCATGCAAGCAAGTTGTTGCATGTAGTTAGGGTTTCATTGGGGTACAGGATACCTATAGGAGTCTAAAAGCTATTCCACAATAATCTATCTATAGGCATTTTGTTTATCAAGAAGATTCATGATTGTGCAGATAAGGCAATACCCACCTGAGTGATGTGGATCTCAAAGAAGAAGGAGGATAGTTTCATCCTCATTAATTGGCATTTTTTCCTGGTTTGTCATCATAGTGTAAACCTGACACTGTGGGAAAAAATGGGCACCAACACCAAGCTCTAGCAGCTTTTTTGAGACCATATAATAAACATTCAAGCCTACAAACAAGTGAAGAGTCATGCACAAAGAATGATGATTTCTCCATATAGATCTCATCGTAAAGATCACCATGCAGTAAAACACTCTTCACATCCATCTAGTACACTAACTAACTCTTAGATGCAACAATAGAAAGTACAAGATGAATTTAATCCATCTTGGAAACTAGACCTAAAGTCTCTAAATAGTCTTGATACCTTCAACTTGAGAAAACCCCTTAGCCACTATATGAGCCTTATACTTATTAATAGAACATCAACTACAAATTTGGTACAATACACCCATTTGCACCAAACAAACCTTCATTCCTTAGGAAGAGAAACCGAATCCCAAGTATGATTCTTTAGTAAAGAAGAATACTCTTTAGTCATAGCACTAACCCATTTTGGCCTACTTGAAGTATCCAAAAACTTTTGAGGATTAGTAGAGACTACATGACTCAAAATACTAATACTTAAAGTTTGGTAATGAGTGAAACAAGTGGTTGTGGGATCACCTACAAGAGAAAAAAGATCTTCAACAACTATTCAAGCCCATAATGGATTTAAACAACTAGATTAATACCATCTTAGGAACAGTAGCATCAAGAGCATCATCATCATGATCCTACTCTAGAAGAAAAACATCATCTGATGATGAATGGAGAAGGAGAGAGGGAGAGGCTTATGATGGAGATTCTACTAAAGTAAATGACTCATCAAACTAAACATCATGATCAATTGTACCTCTTGAGTGATGTCATCAAACAATTGATAACACATAACATTCTCATAATAGGCTAATTTAATGGCATAAGTTTTACACCCCTATGTAAAATTCCATTTACGCATTTGTCCACCTTAGCATAAGACCAAAAATCTAGTCATCCCCTTTATCCTTTTCAATGGCCAACTCATCATCCAACTCAAAATTCCAATAATGAAGCCATAACAGTCTCTGGACACATGTGCACCATGGAGATGTATATCTGATGTTCTCTCATCTATGAATTTATAGACTTCCAGACAACCATTCAAGAATTACAAACCTACCACCCTACATTGTAATGCCCCAAAATGATGGCTTCCTCTGTGCATAATCAATTTGGCTCTATAAAATACCATAATACTGCATGCATTTGGTCTCTCTTAGACAATGATACAATCTTCTTTCTTTCATTCTACAACTTCTTGGTGGTCATACACAACTTTTAGTCTTTCATATCCTCCATTATCCACCATTCTTAGCTCTTCATACAATCTCTTACAAGTTTTCTCCATTATTGAGTTGCTCCAACTTTCATACTTGGTCTTGCATCGAGCATTTGAGCCTTCTTCCTTCACTTGGGGAAGTTTTCACTCACATATTCCCCATGTATTGAGTGTATTTATCTTTATTATCTTGTTTCTATCTTGTATCATCTTTTTTTATCTCTATTTCATTTATCTATCACCATATACATTATGTCTAACGGCTGTCCATGGAGGTGGAAACATGAAAGTGGGGGTTTGTCTATGGAAAGCCTCTTAACGACCATAAAAAATTTCTTTCTTCACTTTTGTGAAGGTTTCTATTGCAAGCTTGTAGATTTGAAATTTATAATTGGAATGCATTATCAACCATCAAAATGGGTTCTAGCATCTCTACACCTGTACTCATTTCATTTTCTCATAAAATACTCATAAAATAATTAATCTTAAATATTTTTAAGTTGGTTTCATCCTAGATTCATAATTTATTTTCTTCATTGTTAATCTTTTCATTTAATATAAATAGACTAGTTTTATTTCACTTGGATACGCTCTCTTCATCTATCATTTTTTGTACTTTTATAGACTACTATTTGATTTTATGTCCTTTTATTTCATTCATGCTAAGTCTATACTCTGCATGTATGAGACACTATCATAGTGTGCTAGTGTCCATCATTCATGTTATAGTCCTTGTCTCGCATGTCTATTCGAGGTATTGAACTTACAAAGCTCAGCATTTAATTCTCTCAGTTGCCTCTTTCACTTTCTATAGTTAAAATACTTTAACCAATTTATATGTCTAAGTTATTTACATCTAATCAATTTAGTTGCATTTTGACACTTATACATAAATGCTAAATTGATATTTAATCAATCTAATTCACATTTTAAAATCTAGATAATCACATTTGATCAACATCTAATCGCATCAAGATAACCAAGTAGCTTCCTTCATCCTGCATTTGATCTCCCTAGCACTCCTAGCTAGAAAAGTGAGGTGGTGCAAAGAAATCATGTACCCGTTGAGGTTTAAACTAGCCTCTTGGTAGGTGCATCATTTTCTTTCCCACATCAACAAAAATGAAGCTTTGACTTTTTTCTCCATTGCTTTGCACCTATTATTAGGAATGAATATCCAAGCATCACTATCAAATACTCTAAAAAGGGATACCCTCGACTTGACATGAGACCAAGCATCATTAGGAGTCATATTCAATCATGCCTTGTAAGGCATACAATATCTGAATATAGTCATTACAATTGATAACCTCTACCCAAAATGTTGGATCCATTGACCAAGATTGAAGCATGTAATTGACCAATTTCCATAAGGTTCTATTCTTTCTCTTAGCTACACCATTTTTTTGAGATGTGTATGGCACTATATGTTGATGAATAATACCTCAAGCATGATAGGTCATGAATCCCCCCATTATCTATGTGAATATTCTTGAGGGAATATCTTGACTTATTCTCTACAATGCAATAAAGTTTATGAATCATTGAAGAACCTCATCCTTTTACTTCAAACAATTGACCCATGTGCACCTAGAGAAGTCATCAATAAAGGTGAGCACATACTTGGCCACTGAACATGAAGGAATTGGAAATAACATAAGATCACTATGCACGAACTCAAGAGGAACCAAAGCACATGTAGCCACACCCTTAGGAAAAGGATCCTGATGATGCTTGCCAAGAATAAAACCTAGACAAACTCCATCTAAATAATAGATCTGAGTAGACCAATCACAATGTTTTGTGTTCTCATCTATTGAAGATTTTTGGTGTAATTAAATATTCACTAATTATACTTTACTTAAGTTTACTTGAGATAAGGCATTTTCATATTAATTGTCATTGAGACACCTAGGAGTTTGCATTTCATTTATCACATGGTTAGGAGAAATTCCACTTTATATGGTGATAGTTGTCATCTCATACCTCTTTGTGTGTGAGATCCACCTTTAGTACTCTTATCACATTATCATCCTCTCATTGTTGCACATGTTGCACATACTTTGATGTAAAATGGAGGATGATCCACCTTTTTTGGACATGTGATTCCACCTATTGTGGTTGATAGCTTAACATCTCATTACCATGTAGTCTTATCACATTGCTTATATATTTAGGCACTCCTACTTTGTATAAAATTAAATTTGTCTATAATCAATTATTTTATCATTTTGCCTATCTCTCTTGTGCTATAGATTGAGCTTCTAGATCTTGGTGGTTTATTATTTTCCTTAAGAAAATTCTTACATGCTATCAAAGCCATAGAAGATTTAATTGCATAGCAATTGGATAGCTATTTGCTTCAACATTTGAAGGGCCATGATTTAGATCTAGAGTAGAAGCTTGTGGGAGTGTCTAGAGAGAGATTTGACCTCATCATTGCGTCCAGATGGCTATTTCCATAAATTTTGACTATAAATTTGCTTGCCTTGGGTAAAAGTCAAATTTGAGGTAAATTCTTTTTGCAAATCGGACCCCTAAGGATGATCTGCAAATTTGGAGCACTTTGGGCCAAATATGACATTTCCATTGTGATCAAAGCAGCCAAAAACCCCAAGATCAACTATTTATTCACCTAGATCAGACACGGTTGGTCTCGAAAGAAAAAAATCTTCCTCCCTACCCTTTGTACAGATTTGCACAGTCTGTAGTGGTACTACTAGTACTCACTCCACACTCCATAGTGGTACCAACATACCATAATGTTTTTTTTCAAAAAAATAATTTATATATTTTTTTTAGAAAAAATGAATAAAAACTTGTTTTTTCAATAAGTTTTTAAAATAAAAACTTAAATAAAATAAAATCTTTATAAGATTTTTCTTTAATAATTTATTATTAATTTTTTTTTATTTAAAAATAAAACTGCATGTATTTTTTTCTTAATTATTTTTGTTAAGATTTTTAGGATCATTGCAAATGTAATAGCACTATCTAATTGTATATGTTTTCCAAATGCATCAATCTCTTGTATATATACAAGGAAAAGACAAGAAGAGACATGTCCCTTCATGGGACATGTCTATTCATTAGTCTAATTTAATTAACTATATAGTTATTATAAGAATAAATATAGATTAACTATATATGCATATTAATATATAAAATAATATCAATTATTATATATATTAAAATATATGCGTATATATAATAAATTATTTCTCATAATAATCATATAGTCAGTTTTATTTATATGACTGAGGCTACATACATCAACACTGCCTCTTAGCTAGGGAGGGTAAATCAATCCAATGTCAACACTTATGACACCTAATAGCAGCAATCCTAAGATGTAAGCAATAGAAACATCATCCTTATGATGTAATCAATAGAAACATAGTCTCAAGATGTGGATTGCCTCCATCGATGATTCTATCCATAAGCTCTCGTGTGGATTGCCTCTGTCGACGATTCAATCTACAAACTCTTAGGTGGATTGCCTCCATCAGCAATTCTATCCACAAGCTCTCATGTGGATTTCCTCCATCGATAATTCTATCCACAAAGTCACAAGCTTTAGTGTGGATTTCCTCTATCAACGATTATATCCACAAGTTCTCAAGCGGATTGCCTCAATCGATGATTCTATCTACAAGCTCTCATGTGGATTGCCTCCATCAGCGATTCTATCCACAAAATCACAAGCTTTAGTGTGAATTTCCTCTATCAATGATTCTATCCACAAGTTCCCAAGTGGATTTCCTCAATCGGCAATTCTATCCACAACTCTTGTGTGGTTTTCCTCCATCGACGATTCTATCCACAAACTCATGAGCTTCAGTGTGGATTGCCTCTATCGAAAATTCTATCCACAAGTTCCTGGGTGGATTTCCTCAATTGGAGATTCTATCCATAAGCTTCTCAAGCTTTAATGTGGATTGCCTCAATTAGTGATTATATCCATAAGTTATATCGATTATGATCAGTTTCATCCATCAAAAGATCTCTATCACAATAGAAGGTCAAGTTATTGTAAGATCATCATCTTACAATAATTTTTTACAATTACAAGTGATAATCACTTGGAAGTCATCACTTCCTCATGATTTACATAGGGGGTGGGCCCATTAAAAACATTCATGATTCATTATTATAATAATCAATTATATCAATTTTACCTCATAAATGTTTCACCTTCAATAGTGAACTCCCTCTCAATCAATATGATCAAGATTGTCACAAGTTAACTGAACCATCTACTCCCTCTAAAGCTCAAGTTTATCAACTTTTTGACCTCTTTTGAAATATTAGACTCCCTTTTCATCTTGTCTCAATCATCAATTTTATTGCAAGCATCAAGTTCTTTCTCCCTTGAATGCAATTATCCTGTACTTATGTCCTGAAGGTATGTCAGAGAGAGATTACAACTAGCTCACTAAACTATCTCGACCATAAATTCCAATGATAGAAGCATACAATATTTTACTAACCAATAGTATAGCATGAATTACAAACTCAAAAATTATGTGCATTAATAAAACATGAAATACTTATCTTTTATAAATTTCAAGTATTTCATTCTGTAAGGTGAGTCCATATAGAAAATATCATGCAAATTCACAGAATGATGTCGTCATTCTTGAATATTACTAGAATTATTCACATGAATTATCTTGAATATCCAAAGGTTCTATACACTATGAAAAGCTTTAATTTGATCGGATCTCCCTTCAAGTGGTTAAGCTTTTAAAGAAGAAACCTTGCTTTTTTACAAATTTGTTTTGCATAGACCTGTACACAGTCAGTCATAACTTTTGAATTTGACATTTTCTCTCCAATCTCTCTAGTGCGATTCTTATACATTTTTTTATCACCAACATATCCAAAATTCATCCAAATCCAATGGTGCATTTGTGAGATATGGTCCTCGTACGGAGACTTTATTTTCTGTGACAGACACACATTCACCATCAACAAACTATTCTCTTACATTTGCAACTTGGCTCTAATACCATGTTAATATTTTTAGGATCATTGCAAATGTAATAGCACTATCTAATTGTACGTGTTTTCCAAATACATCAATCTCTTATATATATACAAGGCAAAGACAAGAAGAGACATGTCCCTTCATGGGACATGTCTATTCATTAATCTAATTTAATTAACTATATAGTTATTATAAGAATAAATATAGAATAACTATATATATATATATATATATATATATATATATATATATATATATATATATATATATATATATATATATATATTAATATATAAAATAATATCAATTATTATATATTAATATATTATTTTATATATATAGTTATTCTATATTTATTCTTATAATAACTATATAGTTAATTAAATTAGATTAATGAATAGACATGTCCCATGAAGGGACGTGTCTCTTCTTGTCTTTGCCTTGTATATATATAAGAGATTGATGTATTTGGAAAACATATACAATTAGATAGTGCTATTACATTTGCAATGATCCTAAAAATATTAACATGGTATTAGAGCCAAGTTGCAAATGTAAGAGAATAGTTTGTTGATGGTGAATGTGTGTATGTCACAGAAAATAAAGTCTCCGTACGAGGACCATATCTCACAAATGCACCATTGGATTTGGATGAATTTTGGATATGTTGGTGATAAACAAATGTATAAGAATTTTATATAATAATTGATATTATTTTATATATTAATATGCATATATATATATATATATATATATATATATATATATATATATATATATATATATATATATATATATATGAAATAAATCATTTCTCATAATAATCATATAGTCAGTTTTATTTATACGACTGAGGCTACATACATCAACAATTTTTAAAGTTTTTTTTTTCAAAAATGATAAAAACAATTATGTTTTTCCATTATTTGTTAATAAAGTTTTATGGGGGATTTTAATAAATAAGAAAAATTGGGAACACAATTTTTTCTTTTCTATCTACATACCTATTTTGTAGGGTCATCCAACCGACAACTAGGGGGGAGGAAAATTTTGTCCCAAAGACTTCATAGCTACAAGCCAACAAGAGGACACTTTTTTCTACAGCATTTGATAGGGCATCTTTAGTGGATTCTTTATCTTCATGTTTCCAAATTTTCATTTGATGCTATATGCTCTTGCATGAGAAATGTTATACATGCACTAGATCATAAAGTGTCACATTTATATTTGTACCTTGTAATTGATGACACATTTGATGTAATCCCTATGTTAGTATATTAGGAATATCATGGGACATGGTTCTTGAAGGTTATGCTCCAACCATGACACAAGTTCAAGTATACCAATATGTCAGTTGAGAGTACCCAATTGGTGCCTACAAGTGTCTTCATGCCTCATTTGTATCATATCTTAGTGGGCATTTCATCGGTCATTCTACATTGACATTGGTACCTAATTTTGTCACACTTTCACATTCTTGGTGCAATGGCTCTATTTTCTTCCTATGGAGGAGTATTGGTCAACATCTTGGACCATATTTGCAGGAGATTTAGCATTGAGGGGGGGCTACTTGGTCTCTCTTCCATATTTCCTTCCTTTGGGGGAATTCTTGATTGTATATGAATGATGTATGTCATAATGGGGGGGTCTTGATAACTCCATCCATACATGCATCTTGTATTCATCTCTATTTTTGGGGGAGGGTTTTTCCCATGAGGTTCTCCAACTTTCTCTTCTTTATGAGAGATTTTATTGCATATCTTTTTCACTTGCATATTGTACATGGGTACCTAACATGGCCTAGTAGTCGGGACCCATCATGCATTGCCATCTTGATTTTTGAGCTTAAGTGAATTCCCCTAAATTTCACTTAAGGAGGGTGTTGGTGTAATTAAATATTCACTAATTATACTTTACTTAAGTTTACTTAGGATAATGCATTTTCATAGTAGTTTTCATCGAGACACCTAGGAGTTTGCATTTCATTTTAACACATGGTTAGGAGAAATTCCACTTTGGATGGTGATAGTTGTCATCTCATACCTCTTTGTGTGTGAGATCCACCTTTAGTGCTCTTATCACATTATCATCCTCTCATTGTTTCATGTGTTGCATATACTTTGATGTACAATGGAGGATGATTCACCTTTTGTGGACATGTGATTCCACCTAGTGTGGTTGAGAGCTTATCATCTCCTTATCATGTAGTCTTATCACATTGCATATATAATCAGGCAATCCTACTTTGTGTTCAATTCATTTGATCATTTTTCCTATCTCTCTTGTGGTATCTATTGACTTTCTTGATCTTGACATTTTATTCTTTGTCTTAGGCAAATTCTTACAAAGATATCTATAATTCAGGTGCCCTAACCATTTGTGCCAAATCTTTCTCATAGATTTTGCATGAACAATAAGGGATGATCATGATGAAGACTTAAATCCATCAAACCTATACAAATGGGTTGCATGATCAATTGTGCCTATAGAAATGACCTTTTTAGGATCTTTCATCTCTTTAATAGTCACCTCAGAGGAAGAAAAAACAATAATTTTTTCATCGCCATGATTTAAAATTTGATAGATGGAAAGGAGATTCTATGAAATATGAGGAACAAGAAGAACATCATCAATATTACCATCATACATCTGAAATTAGTATATCCCCATAATTAGAATCCATGATGAGTTTTCAATAGTAATATGTGAAGTGGATCTATTTGAAAGAGAATCAAGAAGATCAACAATTTGATTCACATGATGAGAAGCACTACAATCAAGATTCCAATTGGAACTAGTAGATGATGAAGCCTTAACTGACAGGGTGTGTCCCTTTCCCAAGGAAGAATAATTAGGCACTGTAATATTATGCATCTTCATAGCTTCCTCCAATGTTGCTAGCATCTGAAAATATTGTGCATCATTATGCCTGGGTTTCCCACAAAAGGAAGAATTCTCCTTTTTCTTCTTATAGTTAGAAGATGACCCTCCTAAGTTAGTAAGAGGATTAGGAAGAGGTTTATGCCTCTGATCAATATTCACCTTAGGATTATAAGAGGTATTACCTTCTGAAGATGAATATGTCTTGGGCTTCTTATTATACTTACCCTTTCCCTTAGGAGATTGAGCCACCAAGGCATGACTCTTAGGAAGAGAATCCATATAAATTAGTTTGGCCTTCTCCCTAGTTAATCAGTCAAAAAATTCCTAAAATGATGGCATTGTATGGTCTTCTCTCATAGCATCCATAGTAGAATATAAGGTAGAGGGAAAATCTTGGAAAGAACCTCAAAGCTTAGACAAGATCAAGAAAATATAGTCCTTATCTTCTTTGGCATAACGACAACCTTTCAACTAAGACAAAATTGACTTGAGCTATACAAAGAAGTCCTAAAGAGAGGGAAATGCATTTGGGAAAAGAAAAGTAAGATTAGCATCAAGCTGCAAGATTTTGAATTGGTTGACCTTACCATAAAATCCTGCTAGCTTATCGCATGCTTCTTTAGGTGTTGTACACTCAGTAGTGTGAAAAAAGAAATTATTTGTCACATGAAGATCGATGCATCCTTTTGCTTCATCCATTTTGTTTCTATGAAAATATGTATCAAATGCCTTGGTGAACTCAGGTTGATCAATTTCCAATAGCTATTAGATTCCTCAACATTTCAAGAATTATGATATTTTGAGCTACTATGTGTGATGGTTGTGTGGGATGAGAAATTCAATCCTAGGGTCCAACATGTTGTACAAAGGTACACAAAGTAATAATATGTGAAATACCCTACCCCTCCCACCAATAGATCTAAACTAATTTTATAATTTGCAAATAATAATTTTCCAAGAGAGACAATAGAAACAACCCATAGCTTCAAGCTAATGAATTTTTTATAAAAAGGTAAAAATTTCAAAAAAATACCTTTATTGTAGAAATAAGTGGACTAATTCAAACAAGGATATCCTCAGCATATCTTGAACTATCACTGCCAAGTAGGGCTAGCACAATCCCAATCCAAAAGTAACCAATAGGGTTCACCATATAAACAACTAGGAATGTGGGACCAAAGTCTCTGCTATGTCATCACAGCTACCAAAAGCACACAAAGTAATCAAGAATAGATAGGCTAAGTTCAACACAAAATAGATCAACCATTTCACACACCATGCGATGAAAAAGAGACCCAATGTACACTCAATCTACAAACCTCACACATGAAATATGATTCTAGAGAGACCAGTGGGCACAAGTTGTGGCAAATCCTAGGGAATGTGGATGTCAGTCTTAGAATGACACTATACAAGAGAATGCAAGCTTCAATACCCTCATACAAGAGTGTAAACAAAGCTTTAAACCATAGAGCCCCAATAATATTCATTGGAAAGGTTCTAGCCCCCTCTAGAGCCATCAGATGTATCCCACCCATAGTTGCTAGGAAATTAAAATGATGTTGAGTTGGAAGAAAAAGAATAAAAATAGAATTGAAAGAATAGAACACGGGCGTAAAACAAAGAACATAGAATTTATTATGGTTCAGAAAAATTGCCTACATCCACACTAAGAAAAGTATTTTATTAAAAGTCCAAAAACTTGATTGCATTGCAATTCTACAATAGCGGCATAAATAGATTGAATAAGTACAAGAAGTCCAATAAACAACACTTAGAGGGAAAAGTGAAGTGTATGTTGGCCTTCAACCTTACAATCTCCCACCTGATGGCTAATGGATACTATTGTTGATCAGCAATCCCTTTCTCACTATGCTAATTTATCTTTTCTTTACAAGCCCAAGAGAAGTCCTAGCACATTCAAACTTCTCCTTGGGTACAACCTTGGTCAAGATGTCTGTCGAATTGACCTTTGTGTCAATTTTGAAAACCTTCAATCTATCCTCTTGAACCATATGTCACTCAAAATGACCATGAATATCAACATGTCTTGATCGACGCTAAGATGTGTGATTGTGGGCCATAAAAATGGCACTACTACTATCATAGAAAAGAAAAAATTCATTTTGTTGATATTTAAAATCACTAAGTAGATATTGTAACCAAATCATCTCCCTAGCACCTTTAGAAAGTGCCATATATTCAGCTTCGATGAAAGAAAGAACAATGGATTGTTGTAGCCTTAAGGCCCAACTGATGGTAGCTCCAGAAAACATGAAGTTGTAACTGGTAGTAGACTTGTGTTTATCCAAATCTTTAGCAAGATCAGAATCATTAAATCCTTGCAACTATACATTATTTCCACCAAAACATAGACAATAATTAGAAGTTCCTTTTAGATATCTTAATATCCATTTGACAGCTTCTCAATGAGTCTTCCTAGGATTTCT
Organism: Chamaecyparis obtusa; assembly: GCA_027943335.1. Taxonomy (NCBI): domain Eukaryota; kingdom Viridiplantae; phylum Streptophyta; class Pinopsida; order Cupressales; family Cupressaceae; genus Chamaecyparis; species Chamaecyparis obtusa. The sequence continues at coordinate 551,208 of BSBK01007161.1, read as the reverse complement.
CATGAATCTACTTACAACTCCCACCACATGAGCAATGTCAGGACGTGTAGATACCATAGCATACATTATGCTACCAACAACTGATTTGTACTAAACTCTTTACATAAAATCCTTGTCCTCTTGTGTTTGTGGACATAAATTAGAACATAAATGAAAATGAGAGGCAAGAGGAGTAGAAACAACTTTAGCATCAGCCATACCAAAACTATCAACTACTTTATCAATGTAGTCCTTTTGTGATAAAGTGATCTCCTTCTTTCCTCTATCTTGGGTGATTTTCATACCAAGAATCTTCTTAGCTGACCCTAAGTCCTTCATAGAAAACTTGTTGGCCAAGTGATCTTTCAACTCTCCAAAAATCTTTGGACTAGTTCTAGCTATCAGCATGTCATCAACGTAGAGAAAAAGAATTACGAACTCTCCATTAGGAAGTTTATAATAGATGCATGAATCTGATTCACATCGAGTAAAGTTATGATCAATCATGAAGTGATCAAATTTTAAATACCATTGTCTCGGGCTTGTTTGAGCCCATAAAGGCTTTGCTTCAATCTACAATAAAGATTCTCTTTCCCCTTCTTGATAAATCCTTGAGGTTGCTCCATATACAGCTCCTCATCCACATCACCATGTAAAAATGTAGTCTTTCCATTAAGCTGCTCCAACTCAAGATCCCATACAGTTGTCAATCCCAAAATAGTTCTGATTGTTATCATTTTCACAACTGGAGAGAAGATCTTAATGAAATCGATCCCCTTTTGTTGAGCATACCCTTTCACCAATAATCTGGGTTTGAAACATTTTCGACCTCCACCTTCGTCTTTCAATTTATAAACCCACTTTTTCTTAAGTATTTTTTATTTGGTGGAAGAGTGACCAAATCCCAATTTTTGTTTGCTTCAAGAGAACTCATTTCATTAGTCATAGCAATCATCCATTTACCATTATCGTTGCATTGAAAAGCATCTTTAAAATTGATTGGTTCAATTTGTTCAGAGATTAACAATTCAGGTTGTGGCTCCTCTTAGTATAATAACTCATAATCATAAAATTTTGCAAGAATTCATCTTAGCCAAGAAGACCTCCTCAATCCTGGATTATGGCTCGAATTAATATTATCCATGTTACCAGTATTATTTTCTTCAATAGCTTTCTATTCTTGCACTTTTCCCTTTCAAATGTCTTTTTATTTTGTTCAATGGTATGACTATTTCTCCTTTCACTGCATGAAGAAGACTACAAATTTCTCATGCCTTCCCTATTCAAATTTTCATATAAAGAATGGCCAATGGTAGTGTTGCACAGGCCCAAATTCTCTACATTGTTTCTACTAGTGACTTGCACATCATCCAAATCATAGGATCTTTTCTTCTCTAAGTCACTCCTCTATTCAAAGATAGAGTGATTACCATCTGTTTCAAGAGATGCTTGGCACATACTCTTCATGACTGTTCATTCAAGAGGTTGTGATGTTTGAATAGAGAAGACCCTTGTTTGGTGCGAATGGACCAAATTATCTTCATCAAATACTCTTTTGCTTTTCTGTTCGGGTGCAAATTCATGGTTTGTACTTCCATATGCACTATCATGTGGGTGTAGTTCTAGCTGCACACCCTCTGCATTGGAACAATGAGACAAGATTAATGAAGGAAACATATTTGATTGTTGCACAGTCATGTTTTTATTGTTTATACTGCATGATTCTTTAGCACCAAATGATCTTGTTTGTTCCTTACATTTTCTACCACACACTTCATTATTCAATCCTGTTATAATTTGAGGGGATACTCTGTCATTTCCAGCACTATACTATTGAACTGATTTTCCATTATTACTATTTCTTCCCATGCTAGTAGGATGAAACAAATTAGGAAATGGAGCTCAAACAAAGGTAGGTGAGGTAGACATGGGCTAAGAATTTTTTGTTGTATGTATTTTTGAGGAGATGTAAGGTAAACCAATGCCATTTTTGGCAATATCAGACAAGGGAGTATAATCTTCTACATGGGTTTCTATAGATAGTGCTAGAAACTTTGTTTCATTAAAAAAAACATGTCAACTTCTCACTATTTTCTTCTCAACTAGATCCCAAAATCAAAAATTGAACTGATCTTCACCATAACCCATGAAGATGCACTTCTGTGATCTGAAATACAACTATTTCCTCTTTTCTTTTGGGACATGAATAAATGCTTCACATCTGAATACCTGAATGTTTGAGTAAGAGATCCTCTTGTTGAGCCATTCTTTTTTAGGAATACCAAATTCCAAACGAGATGAAAGACTACGGTTAATTAAATAAATTGTTGTGTTGCATGTCTCCACCCAGAATTCTTTGCCTAAACTTGCATTAGAAAGCATGCATCTATCCTTCTCAAGAATGGTTCTATTGAGCCTTACCACTGTCCCACTTTCTTGAGGAGTGTAGGGGACAACCTTAATCCTTCAGATACCATGATCTACACAAAAATTATCAAACTCCAAAGAAAAAAATTCACCTCCATTATCATTCTTTAAACATTTGATTTTAAGACCACTTTGATTTTCAACAAGTGCTTTAAACATTTTTAATTTAAAAAACACGTTGAATTTTTGAGAAATCATATAAATCCAATCTTTCTGAGTATAACCATCAAGGAAATTAACAAATTAATTTGCACCTCCATAAGAGGTTACCTCTTTAGGGCTGAAAACATTAGAGTATATTAGCTCCAATGGTATGGTTTTCTTATCATGTCCATCCTTCAAGAAGCTAACCCATTTTTTCTTCCCATGAAGATAATGTTGACAAAACTTCAAATTTGCAGATTAAAGACCTAGTAGTTGTTCTTGGTTGAGCATAACCTCAAGTCCTTTCTTACTCATGTGGCCTAATCTTTGATGCCAAAGAGCCACATCGCTGCCCACAATAGTTATAGCAGCTCCCACCTCACTGATGGTTTCTACAACATAAAGGTTGCCTTCTTTTTCTCCTTTTTCAATTACCAAGGAACCTTTAGAGACTTTCCATTTATCTATGAGAGTGGTGAGAAAACCTTGTGTGTATAGCTGAATTATGGAAATAAGATTTCTCTTTAATTTAGGAACATGTCATACATCTTTCAACTACCATTTGACTCCTCCAACTAGATGCAAAATAACATCACCTTTTCTAATGATTTCAAAATCTTTGTTGTCACCCAAATATACATGTCCAAAATTACCTTCTTGGTAATTTTTGAAAGCCTCTGTACAAGAAGAGATGTGAAAGGAAGTACCAGAATCAATTACCCATGAATCTAATTTTGTGTTGGTTGTTGATAGAATTAGGATACCTAGATCCTTTTCATTAGTTATGTTTTCTTGGCTGTCCAACACACGTTCTTGTGACTTCTTGTATTTTCTACAATCCTTGTTGATATGTCTAGCTTTTCCACAAAACCATCAATCACCTTGCCTACCTCAGGACTGCGATCTTCTTGCATATTTAGACTTATTATTGTGATTATTTCAGCCTCTATGCTGACTTCTTCCTATATTTTTGGAACTCACCATTGTTAAGGCTTCGCTGGTTGATGATTCCATATTCTTTCTTCTCATGTCTTCACTGAGAAGAGTCACTAAAACTTCATCAAATGATAACTTTTTTGAGCTTGATACCAAAGTGTTGATGATTGTTACAACTATATCCCAACAATTTGGAAGAGAACACAATAATATGATAGCCTTGTTCTCATCGTCTTGTTTCATGCCAACCGAATTTGCTTGGCTGATCAAGGTATTGAATTCATTGAGATGATTCACCATGGTTCCACCTTCTCTCATCTTGAGATTGTACAAATTCTTCATGATGAAGACTTTATTTTCAGCGGATACCATTGCATATGTAGTTGTGATCGTATCCCATACCTCCTTTATTGTTGCTTCATTTGCAACATTGTACAATACATTATCATTTAGAGAGAGGAAGATTGTTGCCTTGGCCTTTCCATCAATGGTTTCCCAATCTTCATCACTCATTGTTTTGGGATTCTTTATTTTTCCCTCAAGCGCAAGGGAGAGACTTTTCTTAAGCAGTAGTGATTTCATATGTATCTTCCATATACCAAAATTCTTCCCTGAGAATTTCTGCACCCTCAAATCTTCCATGACTTTGGAAATTCTACACCAAATTCCCAATCATCTATTTCACCAACTCTAAGACCAATTGCTGAGTTGGAAGAAAAAGAATAAAAAAAAATTTTGAAAGATCAGAACACAAGTGTAAAACACAGAACATAGAATTTATCGTGGTTCAGCAAAATTGCCTACATCCACACTAAGAAGAGGATTCTATTAAAATTATGAAAACTTGATTACATTGCAATGCTACAAAAACAAAATAGATAGATTGAATAAGGACAAGAAGTCCAACAACCAACACTTAAATGGAAAAGTGAAGTGTTTGTTGGCCTTCAACCTTACAAATGCCATCCAAACAGGATTAATTCATCATTGAACAATGAAGCCAAGAACTGAAAGTACACTGGTAAATAATATTTGAGCTGCCAATTGAATGTTGATCCAATAATAGAGTCAACCATATACAATTCATTACTCAAAGAATATTATTATCCAATAGTGGAGACTTCTAAATTAGTAAATCCAGTAATTGAGATAATTAAATGGATCTAGTGATGGAATGTCTCCACATATTAGGTTCACCAACCAAAAAAGGTTTAAATGTCATCCACCAAATGCACAAGCTAGAGAAGCCCACAGTCTAAAGAGAACACACTAATCAATGAGGAAATTGAAAGAGTGGAGAAAATTGAAAGTGTCAATAATGGAAATGGACAATAACCAATGGTAAAATAATACAAATAATAACATGCGTCACAACAAAATAAGATGTCTCTTTATAGGTAAGATGTAATCAAAGAAGCGGATATAAAAATCAAATTCGTAGCCAAAAAAGTGACTAAAGAGATAGAAAACTACTTTATAGGGGATAATCAATGTGAATATGGGGTGTCTCTAATGATTAAACTAGCCAACTCAAAAAAAGGCCAATCAACAATTGAACTTGCAACCATTGGAAATTTGTGATCCTTGCATAATCTCAAAATATAAATGCCAGTCAAATAGATATTTCACAAGAAAATCCTCATGAATATCTAAAGGGTTAGGACAAGATGAAAATTTTGTCAAACATAAACAATGGAAAAGACCTTGCCAATCTAAACTAGTAAACTTACAAATAACCAAGGACCTCAAGACTCAAGAAATTGATGAAAAAACTTTAATCTTATAAGAATTGTCAAAATTAGGTTCGGATACCATGTTAGGATAGGTCATCTTATACCCAAGATATCATCTACATACATCCTCCATAAGAGACATAATCAATACAAGAATTGTATTGAAATGAGGTGAGTACAAATGTACATGAGGTCCTACTTAAATAGGCAATAGTTGTTATGAAGAATGGACAAGGTTGAGATACCTAGAGGAAATAGAGTTATAAAAAAACTAAAAAATATCCTCTAGGATATGTTAGAGTCCAAATAGGACTCAATAGTATCCATATACCTAATATATGTGTTGGCCAAAATAAACTTAAGTAAAAAGTAAACTGGTAAAACAATATTTACTCCTATAGTTTCTAGTTTCATCCCAACTTTCTTAGGTGTTGGAGTTAGCATTGTTTTACATGATTAGATCTTGTTGGTTGGTTTTGGGTGTGGTTCTTTTGATGTGATTGGAGGTGAATTTGTGGATTTTTTTGATGTTGGTTTGTTATGCTTTTAGTAATGGAATTATTGGCATTGCTAGCCCTTACACTTCCTGTAGTGCCTCTGTGTGAGGGTTGTGTTTGTGGTCGATCATTTGGGGTTCTTTTTTCCCCTTTAGTTGTGTTTTCTCTTGTAATGTGTGTTTCTTAGATATTATAGAGGCAAGGAGTGTTTGGTGTTGTGTCTTTTTAGAGACTGTGTGTATCATATGTCATTCTCTTCATTGGGAGTTGCTTTAGTTTTTGGGTTTCTCCGGCTTTATTGGTTGAAAAGGTGTTGGTTTTCTTCCTCTTCTTGTAGCCTAATATGCTATAGTGTTGAAGATATTTACCCTACTCTGGGTATGTTTCTACTTTAGGGGATCCTTCCCTTTTTGTGGGGTTTTGTTGTTTGTAGTGCTTCTTCAAAACTTAGATGTGAGTTTTTTATTTTGTGTCTATTTGTGTGGGTTTTCTTGTTCTCCTCATGTGTTCTTTGTGTCAAGTATTTTAAGCATTTCCTTGTTGGTACTAGGGATTTTTTTGTATTTTCTAGAGTTGGTATTCTTTTTTGAGCTTAATTTTTTAGAATTCTCTCTTTTATTTTTCCTTTATCTATCCCCATGTGACTCCTATGGAGATGGAGTCATCTCCTATTGAGGTGGAGATTTATCTATTAAATAAAGTTAGGTTTTGGTTCATTCTACTCCTCTCTTCCTCCTTTTTTGTTCCTATTAAAGTGGAGGAATCCCTAATGGAGGTGGGGATTTTCCTTGTAGGAGAGGTAGGAAGCTATTGTGTGGAATCTCCCTCTTTTATTCCTATGGAGGTGGATCGTTGTCCTATCAATGTAGAGAGGTATGTTACTAGTGAGGTTTCCCTGTGTTATTGGAAAGCCTTTGTTGTGTGCTACTGGATGGTTTTGGGTTTCATCTTAAAATCTAGTAATAGGGCTAGGGAAGCCTTCCTAAAAATAAAATTCTTTGTGAGGCTCTTGTTGGCTTCTGAGGTTTGGTTTATTCCAAATAGTTCTTGTGGCTTTATCTTTCAATTTCTAGATGTCAACATCATGGTAACCTTGGTAAATCCCATTGATTAAGTTGAGGGAACCTAGAAAACCCTTGGAAATATGTTTGACGTTAAGAGAGGCTATAAAAACCCTTTGTATTGACTTTGATGGCCTCTTCCTTTTTTGAATCACAACTAGAGCTTGTCTAATTATTTTTCTTTGGGTTATTATTTTTAATTTTTTTTTGGATCTGATATTTAGTTGTGTTTGATTTATTACATTTGATTTCTTATTAGTGAGTTACTGATTCTAGCGAAAATTTATTTATAAATGGTTTTGAGGTCCCATAAAAACCCGTCTTATTCTAACAAAAAACATGTGTCAAAGATATCAAATTTCCACAATCCATAGTTTAACATTGAGACTACTTATGGATTTCATTGTGTTAATTTTTTTCATCAATGTTTACGTTTTGGATCATTGATGAAGGGAAATAAATAGAAAATTGCACCAAACACACACAACACAAAAGGGAAATAAATAGAAAATTTCAAGGACATAATAATAGAAAGAACATAAAAATTTACTTTCTATTATCTTCAATTAAATGACATTACAATGATAAAAAAAAAAGTAACATGCTACAACCACATGGGTATTTTCATTACAATAATCTACAATACAGAGCCACAATCTACACTTCTAGAACTAAACCCCAAAATCCCCCTTTATCCCTATATAAGTAGCATAATTAACTACCTTAGAATATTTTAGAAAGTAATTTTTTTCCAGTTTGGCACCCAACTATTCAATTTTCTGCCTTCAGTGATTTTCTCTCTTACATTGTATTGAAACTTGAGTTCTAATGGCCCAACTTCTAAAAGTGATAACTTGTGAACCATTGAGTTAATTGACTACTATAACCCCATTTTGGAAACTTCTCAAAGCACTCTATGCCCTAGCCTCACAAGCCAAACTCTCAAAGCACTCTACATCCTAGGCTCACAAACCACTAGCCGATCAAACTTTGACCCCTTTTTGGAGCCTCTAAAGCCTTCAAGACTGAGTTCAATTTTTTTGTACCACCCCACCAAAATAGAAAATTTAATATCTTCATAACCAAACTTGATCTTGCCATGAACCTTTACTGGTAGGATAATATATCCAAAATGAGCCTTCAGGGAAGAAATTGGAAAATATGTACTCAAATGAACAACCTATTAAAAATAGTAACCCTTTCTAAAGATAGCCCTTATTGAAAACTAGACTAAAAAAAAAATTGGTGATGCAAGATTTCCCTTACACCCTGGATGCTCCTACATCAAACACCTGGGGTAATTTGAGAAGTGACCTTGTCACATATTAGGTTTTTAGAGGATAGCCAAGGTATTCAACCTCTTCCTTTGATAGCCATGATGAATATTCAATAGGTCTTCCCTTCTACTTGACCAAGTACTCTTCATATTTCTTGTTTCTTGAGCTTCTACCCACACAACTATCCAAGGTATCCTATATATCTTCTATAGTTGAAGTAGGTGCAGGAATATTCCATTTTTATTTTGTTATTTCATCTTCTATATTGCTTTCATGACACTAGATATCAAATCTAAAATATTAAACACACGTGAAATATTGAGTTCGTTGGGCAACTCTACTTCATCAACATTTCGTGAATCATGCTTCTTCAAGATTTTGCATGATCTAAATTTCTTCATCTTCAACTTGTTGTATGTTCCCACTGGAAATATCTCATTTCTCAAATGAACCATAACTTCATCTCTAATCTAAAATTCCTTACGTGTCTCCTTTTATTATATTGAATATTGAATATTCATTTTATAATATATTTTCTCTCCTCCTCATGCAAATTATTCAAGTGTTCTACAAAGTCTTCATCTTCTACAATACTCATCTCTCCTTTGACCAACTTCCTTAATTCTATCACTTTTCTAGAACTAATTAAATGTTTTATTGTGCTCTTATTGATTTACCTATGGTAAAATCAAATCTCATCCCTTGGGTTTATCTGATGAACTAGAACTGATTGAATATCTGAATGACTTGAAGATCAGTGATTGAGATCACCGAGTTACTGAACTGTAATGTAAGATGATTAAATCAGTAATATATTGTCATTGATGTCAACTAGTTTTGATAGTACTTATCATGTAAGATACAAACATCTAAACATCTATAGAAGGGAGAAAGAGATGAAGAAAATAAATATCTACATGAGGAAGATGGATATGATAGATGAGGATAAGGAACACTTTAGGTAACTTATTGATGAGTCTATGACCTTATGTTATTTGTAAGGAAACTCAGGTGCGGAAACAGCTTCCTACACTAATCCCTTAAGGAAAGTATTGTGCAAATTCTTTGTAAATCCTTACAATTTAAGATTCATTAAGCTACTTAACAAATAATATTGTAGCATAAACCATACATAAGGAAAATAGATAGAGAAGATTGAAACACATAAACACAAAGATATGTCGGTGGGGAAAAACCTTTCGGTAAAACAACCCCGCCCCTCCAAAACCTGCACAATGTATTATCTTCAACACAAAGATTACAACACACTTGCAATGCAAGTTCTTTCAGGAAATGAGAGACAAAGCCAACAAGACTTATCAAAACTTGTGTCTCTCCCATAGAAGCAGCATCATATATATAGGCTCCTTAGGACCCAATAAATACCCAAAATAGGTGTTTGGCGTCCAACCACCAAGACCCATGCACAAAGCCACATGTACACAGTTGTTACATGCAATTCCAAGAATAGGCATCCATCCCTAGAATAGACTATGATAGCTTGTCATAAAATCCGCCAAAAATAACGGTCACAAGAGAAGTGTAAGAGAATCTGTCATACCAACCTATTTTTGGCATATTCTCTTACACACACCAACCACTCCTTCTTGGGTGCCCAAATAGGCCCAAGTCAAAAGATGCTCTTACGCCTGTCATAGCACATTCCTTAAATAGCTCTTACACGTCATAGGAATCCATCATAACTGTTTCAGCCATGATTTCCTTACACATAATACAAGATGCCGACACATCAAGTGGAGTGACACATCAACATGCCAACTAGACATGTACACTCACAATTAATTATATTATTTGCAAAAAATACATTTAAAAAACAAATAATAAGAATATGAATTATCCAAGGTTGAGACACCTTATTCCTAACATTCTCCCACTTGTCGAACACCTTGTAAGAGCAACAGGAACATAACAGGAACTAACCGCTATAGGCCAAAAGGCCCATAGACTCTGAACACCATCTGAACTTCTCAGTGCCCACTAGTTTTGTTAATGCATCTGCAACATTCTTCACAGTATCTACCTTCTCCAAATTTACCTTTCCATCTTCCACCATATCTCTCACAAAGTGAAACTGCACATCAATGTGCTTCGTTCTGGCATGGAAAGTTGGATTCTTTGCAAGGCAAATAGCGCTCTGACTGTCACACCAAATAGTAATCTGTTATGCATCAACACCAACATTAGAACACAATCTCCTAAGCCAAATGGCTTCCTTACAAGCATGAGTAGCAGCCATCTACTCAGCTTCTGTAGTGGACAAAGCAACCACAAGTTGTCACTTACTCATCCAACTAATGGCACCACCAAACATAGTGAACACATAAGCACTGGTGGATCTCCTACTGTCAATATCACTTGCCCAATCTGAATCCACAAACCCATGAATACAAACTGAATGTGGAGATTCAGAAGAGTTACCATGATAACATATGGAGTAATCTGATGTACCCCTCAAATATCTGAATACTCGCTTAACTGCATCCCAATGTACCCGTCCAGGGTTAGCCATAAACTGACTCAGGACTCCCACTGCTTGGGCAATGTCTGGTCTAGTACAAACCATAGCATACATAAGACTACCAACTGCACTAGCATAAGGTACTCTACTCATGTCCTCCACCTCACTAGGAGATTTTGGACAATCATCTACAAATAACTTTGTTCCCACAGAAATAGGAACACATAGTGGTCTACAATCTGCCATGTTGAACCTATCCAACACAGACTTCACATAATTACTTTGGCTCAACCAAAGTTTTTTGTTAGACCTATCTCTACTGATTTCCATACCCAAGATGTACCTTGCTGCCCCAAGATCTTTCATCTCAAACTGTGCTGACAACTGAGATTTAAAATCAGAAATCATACCCTTACCCTTCCCAAACAACAACATATCATCAACATATAATGCAACAATAAGAAGGTGATCATTTTCAACTTTGAAATAAACATAATGATCTGATTTCGATCTTACAAATCCAATTAACAACACAAAGGCATCAAACTTAAGGTACCACATCCTAGGAGATTGCTTCAAACCATATAGATATTTCTTTAATCTGCAAACTAAAGATTCTTTACCTTTAACAATGTAGTGCTCAGGCTGTGACATATAAATCTCTTCCTCCAAATCACCATGAAGGAAAGTTGTCTTCACATCCATCTGTTCTATCTCTAAATCATATGATGCAGCAAGAGATAACATAAATCTAATGGATGTCAACTTTGTAACAGGAGAGAATATTTCACCATAATCTATTCCCTCTACCTGTGAATACCCCTTTGCAACCAATCTAGCTTTGTACCTTTCAACACTACCATCTACATAGAATTTCTTCTTGAACACCCATTTATAGCCAATAGATTTTCTCCCTTTAGGCAGAGGTACAAGGTCCCATGTTTTGTTTTTCTCCAATGAAGCCATCTCATCATCCATAGCCTCAATCCAGGAACCTACATCTTCCATGCCCAAAGCCTCTTTCATAGATCTAGGCTCATCAGTGTTAGTAATCAAAGCAAAAGCACAACTAGAATCTAACATAGAATAACCAAACCTTTATGGTTGCTTTCTTTCTCTCATAGATCTCCTCAAGGGCTAAGGTTGAGGTTGTTCTTCCTCTTCTTCCGAACTATCAGAGCTGCTAGAGCTCTCCTCATCATTAGACCCAACATGGTCTCTCTGTTCAGTCTTCTCAGGGGTAGGAGGCAACTGAACAACATCTTTTTCCTTTTCTTTTTCATCTGGTTGTAGCACAATAGGAGAAGATGTTAGCTCTCTGAAAATAACATTTCTACTATACAACACCTTACTAGTCATAGGATCCCAAAGCTTGTATCCTTTCACACCAACACTGTATCCGATGAAAATACATTTGACAGCTTTGTTTTCCAACTTAGATCTTTTCTCCTTTGGAACATGTGCATAAGCTTCACAACCAAAAACATGAAGATATCTAATTGAAGGCTTCTTACCAGACCACACCTCCATGGGTGTCTTACCAACAAGAGCTGATGTAGGAGATCTATTAACCAGATAGAAAACAGTGGCCACAGCTTCAGCCTAGAACCTTTGTTCTAAACCAGCTCCACTAAGCATACTCCTAGCCTTCTCCATCAGTGTCCTGTTCATTCTCTCTGCAACTCCATTTTGTTGTGGGGTATATGGAGTTGTCTTATGCCTCTCGATACCTTGTTCTTTACAGAACTATTCAAACTCTACTGAGCAAAACTCACCACCATTGTCAGTTCTCACACACTTGATCTTCTTACTAGTCTGATTCTCTACAAGAGCTTTAAATTCCTTGAATCGACTAAAGACTTGTGTCTTACTTTTAAGGAAATAAATCCATGTCCTTCTACTGTAATCATCTATGAAAGATACAAAAAATACAGACTTGGAGATTGAAGGAACTTTTACAGCACCAAATACATCAGAATGAATAAGATCCAAAACATCAGAAGATTTGTGAGAACTAGAGTAAAACTGAACACGATTTTGTTTACCATAGACACAGTGTTTGCAGAAGTCAAACTTGAGATTGCAATCATTTAACCCCTCAATGAGATTTTTATTTTTCAAGGTTCTGAGACCCTTTTCACCAATGTGGCCAAATCTCATATGCCACAACATTGTCTTTTCTGCAGGAAGCTTACCTTCCAAAGTGTTTGCACTACCATCAGAACCAATAGCCACAGACTTCTACATTGCTTGTTCAGATGGTGAGGATGAAGAACTATTACATAGAGGAATACATGCATCTAGCTGAAATAAGGTACCTCTCCTAGTACCCTTCGCAAGCACCATCGATCCTCTCATCATCTTGCATCCTTCTTTAGAAAAAACAACCTGCACACCTACATCGTTCAACATACTTACAGATAATAGGTTTCATGCCAAACCCAGAATGTGCATAACTCCGTTGATTCCCTTTACTCGTCCATCGGGAAATCTGATAGTGACCCTTCCATGTCCAACTATCTTTAGGTGAGAATCATCACCCAGATACACCTTTCCACCATCAAACTTCTCATACTTTGACAAGTAGTTTCGATGAGAGGTCATGTGAAAAGAAGCACCTGAGTCTATCAACCACACATCATCAGATGCATGGGCAGCCAAGGCTGCGATGAATGCATCACCATCTTCTTGAGATCTTTCTGAAGTTGAATCTGAACCCTTCTTCTTCTTCAGCTCTTTGCAGTCTTTACGGAAGTGCCCAGATTTATCACAGTTCCAACATTTTTCCTTGGACTTATTGGAAGTCTTTGACTTCCCACAGGATTTGGATCTACCCTTATTGTCATTTTTCTTCCCTCTTTCAGTGGATCTCCCATGAACAGCAAGGGCTTATTTTTCTAAAATGGAAGCCTTTCTCCGCATCTCCTCTGATAGCAGTGAAGACACCACATCATCCATTTTGAAGGTGACTAACGTGCTTTTGAGAGCCATCACAAGATGGTCCCATGAATTTGGTAAAGAACACAAAAGTGTGTAGCAACGATCCTCCTCCTCTAACTTGACACTAGCTGATGTCAACTGTGCAGCCAGCAGATTAAATGCATTTAAATGATCCGTTAAGGATCCACCTTCCTCCATTCGTAGAGAGTACAACTTCTTCCTCGGGAACAACTTGTTCACCAGAGATTTGGCCTGATACACGGCCGCAAGTCTTTCCCACAAACTATTTATGATTTTCTCATCTAGAACATTCAGAAGAATTGCATCGGTTAAACATAGTCTTATGAGACCCTTAGCTTTACGATCTTTGATATCCCAATCTGCTTGAGTTATAGTTGCTAGTCTTGTAGCACTTGAAGTTGCTTCCCATAGGTCACGATCTTCTAACATGTCTTCCATCTTGAGTTTCCACAACTCAAAATTAGTGCCATTAAATTTCTCCACCTCCATTCTTCCATATGATGAACTCGCCATCTCAATCTGCAAATAAGATTTAGAATGCTCTGCACAAAACTCCCACTCAACTTGAGATTAGCTCAAAAAACCCTACCCAACAACTAGGATCAAAAGTTGATCAAGATCTGATACCACTTGTAAGGAAACTCAGGTGCGGAAACAGCTTCCTACACTAATCCCTTAAGGAAAGTATTGTGCAAATTCTTTGTAAATCCTTACAATTTCAGATTCTTTAAGCTACTTAACAAACAATATTGTAGCATAAACCATACATATAGAAAATAGATAGAGAAGATTGAAACACATAAACACAAAGATATGTCAGTGGGGAAAAACCTTTCGGTAAAACAACCCCACCCCTCCAAAACCTGCACAATGTATTATCTTCAACACAAAGATTACAACACACTTGCAATGCAAGTTCTTTCAGGAAATGAGAGACAAAGCCAACAAGACTTATCAAAACTTGTGTCTCTCCCATAGAAGCAGCATCATATATATAGGCTCCTTAGGACCCAACAAATACCCAAAATAGGTGTTTGGCATCCAACCACCAAGACCCATGCACAAAGCCACATGTACATAGTTGTTACATGCAATTCCAAGAATAGGCATCCATCCCTAGAATAGACTATGATAGCTTGTCATAGAATCTGCCAAAAATAAGGGTCACAAGAGAAGTGTAAGAGAATCTGTCACACCAACCTATTTTTGGCATATTCTCTTACACACACCAACCACTCCTTCTTGGGCGCCCAAATAGGCCCAAGTCAAAAGATGCTCTTACGCCTGTCATAGCACATTCCTTAAATATCTCTTACGCATCATAGGAATCCGTCATAACCATTTTAGCCATGATTTCCTTACACATAATACAAGATGCCGACACATCAAGTGGAGTGACACATCAACATGCCAACTAGACATGTACACTCACACTTAATTACATTATTTGCAAAAAATACATTTACAAAACAAATAATAAGAATATGAATTATCCAAGGTTGAGACACCTTATTCCTAACATTATTGACATGATTATGTTGCATTCAGTTATGATGAAGAAGAAAGAAAAACTATACAAAGAAGTGTGTTCGGTAAATGAAACACTTCAGTATACACTGAGCTAGTGTAGTGTATACTGAGTGACAGTATCAACCAAACTTGTTTTCACTGACTTATTTCTTTGTTAACCAAGTATGGATGAAGGAATTAAATGCTTAGTTTAGCCGACAAAAATTGATAAGATGGAATGAGTATGATTTTGAGGTTAAAAATAAAGTTTGTTATGAGATCCATGGCTAACAAAATTAGAAGAAGATCTAAAGGATGGAATTGAAACAAGTTATAGACACATCTATTGAGGAAGGTTTAAGCAGAAAAAACAATGAAGGAGATTAAGTGAAAAAATATGATGGATGAAAATAAAATGGTTTACTTGTCTATATAAGAGATATTGGTTTTATTGTTGAAACTATGCCAGAAGAAAGAAGACTGTAGAGATTTTGCATGAACACAGTTTCATGTATACCTGATTAGACTAGTTGAAGGAGAACCAAACTCCAGAGTTAACCGAGCATCAGAGAGCTATTACTGAGTGATAGTAAGTTATTTAATATTGAAGAACTGAATTGAAATATTGTGTTAGCACCTACAAATGTTTTTCGTGGCAATAATTTTTCTCTGTTCTCTGCAAGCTTTTCTATGTCTTTGGCTTGAAACCCTAAGTCTCATTTCATAATTCTTGTTGTTGGAGAGTAAAACCCTAGTTTATCCGGGCCTTGTTCTAATAATTCATTACCTTTTTTGAGTCACTTAAGTCCCCTTTCTGCACATGGTCATTTTCCCAGTCCTCGCTGAATCGCACAATGCATTTCCTTGTCCTTAGGTCTTTCAGCAAACTAGCGACTGTGTAATCCCTTGGTCATGTTTCTCTTTGGTCGCTGAATCTCCCAATTCGTTGTCACAGTTAAGTTTTCAACTGGCAATTTGGTGAATGCATTGGTCATAGGATCTCTTATTCTTGGCGGTTAAACCTGAAGCATTCAGTGACTCTACTAATGGCTTGTATTTGCCTTTGGTCACTAGATTGCGTAACGGCAAGCCCGGCATCTCAGTCTCTTTTAATCCCACGGCGGGCGCATGATCTCATGAAATCTTAGTAGGCTATGAGATCATGCGACAACTGTCTGATCTTCTAGCTTGTTGGGGCTAGTATGCGGTGGGTCCTCATCTGCCATGTCATTATGACATGGATGCTTGTAATTGGTTGAGATTCAGGCAATGTGGCAGCTGACAGGACCTTCCTATTAAAGATAATTTTAGGAATGGGCCCTCTATGTCCAATGTGGTAGTATCTGATTCGACGGAGTGTCTTATAAGGTAGGGTGGGGTCATATTTTTCAAAGGGTAAAGCTCAAATTGATCCTATGGTTTTCGTTATATCACCGAGATGAAGTGTATGATTTTTAAGCTAGCGGTATAATGACAACCGTTCGATCTTGTTTAATGATAAAGTTAGCATCTAGTTTACCCTGGCGGTTAAGTATATTATTCGATGATCTAGCGACTATGTGGTCACGTAGTCTTAGGTTCCTGATGGTCAAAGGAGAAACCTCTAGCGAACCAGTGAGCATGGTTATCTCCTGATCGCATAATGTAGTGGTTAAGTTGTGAAAATCCAGTGACTTGTCGGGGACCGTAGGATGAAGGAAGGATCGACGACGGTTGCTGATTCTCTGAATTTACTATAGGGTCAAAAAATTATCTAGTGACTCAGTGAAAGCTTGTGTTCGTGTTAAGGTTTTAGGATCATTGCAAATGTAATAGCACTATCTCATTGTATGTGTTTTCCAAATGCAACAATCTCTTGCATTTATATTAAGAATGAGCCAAGAAGAGACATGTCCCTTCATGGGACATGTCTATTCATTATTATGTAATTAATATAATTACAATTTTATATATATATATATATATATATATATATATATATATATATATATATAATATATATATATATATATAATATATATATATATATATATAATATATATATATATATATATATATATATATATATATATATATATATATATATATATATATATATATATATATATATTATATATAATATATATATATATATATATATATATATATTATATCTTGAGTATTATATTAATTATTCTAATTACTTACATAATAATAATAATATTTATTTTATCAATTTAACTATTTAGTTATTATGAGAATAAATTATAATCTAACTTTATATATACATATATATCAATGTATATAGTAATATCAATTATTATATATATTGATATATATCAATATATATAATAAATCATTTCTCATAATAATCATATAGTCAATATTATTTATCTGACCGATGCTACAAATATCAACACTCCCTCTTAGCTAGGGAGGATAAATCAATCCAATGTCAACACTTATGACACTTGGAAACTTCAATCATATGATGTAAGAAATAAAGGCATCATCCTCAAGATGTAGTCAATAGAAACATAGTCTCAATATGTGGATTGCCTCCATCGGCGATTCTATCCACAAGCTCTCATGTGAATTGCCTCCATTGGCGATTCTATTCACAAACTCATGAGCTTTGGTGTGGATTGCCCTCTATCGGTGATTCTATCCACAAGCTCTCATGTGAATTGCCTCCATCGGCAATTTTATTCACAAACTCATGAGATTTGGTGTGGATTGCCTCCATCAGTGATTCGATCCATAAGATCCTATGTAGATTGCCTCTATCGGCGATTCTATCCACAAAACTCATGAGCTTTGGTGTGGATTGCCTCTATCAACGATTCTATCCACAAACTCATGAGCTTTGGTGTGGATTGCCTCTATTGGCGATTCTATCCACAGGCTCATGTGTGGATTGCCTCTATCAGTGATTCTATCCATAGACTCATGAGATATGGTGTGGATTGCCTCTATCGGTGATTCTATCCACAAGCTCCTATGTGGATTGCCTCCATCAGTGATTCTATCCACAAACGCATGAGCTTCAAAGTGAATTGCCTCTATTAGTGATTCTATCCACAAGCTCCTGTGTGGATTGCCTCCATCGGTGATTCTATCCACAAACTTATGAGCTTCAAAGTGGATTTCCTCTATCATAAAATCTATCCACAAGCTCCTGTGTGGATTGCCCTCCATCGGTGATTCTATCCACAAACTCATGAGCTTCAAAGTGGATTGCCTCTATCGGCAATTCTATCCAAAAGCTCCTGTGTGGATTGCCTCCATCTGCGATTCTATCCACAAACTCATGAGCTTCAGAGTGAATTGCCTCTATCGGCAATTTCTATCCACAAGTAAGATATATCTATTACAAAAAAAAAATTATTGCAAGATCAATCACCTTCCAATAACTTTAACAAGTACAAGTGAAAATCATTTGGAAGTCATCACTTCTTTATGATTAACACAGGGGGTAGGCCCATTAAAACCATTCATGATTCATTAGTATAATAATCAATTATATCAAGATTACCTCATAAGTGTTTCACCTTCAATAGTGAACTCCCTCTCAATCAACATGATCAAGATTGTCACAAGTTGACTAAACCATCTACTCCCTCTGAAGGTCAAGTTTATCGACTTCTTGACCTCTTTTGAAATATTAGACTCTCTTTGCATCTAGTCTCAATCATCAATTTGTTTGCAAGCATCAAGTTATTTCTCCCCTTGAATGAAATTATCTTGTGCTTTTGTCCTGAATGTATTCAGAGAAAGATTACAAATAGCTCACTAAACTATATTATCCCAAAGAAATATTAATGATAAAAGCATACAATATTTTCTATCCCAATGTTATAGTATGATTTAATATAACAACAATTATGAACATTAATCAACATGGAATACTCATCTCTTGATTAATGTAATGATCCTTTTTCTTATTTGCACTATAAAAAGTGTTTGTAGCTTTTAATCAAAGAACTCTCTTTGTTCAGAAATATGCATAGACCTGTACACATTTAGTCATAACGTTTGAACCTGACATTTTCTTTCTAATCTCTCTGGTGAGATTCTTATAAATTAGTTTTTCACAAACATATCTCAAATTCAGAAAAATCCAATGGTCCATTTGTGAGATATGGTCCTTGTACTGAGACTATAATTTTTTGAGACAGACACACATTCACCATTAACAAACTACTCTCTTACATTTGCAACTTGGCTCTGATACCATGTTAAGGTTTTAGGATCATTGCAAATGTAATAGCACTATCTCATTATATGTGTTTTCCAAATGCAACAATCTCTTGCATTTATATTAAGAATAAGCCAAGAAGAGACATGTCCCTTCATGGGACATGTCTATTCATTATTATGTAATTAATATAATTACAATTATATATATATATATATATATATATATATATATATATATATATATATATATATATATATATATATATATATATATATATATATATATATATATATATATATATATATATATATATATATATATATATATATATATATATATATATATATATATATATATATATATATATATATATATATATATATATATATATATATATATATATATATATATATATATATATCTTGAGTATTATATTAATTTCTCTAATATTTACATAATAATAATAATATTTATTTTATCAATTTAACTATTTAGTTATTATGAGAATAATTATAATCTAACTTTATATATACATATATATCAATGTATATAGTAATATCAATTATTATATATATTGATATATATAAATATATATAATTAATCATTTCTCATAATAATCATATAGTCAATAGTATTTATCTAACTGATCCTACAAATATCAACAGTTCACCTATTCTCACAATGAGACCAAGGGTTAAAGAAAGTTTTGACGACTTGGTGAAAACCTTTGTTCGTGTGTTCTCCAAATGTAACTGTGGTTAAGCAAAGTGTTTGATGACCTGGAGAATGCCTTCAGTCGCGTGTTCGCTGAATTCTTAGAGTTAAGACTTGTAGCGAGTCAAATAAAGAAATATTATTATGGGCCCGTTGCCAAGTGTTGTAGAGTTGTCCATTTTTTTACTGGCCATAGTTTTAGTGATGTAGAATTTGTTAGCGGGGCTTGGCTTTCAGTTGCTCAAAGATCTACGGTTGTTGCTTGATCTCATGGAATCTTTCCATGCCATGTGATCATGTGAAGAACGTTGATTCGGTATCAGACTATTAGGGAAGGCAATGGGACCATGTTGCCAGGTGTTGCAGATTTGTTGTATTCTGATTGGTTGCTGGATGGGTGACTTGGTAGATGTCAGAGGTGACCAAGCATTAAGTGGAAAATAGTATGATAATAGGTGGCACTAGGCAAGCCCATATGTGGGGCTTGGTCTCCAAGTCTCGTAATTAGAGGGGAATATTCTGAGGTGTTCAGCGATCTCGTGACTAAGGCAAATGTAAACTAGGATTCCTTTTAAGAGTTAAGATGTGAACCCGGGAAAAGTGGAAGGAACTAACGGTGATGTTTTAAAGTAGGTCCAAATTTGAATGCTGACCATTGATCACCTATCTCGCACCATGCATGTATCCATTTCTTCTAGATTTGAATATTTTAAGGGTTCTCAGCATTAAAAGGACTGGAATTGAATGCTTGAGCGGCTGGATCTGGTAGTTTTGATTTTGTCAACTATCACAGCATGGTCCAAAGAGTTTGATGATTGACAACAGAGGGACTGTACCATGAAGGAGTGGGTAAAGAGTTGGTCAAGGTATGTTGCAGGTGAGTGATCAGAATGATAAGCATGGTAGATTCATGATCTTTGCTACTGTTCAGAAGAATTATCATAAATGAAGATCATTCTTGGATCTGATTGCTCATGGTTTCTTGGGTTTCCCTCCAATGTAATAAATTTTGATTGAATCTAGTTGGTGGAGTGGTTACAAACCCTAACCCTTTCCCTAGTTATCTAAAGCTTGTTGCATCCTATTTTTTGGGATTCCAAGATGACTAGTGGTATATATTGTAGCTATTTTTATTTTACCAGGGTTCGAAGTTTTTGGTTCCAAGTCCTTGGCTCCAAATTCTTGGTTCCATAAAGGTTCTTTTTCCTGTTCTTGGAGGGTTCCTGTGGCTTCTCTCTTGTGAGTAGGTCCTAAAAGTGAATATTGAATATCTTTCTGCATAGCAAATTTCTAGTTTTGCATCTAAAATTCCTAAACTTTGAAGCCTTGTATGTAATAGATAGGCTCATTTCAATATAATATATTGCAATTTCTATCTTGCCTTGTTACTGTCTCTTTACTCTATGTTCTGCTCTTGTATGTTTTAATTTGTGAGGCATTTGAAAACATACTAGCTACCAGGTAGTCTGTCTAAGTTATTTGTGATTTTCTCTCAAGGAGAGAATTAAATTTCATAAATAGTTTCAGAGAGTAGACATATGTGTTAGGATTTGATGATAACACCATAAGATTGACAGGATAGTTTGTAATGCATCCTACTATATTCCCTTGAAATCTTCTTGTGCATTTATATGCAAACTCTTTTGCCCAATGGAATAGGCATTGGCTGGATGTTTGTTATACATTCATCACTCAAACATCAAACACAAAATTTCATTACCATTTCATTTCAGTTTCTAGGTTTATGTATACTGTGAAAGGACTACATCTAGGTGATACAGTTCATATTTGTTGATTCCTTGAAGAGAGAATCTGGAGGTTAACCTTCCTTGAGTTGTAGTCATAAAAAGAAGAAGGATTTATGTCCTTATTTCCATTGTTCATGCTATTACATTAGTAATTTTCTTTGTTGTATTCTATAGCAGGTTGTTCTCATCTATCTATAGAATTAACTTTCATTGAAGTAGTTTTGAATAACACAATAGCATGACAGTGAAGACCTAATCCACTAATCAAAAGCTGACTTGAAATATAGTAACCTATTCATAGGCAATACCCACCTGAGTTTTGTGGAGCTTGAAGCAGAAGGAGGATCTTATCCAATCCTCATTAATTAGGCTTTTCTTGCAAACTTGGAGCCCCTTTTAACTGATAATCAAGCCCATAATTTTCCAAGTTTGACCCAACAAGAAAAATTCCTAAGAAATTGGCGACTCTACTAGGGAGCTTATTAAGAACTTTTCTACAATATAGGGCTTAGTTGAGCCAGGGCTCCTACCCTATACAAACTAGTTGGTTACCATTGGTGTTCATATTTCAAACAAAATTCCCAAATAGTTGGGCAGTGACTCTTACAAATCTTTGCACCAGTGCAATTGAAGTTTAAAGATCTTAATGAGTATGAGAAATATTAGAGTCTAGAAAAAGGATCATCCAAAAGAAAATTTGGAAGGTGAACTCCCAAATACATCCAGGTGAATGAGAAAGGACAAAAATACTAATGACATGTCTTTTACATGGAAGCAAAAAGAAAATACAAGGACAGAGGATCCTGTTCAAATAAATCAAGAAGGAAATACTTCTGAATATGAGGAACCAGTTGATTTAGGTTTAAATCAGTATGAAGATTACTACTCACCTTTTGAAAAGGATGGAAGGAGAACTCAACCTCATAGGAGAGTAATCCTTGGGAATAATAGAAGATCTAGAAGCCAAAGTAGAAATAGACAAGGCCTTGTTCCTTCTTTTCCCCATGATTCCTCCTTACAGGGCCACCAAATACCAAATGATCACCAAGAGGAGGTCCCTACCCAAGAATCCTCATCTAAAATAGCCCTTCCTGATTCTGAGGAAATTTTTGAAGAAGTTTTTGAATTGGAAAGAAAGATCTAGGAGAAGATTCAAATAAGACAGAAAAGAGAGAAAGAAAAGGAGGAAAAGATTAGACATGCTATGATCAGAGTAGAGCAATTGAAGAAGAAATTGTTAAATTTTGAATCCTTGAATCAAGTTCCTATGATAGAACAAGAAGAAGATCAACCTATTGTCCAACAAATTTATGACATAATAAATCCTAGGGACAAAGGTAAATAAAAGGCTGTAGGGATTTCAATAAATGAACCAAATCCTGCAAGGAAATCCCAAGATCAAGTAGCAAGATTAGATGTTGACTTGGAAAAGGCCAAAAGGGAACAAGAATTATTGGCCAAAGAGTTGGAAAAGGTAGAGCTAGAAGCCACTACAGCTGAGATGAAAAGAAAGATTGACTTCCTTAGGCAATCTTCTGGACCCACTAATACACTTTCCACTTCTCTAGCACGGGGTGCAAATGTGTTGAACACTGCTAGAACTCTAGGTATGCCCAGGACTTCTACTATTTCAAATATTCAAACATCCACAGGTGTTGGCCCATCTCAAATAGGATCCATACATGAGAGACATAAACAATTGGCTTTTATTGGGATTCCTGCTTACCCAAACCCCATCCCTGATGAAATTAGGAAAAAGCTTCCAAAATTCACTAGAAGCAATGCAGTTACTTGTGAAGAACATTTGAAAAGCTTCATTGATGTAATAGATGACTAAAACATTGAGCCTGATGATGTGATCATGAAGCTTTTTGTTCAATCTCTGACTAAAGATGCTAGAGATTGGTTTAGGAATTTACCTCATGCTAGCATATGTTCTTAGGACCAATTCAAACATTTTTTCAAAGAACAATATGGTGATAAAACCAATGAAGGTTTCATGCTTAATGAATTCAACAACATCAAAAAGAATCCAAATGAGGGTGTTGTTGAGTTCAATGTCAGATTTTAGAAAGCTATGCATAAATCTTTGCAAGTTATCAGACTGGATGAAAAGATTTGTTTGGTCACTTACCTGAATGCATTTGATTCAAAAATGGGATATCTGTTGAGAGATAAGAATCCTAGAAACCTTGTAGAAGCTTACAAGCTAGCCATAAATATAGAAAGCAATAGAAGAATATCAAGGAAGTTGGGAAGGAGGGAGGATTATAAACCTTCAATCTCAAACAGAAAGGAACTAGGGAAGTTTGATACAAAACCAAAAGATGATGATAGTTTGAAGAAAATTTTAAAAGCAATAAAAGATTTAAAGCCTAATGAAGCAAGGAATATTAGAGTGCAAGGAAATGATAGGCCATCTTTCAATAACTTTAACAAGTTACCAAGAATGTAGAACTATCCTTACAACACTCAATGGAAAGATGGAAAGCCAGTGCTCCCTAAAAGAAAGGATAAACCAAATGATAAGATCGTGGACCCCTTGCATAGAAATATAGTAAATATGAATGATGATGTTCCCTGGTGTATTTTTTTCCAATCACCTCATGACCCTTATTACTGTGCAATTGCTCAAAGTGTTTCTATGGATGAGGAGCAAGATGACAATAATGAGGAGTCTTATGATGATCAAGGATGTGGTATGACTTCTTCATACATATATGATGAAATAGACTCTGCAGAGGAAGATGAAAATCAAGATGTTGGTAGTTCCCAAGTCAGAAATGAGATTTATCATCAGCAAGTGTTTTCTGATAAAGAAGACCATCACCTGGATGTAGTCCAGTGCAACACTTTAAGAAATGATGAGCCAGTAGTGTTGAGAAGACCTTCCGATGAAGAAATTGCACAAATCACAGCAGATATGCTCACCCAAGCCAAAAGCAATTACAACTTAAGAAATAGGATGGTAGGTAGTCCAAGCAGTAGGCCTGCTGGAATTTTCATCAAGAAAACTGAGAAGGATGAAAAAAAAGCCCAAGATAAGAAAAAGGTTACAGAAATTGCTAACAAAACCACAGTAAAGAAAAATGTCACCTTCAATAAGCCAACTGTTTCTTACAAAGTAAAAACCAAGCCTCTTGTAGATACTATATCTTCTCTGCAAAAGGAAGTGAAGATTCAGACCAAAGATAGTCCTAATTTGATTTCACATGAAGAAAATAAAGAAGTCACTGTCATTAAGCAAGATGTTACAAACTCAAAATGTGTTCCAATTGACATGGGAAAACTATTATCACAAATTACTGTTAAGGTCCCCTTATTAGAAATGATGAGGATAGAAGAGCATAAAGACAAGGCTTTGAGTTGGGTGAAAGGAGCTTTTCCTTCTGATACCCAAAATTCCACCAAGACTAGTGGAATGGCTATTGCAGCAAGTGATTCAACTCAGAACCAGTGTGGACAGATTATCTCTGAGATCCCTCAGATTTATTTGGATACTAATGTTGTAAATACTGTGATAGGAACTATTGATCCTTTCTTTCTTTCCCTAATAGTAAATGGAAAGTTGTTAAGAAATTGTATGATCGATTCAGGAGCCTCTAATACTATTATGCCTGCAGAAATAATGAAATCTTTGGGTCTAAAAATAGATACACCTCATGGAAGATGTCAGGCTATGGATTCAAGAGAGGTCCCTATTATTGGTACTATAAAAGCCTTTCCTTATAGGTTGGCAGCCTTCCCTAACAAGTTGTTAACAATGAGTGTTCTGGTGGTTGATATCCCACCTCATTATGGAATGTTATTATCAAGGAAATGGAGTGCTTCAATGGGAGGTAGTATTCAGTGTGATTTTTCCTTTGCAACTTTCAATATTGATGGTGACAATGTGAAAGTATCCAGAGAAAGTAGAACCCCACACATGATAGAGCTAAATAATATGGATGAGTTGAATTATTGTGTGGATGTTGACATGGAAAATTTTAGGGTGGAAAAAGCCATTTCACAAAAGGAAGATTCAGATCCACTGGCTTTGGAACTAAAAGAATAGAAAAATGGATTGTGGTAGATGTATTTTGATGGAGCATGCTCAAAAGAAGGCTCAGGAGCTGGAGTTCTATTCATATCTCCATCAAGTACCACTTTTAAGTATTCATTCTCATTGACTTTTCAATGCACAAATAATACTACTGAATATGAAGCACTGTCATTGGGATTGAATATTGCTATCAAACATGGGATAAAATGTTTAAAGGTTTTTGGTGATTTTGAGCTTGTGGTGGCACAAGTTCGATCTAAGTATGCTGTTAAGAATGATAGGTTGAAATTGTATAAACATGTAATATGGGATCATATTGAAATGTTTGATGCTTTTAATATATGTTGGGTAGAAAGATCCAATAACATAATGGCTGATTTTTTGGCCAATGTTGCTTTGAAAAGAGATGATTCAACTTTGTTTGGAGTGTCAATAGTTGAGATCAAAAGTAGGCTAGTCGTCCCAGACAATGTCTATAACTGGCAGGTCTTTGAGGATGATCATGACATTTTGAAATTTATGCAATGCCTTGACATATATGAGGGTCAACTCATAGACTGCAACACATTGGTTGAGGAAATTGAAAGTAAGGACATGGTCATGGGAAATGAGGTAATCCAGTTGAGTTCAAATCATATCCTTAGGGGTTTAACTAAATTAAAAGCATCATACAGTAGTCAAAATGATCATATGTCAAAAATAAGTAGTGCTAAGGTAGAAGATCTGGAAGAAGTGAATTTGGGATCACATAATGCACCTCAAATGGTTTATATTGGGAAGGGATTAGCTCCTCAACTGAGATATAACTTGATAAAGTTGTTAAGAAAGTACAAGCATGTGTTTGCATGGTCCTATGATGACCTAAAATCTTATAGAGAGGACCTGCTCCAACATGAGATCTCATTAAAGCAAGATGTTAAACCATTTAGATAGAAGCAAAGACTTATTAACCCAATTTTGGCTCCTAAAATGCAATAGGAGCTGGCCAAGTTGAGTGATGCACGAATAATCCAACCTATAAGGCATTCAACTTGGGTATCTAATTTAGTCCTAGTTAGAAATAAGAATGGTGATATTAGATTGTGTGTGGACTTTAGGAATCTGAATGTTGCATCATTGAAGGACAATTATTCACTACCCAACATGGAGGCAATGTTGCACAAAGTCACTGGATGTGAGTTATTGTCTATGATGGATGGTTTCTCTGGATATAACCAAGTGTTGGTAAAGGAATTTGAACAATTCAAAACAGCATTCACAACACCTTGGGGGACCTATGTATATGTCAGAATGCCATTTGGTCTCAGAAATGTTGGAGCAACTTTTCAAAGAGTCATGGATGTTGCTTTCAAAGAATATATAGATTTTTTTATGGTTGTGTACTAGGATGACTTGACTGCTTATTGCAAGAAGGCTGAGGATCATTGTTCACACCTTGAGAGAATTTTTAACAAAGCTTTGGAATATGGTGTGTCTCTGAATCCTAAAAAGTGTAACTTTGCAGTCAAAGAAGGAAAATTGTTAGGACACATTGTATCAAAGGAAGGAATTAGGATTGATCTAGAGAGAGTTGAAGCCATCAAGAAAGTCTCAGTACCCAAAGATCTTAAAGGGGTACAATCCTTTCTAGGAAAAATCAATTTTGTTAGGAGATTCATTGCAAATTTTTCTAAAATTGTCAAGCCCATAGTGAAGTTGCTGAAGAAGGATGTCAAGTTTCAATGGACTACAGAAGCTCAGGGTGCATTTGATAAAATTAAAGAAGTAGTTCAACAAGCACCTGTATTGAGGTCTCCTGATTATACCAAGTCTTTTTCACTTTTCTCTTTTGCATCATTTCACACCATTGTTGTTGTATTATTACAAAAGGATCAAGAAGGTTTTGAGCATCCAATTGCATTTTTTAGTAAATCTTTACAAGCTACTGAGCTAAATTATGAAATGATGGAGAAACAGGCATATGCACTGGTAAAAGTAGTAAAATCTTTCAGACCTTATCTCATTTGTGCTAAGGTAGTGGCATATGTCCCACATGCAGCAGTTAAGGATGTCCTCACTCAATCTGAAGTTACTGGTAAGAGATGCAAGTGGATCACCAGGATTCAAGAATTCAATTTAGAAATCCATATCACCAAGTTGGTGAGAGGACAGTGCCTAGAAAAATTGATAACTGAAGATAATATGGATTTAGTCCATGTTAATAATGAAGAAATTCTAGGTATGAAAATTACAAGTATTGAGTTGCAACCATACTATGCTGATATTATATATTTCATTAAGAATGCCAAATGCCCAGAATATATGACAGATAATCAAAAGAGATCCCTAAAATTGCAAGCTCAGAAGTACACATTGATACAAGGGGACTTGTATTGGAAAAATAGAGATGGGATCTTGTTGTTTTGCCTTGATAAGTGTCAAGTGGAAAAGGTTTTGAGTGAAATGCATGCTGGTGTTTGTGGAGGGCACTACTCAGCAAGGACCACTACCCATAAGATCTTGAGAGAAGGTTATTTTTGGCCTACATTGTTTAAAGATTATTTCCAGTTTGTTAAGAAGTGTGAAGCCTATCAGAAATTTGCTTCTAAATTAAAATATTCAAGAGCACTATTGTTAAACCCAATAGCTTTTGCGGCACCATTTACCATGTGGGGAATGGATTTCATAGGTGAGTTTTCTGAGAAATCTAGCGGAGGACACAGTTGGCTACTTGTTGCTACTGATTATTTCACAAAATGGATAGAGGCCATTCCCACAAAGAAGGCAACAAGTAAAGTAGTGTGTGATTTCTTACTTGACAATATTTTGACCAGATTTGGTGTCCCCATGAAATTGATCGCAAATAATGCAATGTGTTTCAGATCAGATGAGTTCAAGGAGTTTTGTAAAAACAATGGAATCATAATATCTTATTCATCTCCTTATCATCCTCAAGCAAATGGATAGGCTGAGTCTAGTAACAAAAGCATTCTAACAATCTTGAAGAAAACACTTGAGAAAAATAAGAGAGCTTGGCATTCCAAGTTGAGGTTGGCCTTATGGGCATACAGGATTACAGTGAAGAAAGCCATTGGGAAGTCTCCCTTTGAGCTTGTATATGGTTTGCAGTCAAGGTTACCCATAAACAATATAATTCCAATTTACAAGTTTATACAAGATGAGGAATTGGATGTCTCAAAGCCAATGCATGATAGGATCATGCAATTGATTGAATTAGATGAAATGAGAAGAGAAAGTCAAAAGAGAAATATCAAGTTGCAACAGAAGATGAAATACATGTTTGACAAAAGAGCAACTACCAGAAAGTTCAAACCAGATGACTTAGCACTTCAATGGAATGTGAGAGCAGAAGATAAAGGGAAACATAAAAAGTTTGAATCATTATGGCTTGGTCCTTTTGTGATTCATGAGGGTTTTGGGAAAGATTCCTACTTGTTGAAGAACATGGATGGTGAAATTTTTGAGTTTTTAGTGCATGGGCAATTCTTGAAACCCTTCTTCAACTAAGTTTTTCATTTTCATGCATATGTATATCCTTGTAAATCTTTCTATAGGTTTGTCTCCTTTTAAGTTGTGAGTTTCAACTCTTATTTTAGGTTAGTGCAGTTTTTGGTCTGTGTCCCAGAGATCTGTGGTTCTTGTTTAAACTTACATTTCAACATCCTCAGTCAGAGCCACTATTAGCACTTGGAAATGTTTTTTGTGGCAATAATTTTTCTCTATTCTCTGCAAGCTTTTCTATGTCTCTGGCTTGAAACCCTAAGTCTCATTTCATAATTCTAGTCATTGGAGAGTAAAACCCTAGTTTATCTAGGCCCTATTCTAATTCTTCATTACCTTTTTTGAGTCACTTAAGTCCCCATTCTGCACATGGTCATTTTCCCAGTCCTCACTGAATCCCGCAATGCATTTCCTTGTCCTTAGGTCTTTCAGCGAACTAGCGACTGTGTAATCCCTTGGTCATGTTTCTCTTTGGTTGCTGAATCTCCCAATTCATTGTCACAGTTAAGTTTTCAATTGGCGATTGGGTGAATGCATTGGTCGTGGGATCTCTTGTTCTTGGTGGTTAAACCCGAAGCATTTAGTGACTCTACTAATGGCTTGTATTTTCCTTTGGTCACTAGATTTTGTAATGGTGGGCCTGACATCTCAGTCTCTTTTTAATCCTACGGTGGGCACATGATCTCATGAAATCTTAGTAGGCTATGAGATCATGTGACAACCGTCTGATCTTCTAGCTTGTTAGGGCTAGTATGCGGTGGGTCCTCGTCTGCCATGTCATTATGACATGGATGCTTGTAATTGGTTGAGATTCAGGCAACGTGGTAGCTGAAAAGACTTTGCTATTAAAGATGATTTCAAGAATGGGCCCTCTATGTGTAACGTGCCATTATCTGATTTGACGGAGTGTCTTATAAGGCAGGGTGGGGTTAGATTTTTCAAAGGGTAAAGCTCGAATTGATCCTGTGGTTGTCATTATATCACCAAGATGAAGTGCATGATTTTTAAGCTAGTGGTATAATGATAGTTGTTTGATCTTGTTTAATGATAAAGTTAGCATCCGGTTTGCCCCAGTAGTTAAGTATTGTATTTGGCAATCTAGCGACTATGTGGTCGTGTAGTCTCAGGTTCCTGACGGTCAAAGGCTAAACCTCTAGAAAATCGGTGAGCACGGTTATCTCCTAATAACATAATGTAGCAGTTAAGTTGTGAAAGTCCAATGACTTAGCAAGGACCGTAGGATGAAGGAAGGATCGACTACGGTCGCAAATTCTCTGAATTTACTGCAAGGTCAAAAAGTTATTTGGTGACTCAGCGAAAGCTTGTGTTCGCCTATTCTCACAATGAGACCAAGGGTTAAAGAAAGTTTTGATGACTTGGTGAAAACCTTTGTTCATGTGTTCTCCAAATGTAACTGTGGTTAAGCAAAGTGTTTCATGACCTGGAGAATGCCTTCATTCGCGTGTTTGCTGAATTCTTAGAGTTAAGACTTGCAGCAAGTCAAATAAATAAAGATTATTGTGGGCCCATTGCTAGGTGTTGTAGAGTTGTCCATTTTTTTACTGGCCATGGTTTTAGTGATGTGGAATTTGTTAGCGAGGCTTGGCTTTTAGTTGCTCAAAGATCTACGATTGTTTCTTGATTGCATGGAATCTTTCCATGCCATGCAATCATGCAATGATCGTCGATTTGGTATCAGACTATTAGGGAAGGCAGTGGGACTGTGTTGCCAGGTGTTGTAGATTTGTTGTATTTTGATTGGTTGCTAGATGGGTGACTTGGCAGATGTCAGAGGTGACCGAGCATTAAGTGGAAAATAGTATGATAACAGGTGGCACTAGGTGGGCCCATGTGTGGGGCTTGGTCTCCAAGTCTTGTAATCAGAGGGGAATATTCTGAGGTGTTCAGCAATCTTGTGACTAAGGAAAATGTAAACTAGGATTCCTTTTAAGAGTTAAGATGTGAACCCAGGAAAAGTGGAAGGATCTAATGGTGATGTTTTAAAGTAGGTCAAGATTTGAATGCTAACCATTGATTTCCTATCTCGCACCATGCATGTAGCCATTTCTTCTAGATTTGAATATTTAAAGGATTCTCAATCACAAAAGGACTGGAATTGAATGCTTGAGCGGCTAGAACTGGTAGTTTTAATTTTGTCAATTGTCACAGCATGGTCTAGAGAGTTTGATGATTGACAACAGAGGGACTGTACCATGAAGGATTGGGTAAAGATTTGCTTGAGGTATGTTGCAGGTGAGTGATCAGATTGATAAGCATGGTAGATTCATGATCTTTGGTACTGTTCAGAAGAATTATCATAAATGAAGATCATTCTTGGATCTAATTTCTCAGGGTTGCTTGGTTTTCCCTCCAATGTAATAAATTTTGATTGAATCTGGTTGGTGGAGTGGTTACAAACCCTAACCCTTTCCCTAGTCATCCGAAGGTTGTTGCATCCTATTTTTTGGGATTCCAACATGACTAGTGGTATATATTGTAGCTATTTTTATTTTACCAGGGTTCGAAGCTTTTGGTTCTAAGTCCCTGGCTCCAAATTATTAGTTCCATAAAGGTTCCTTTTCCTATTCTTGGAGGGTTCCTGTGGCTACTCTCTTGTGAGTAGGTCCTAAAAGTGAATATTGAATATCTTTCTGCATAGCGGATTTGCAATTTTGTGTCTAAAATTCCTAAACTTTGAAGCTTTGTATGTAATAGATAGGCTCATTTCAATATAATACATTGCAATTTATATCTTACCTTGTTACTATCTCTTTACTCTATGTTTTTCTCTTGTATGTTTTAATTTGTGAGGCATTTGAAAACATACCAGCTACCAGGTAGTCTGTCTAAGTTATTTGTGAGTTTCTCTCAAGGAGAGGATTAAATTTCATAAATAGTTTCAGAGAGTAGACATATGTGTTAGGATTTGATGATAACACCATAAGATTGACAAGATAGTTTGTAAGGCATCCTATCCAGATTGCAGGTAGTTTGTAAGGCATCCTACTGTATTCCCTTGAAATCTTCCTGTGCATTTATATTCAAACTCTTTTGCCCAATGGTATAGGCACTGGCTGGATGTTTTTTATACATTCATCACTCAAACATCAAACACAAAATTTCATTACCATTTTATTTTAGTTTCTTTGTTTATGCATACTATGAAAGGACTGCAGCCAGGTGATACGGTTCATATTTGATGATTCCTTGAAGAGATAATCCACAGGTTAACCTTCCTCGAGTTGTACTCATAAAAAGAAGAAGGATTTATTTCCTTATTTCCATTGTTCATGCTATTACATTAGTAATTTCCTTTGTTGTATTCTATAGCAGGTTTTTCTCAGCTGTCTACAGAATTATCTTTCATTGAAGTAGTTTTGAATAACACAATAGCATGACAGTGAAGACCTAATCCACTAATCAAAAGCTTATTTGAAATATAGTAACCTATTCATAGGCAATACCCACCTGAGTCTTATGGAGCTCAAAGAAGAAGGAGGATCTTATCCAATCCTCATTAATTAGGCTTTTCTTGCAAACTTGGAGCCCCTTTTAACTAAGAATCAAGCCCATAATTTGCCAAGTTTGACCCAACAAGAAAAATCCCTAACATATTGATCAAAGGATTTGTATGGGCTTAGAATAGATCTGAACATCTACAAAATAAGTTGTATTGTAATCAGATCAACTACTTTTTTAGTTTAACCATTGTTACAGATAAAAACTCTTAACCAAGTGGACTTAACCATCTTATGTTATGCCCTATGTCATTCATTGAATGTACATTGTTATCCTATTAACCCCATAGTGAATGCTAGTTGGATGATAACTGTTAGTCTTAAATCCTCTAACAAGATCACACCTTACAGTGTTTTTTGTAACCTTTAACATGTTTGGCTCTTCACCGAGCTCACTTTAGAAGAGTGAAAAATATTTTGGGTTACTGGTCCCGGGTGGTTTTTCCCTTAACGGGGTTTCCACGTTAAATCATTGTGTTGTGTGTTTCTATGATGAATTTTCAGTTATCATACTTTACATATTACATATTTAATTTAGTTGGTAATTACAGTAAGATAAATGTCTGGTAATCGGTAAAGACACAGACAATATAGTATTTTATGTTACCGAGCTGCATAATTATTTGGAATTGTTTTGAGAGTTGCATAATTGTAATTAGGATTGTAGAATAACTAATCTAACTGA
The DNA here is from genome assembly GCA_027943335.1 of Chamaecyparis obtusa. Taxonomy (NCBI): domain Eukaryota; kingdom Viridiplantae; phylum Streptophyta; class Pinopsida; order Cupressales; family Cupressaceae; genus Chamaecyparis; species Chamaecyparis obtusa. Next base: position 517,817 of record BSBK01007161.1, on the reverse strand, counting down.
TTCACCCCCCCTCTCAGTTATTCTAACAATTGGTATTAGAGCACATTGGTTGCTTGGAATAGATTTTTAAGGACTTCAATAGAAAGATCACAAAATGTATAAGAGGGATGTGCCAAAGCTGAACAAGGATAACTTCACAATATGGAAAAGCTGAATGAGACTTCATATATCTAGAATTGGTAATTCTACTATCACCCTACTAGAAAATGGCTACTTAGCACCACCTTTAGGACCTTTGACTCTTGATCAGTTGAGAGACAAACATGAACATAATGTTACTATGATGGAGATTTTTTCTGCTCTATTTGATGTTGAATTTGAAGATGTCAAGGATTTTCTTACATGAAAGGAAATGTTGGATAAACTTGCTCAAGTTTATGGTGGTGATGAAAATGTGAAAAGAGCTAGAGCTAAAAGTTTAAGAGGGAGATTTGATGATATGAAAATGAAGGAAGTATAGAACATTTTACAATATTCAAATCAAATCAAGGAGGTAGAAAATGCTATCAGAGGATCTGGTGGTGTCATTGAAGAAGATACAATGGTAAGTAAAATTCTAAGAACCTTATTGTTTTCATATGCAATTAGAATATTTACAATGCATGAAATGAGGTTTATCCCTAGAAACACTCTTACTCTTGATAATATGATTGGTAAGCTAACAACATTTGAGCTAAACAACTTTGATAATAGTGTTGTACCATCTATTGAGTCTGCTTTTATGTCTTCTTTGAAGATTGGTAAATCTAGTAGTAGACATGATAATAGTGACAGTAATACTAATGATGAGCTTGATGAACTTGAAGCTCTTATGGGTTGAAGACTTCCTAAAGGTAAAGGTAGATATAAGGGTAAATTACCTTTAGCATGTTTTAACTGTAGAGAAGTTGGCCATATTGTTGCTAGATGTCCCAACAGGAAAGAGCAGGAAGACAAATACCAAGACCAATCTGGTGAAGGAAGCTATGGAAGAAGAAACAATGGAGGTTACCAACACTACAATAGAAGTAACTGAGATCACAAAGATAAGGGAAAAAAGGCATGCTACTTAGTTGCAGAAGAGGACACTGACACCGACACAAATGATGAAATTGAGGTAGTGTTTGTTGCAATGAAAGATGACTCATAGGAAGAAGAAAGGTATGTATAAATAGCACTTATTTCTAAGGTTAGTAAAAATGATACATGGATCATTGATAGTGGTTGTATACATCACATGACTGGTGATGAAGAAAAGTTTGATCATCTAGAGCAATACAATGGAGGATCAGTAAGAATGGGTAATGATACACCTTGCATGGTTAAAGGAAAAAGATCTTTGTTGATAAATGATAAAAACAAATGTGATAATTCTTATTGGGTAAAAGGACTGAATTATAATTTGCTAAGTGTGGCACATCTTAACAACTCAGGTCACCAAGTGGAATTTGAAAGCAAGAAGGTGAAGATATACAATGATAATGGGAAGCTTGTCGGAATAGGAGGACAATCTAAAGGTAGCTTATTTTATCTTGAAAATCCTGAGACTTCTTTTTTTCTAGTTAAAAATGAAGATGCATAGTTGTGGCATAAAAGGTTATGTCATGTAGACTTTGATAATATGATCAAGATCAGTAAAAGGAGAAAAGTTAGAGGTCTGCCTAACCTAACTAAACTGGATCATGTTATGTGTCATCAATGTCAGAAAGGTAAGATGACAAAATCTAGTTTCAAAAGTAAATACTATTCAAAAAAAGGAATCTTGGAGTTAGTTCACACTGACCTATGTGGTCCCATGAGAACTTAGAACTATTATGGAGATAGATACTTTATTCTATTTGTTGATGATTACACTAGATTGATGATTTTTATGTTTCTAAAGGATAAATCTGAAGCATTTAAGATGTTTAAATGGTACAAAGCTAAAGCTGAAAAAGAAACTGGAAAGGAACTAAAATGTCTAAGATTTGATAGAGGTAGTGAGTTTATTTTTGATGAATTCACTAACTATTATAATGAGCATGGTATTAAGAGAAAGGTTTCTACACTGAGAACACCGCAACAGAATGAGATTGCAGAAAGGAGAAACAGGTCTGTAGTTGATTGTGCAAGAACACTAATCTGATACAAAAGAATGTTGCATAGATGTACTAGAGAGAAGTTGTTAGCACAGTTGTATATGTATTGAGCTGAGTAAAACTAAAGAAAGACACAAACAAAACACCCTATGAGTTATGGTTTGGACACACAGAGTGTAAGCTACTTTAGAATTTTTGGTAGCAAATGTTTTATTCTGAAAGATGATAGAAATGGAAAATTTGACTCTAAAGGTGATGAGGGGATATTTCTTGGATATTCTACTAAAATAAAACCTTATAAGTGTTTGAATAAAGTTCCTAATAAAATGATTGAAATTTCTAATGTCAGATTTGATGAATTTGCTAACAAAAATGATGAAGAAAGCACTAGGGAGTTGAAAAACTATGGTAGATTCACTTACATTGAGCATCTAGAGTACCTACTGAAGTCATAGGCTGATTCAATCGAGCATTAGGAAAACAACACCAAGGAATAGAAAAGGGAAACTGTGGATCATGAAGAGGCTACCAAGAAAGGAAACGAAACTAAACAGGATGAAAAACAAATAAGAGATCAAGTGCTCACTAGATTTGTCAGAAGACATCATCCTGAGAACCAAATCATTGGCAATAAGCAAGATGGCATGAAGACTAGAAGTAAGTTAAGACATAACACATGCTTAGTCTATGAGTCTGAACCAAAGAATGTTAAGGTTTCACTTGCAAATAATGAATGGATGAATGCAATTAATGAGGAGATTGAACAAATAGAGAAAAATAAGACATGGACTTTAGTACCTAGACTGAAAGATAAAAATGTTATAGGTACTAAATAGATTTTTAGAAACAAGCTGAATGAAAATGGAGAAGTTACTAGGAATAAAGCCAAAGTAGTTTGCAAGGGATATGCACAGGATGAAGGAATAGATTATGGTGAAACCTTTTCACCTATTGCTAGACTAGAAGGAGTTCTCATGTTACTGGCCTATGTTACACATAATAATTTTAAGGTATACCAAATGGATGTCAAGTCAACATTTTTGAACGGAGCACTAGAAGAGGAGGTCTACATAGAACATCCAAAAGGATTTTTTGATCCAGATAAGAAAGACATGGTATGTAGATTAAAAAAAGCTTTATATGGATTAAAGAAAGCACCGAGAGGCTAGTATGAAAGGATGCATACTTATCTTTTAAGTATTGGTTTTGTAAGAACTAGTGAAAACAATAATTTGTACATTAAAGGAGGATCTAATGATACTATTTTGATTGCTAAAATATTTGTGGATGATATAATTTTTTGAGAACAAGATCATATATGTAAATCATTTGCTAATGAGATGAGAAAATAATTTGAAATGTCAATGTTTGGAGAGATTAAATTCTTTCTAGGATTGCAGGTTATTCAACAGAATGATGGAATTTTCATTACACAATCAAAGTATATTAAGGAGGTATTGAGAACATCTAGCATGGAAGATGCTAAACCAGTTGGAACACCGATGGTCACAGGCTGCAAATTGACTAAAGATGATGAATGCATAGAGGTAAATCCAACACTCTTTTGATCTATGATTGGTAAACTAATGTATGTTGTATATAGTCAACCTAATATTGCACATGTTGATGAACTACAACTGATTTAGAACCTGATTGAAGAATCTATGATATAGTGATCACCAAGGATTTGCTGAGTAGATGTGTAAGATGATTAAATTAGTATTATGTTGTCATTGATGTCAACTAGTTTGACAACACTTATCTTTTAAGTTACTATACTGAAACATTTATAGAAAAGGAGTGAAAGAGATGAAGAACATAAATATCTACATGAGAAAGATGTATATGATAGATGAGGATAAGGAATACATTGGGTAACTTATTGATGAGTCTATGACCTTATGATATTGACCTGATTATGTTGCGTTCATCTATGATGAAGAATAGAGCTAAAAGACACAAAGCAATGTTGTCAGTTAATGAAACATTATAGTATACATTGACAAAGCGTAGTGTATACTGAGCATATAGTGTAAAATGAGCTTGTGGTCACCGATGCATTTCTTTGTTAACCGAGCAAGAGAAAAGGAACGAAATGTTTAGTTTAGCTGATAATATTTGATGAGCTGGAAAATATATGATTCCGACGTAATAGATGAAGTTTGGTATAAAGATCAATGGCTAGCATAATTTGAGAAACATCTGATGGATTGAATTGAAACATGTTATTGAAATGTCAGTCGAGGAAGGTTAAAGCGAAAAAATCAACGATGATGATTAAGCGGAAAAATATGATAGAGGAGAAGAAAATAATTTACATGTCTATATAAGAGACAAGATTTTCACACTAAAGAAACAAGCTGAAGAAGGATACTCCAAGATTATTGCATGAATGATTTTTCATGCACATTTGATCAAACTAGTTAAGAAGAACCAAGCTACAAAGTATACCGAGTGTTAGGAAGCTATTACCGAGCAACAATATGTCACTGAAATTGTTTGAAATAGAATTGATATACTGATTAGAGGATTTGAATGAGCCTAACATTGATTTGTACATCTGCAATTGAGTTGTATTAAGGTAGATCACCTACTATTACATTTTAACCATTGTACACAATCAAATCTCTTAACCGAGTGGACTAACAAAGTCTTTATTATGTTGCATTCATAGAATGAACATTATTATCCTGTCAACCCCATAATGAATGCTGGTTGGATGATAAAAGTTGGTCTAAAATCCTCTAACAAGGTCACACCTAACAGTGTGTTTATAACCTTTAACAGGGTTGGGTCTTCACTGACCTCACTTCAGAAGAGTAAATATTTTTGGGTTGTCGGTCCCAACTGGTTTTTCCCTTCATAGGGTTTCCACGTTAAATCTCTTGTTTTTTGTGTTGATTATAATATTTTTTTGATGTCATATTTTCATGTTACATATTTGATTTGATCGGTAATCATTATATTTTATTGACTGGTAATCGGTAAATGCACAGATAGTATAGTATATTAAGTTATCGAGCATCATAAGTTTGAGATAATTTGTTTTGGATTATACATTTTTTTTTGGGACACTAGATAACTGATTCACCCCCCCTCTCAGTTATTCTAACAATTGGTATCAGAGCATTGGTTTCTTAGAATAGAGTTTTAAGGACTTTAGTACAAAGATCTCAAAATGTATAAGAGGGAAGTGCCAAAATTGAATAAAGATAACTTCACAGAATGGAAAAGTAGAATGAAGCTTCATGTATCTAGAATTGTGAATTTCACCCTTACACTGATGTAGAATGGATACATTGCACCACCCACTGGTCCCCTCACACTTGATCAACTGAGAGATAGGCATGAACACAATATTACTATGATGGAGATTGTTGTTGCTTGTACCGATGCCAAATTTGAAGATATTAAGAGCTGCACAACTGCCGAAGATATGTGGGATAAACTTGCTCAAGTTTACAATGGTGATGTGAATGTTAAAAGAGCTAGAGCTAAAAGCCTGAGGGGTAGATTTTATGATATGAAGATGAAGGAAGGAGAGAATATAGTGCAATACACAAATAGGCTGAAAGAGGTAGTACATGCTATTAGAGCATCTGATGGTGTTATTAGTGAAGAAACAGTAGTAAGCAAGGTTCTCATAACATTATTGCCAGTTTATGCAATCATAATTTCTGTAATTCATGAAACAAGGTCTGCTTTAGGTAATGCCCTTACTCTTGACAATATGATTGGTAAACTTACAACCTTTGAATTGAATAACTTTGACAATAGTGTTGTACTAACTGTTGAATCTACTTTTATGACTTCTCTGAAGATTGGTAAGTCTAGTAGCTGAAACAATAAGAATGATAGTGATAGCAATATTGATGATGAGCTTGATGAACTCGAAGCTCTTATGGCCAGAAGGTTACCTAAAGGTAAAGGAAGGTATAGAGGCAAGTTACCTTTAGCATGCTTTAATTGTAAAGAAGTTGGCCACATTGCTATTAGATATCCACATAAGAAAGATGATGAAAGAACCAAAGACTGATCTGAAGGAAGATATGGGAGGAGAAACAACAAGAGCTACTAATACAACAATAGAGACAACCAAGACAGTAATGAAAAAGGCAAAAAGGTATGTTATATAGCTGAAGAAAATGAATCTGAATCTGAATCTGACTCTAATGATGATGTAGAAGTTGTATTTTTTGTTATGAAAGATGACTCAGAGGAAGAAGAAAAATATGAAGAAACAACACTGATCTCTAAACTTGATAGAAATGATACATGGATCATAGATAGTGGTTGTACACATCACATGACTGGTGATGAGGAGAAGTTTGATAAACTTGAAGAATACAATGGAGGATCTATGAGAATGGGTAATGATGCACCCTATATGGTAAAAGATAAAGGTTCACTAATGATTAATGATAAAATAAAATGTGAAAATTCTTATTGGGTGAAAGGATTGAACTATAATTTTTTAAGTGTGGCACAACTGAATAATTCAGGCCACCGACTTGCTTTTGAGAGCAAAAAGGTAAAGATCTATGATGACAGAGGAAGACTTGTCAGAACTGGTACACAATCCAGAGGTAATCTATTATATCTTGATATTGATCAGTCTTCTTTTTTGATAATGAAAGATGAAGATGCATGGTTGTGGCATAAAATGTTATGCCATGTGAATTTTGATAACATGATTAAAATTAGTAAAAGAAAAAGAGTTAGAGGTCTGCCTAACTTGTCAAAGTCAGATCATGTTATGTGCCATGAATGTTAGAAAGGTAAGATGACTAAGTCTAGTTTCAAAAGTAAAGACTACTCAACAAAGAAGATACTTGAGTTGGTTCATACCGACCTATGTGGTCCTATGAGAACTCAGAGTTATTATGGTGATAGATACTTTATTCTTTTTGTTGATGACTATACTAAACTGATGACTGTCATGTTCTTATAAGAAAAATATAAGGCATTCAAGATGTTTAAGTGGTATAAGGCACAAGTAGAAAAAGAGATAGGTAAAGAAATAAAATGCTTAAGATCTGATAGAGGAGGTGAATTTATCTCTAATGAATTTACTAATTTCTTTAATGAGCATGGTATTAAAAGAAAGGTCTTAGCACCGAGGACACCTCAGCAAAATGGCATTACTGAAAGAAGGAACATGTCAATAGTTGACTGTGCTAGGACACCAATGTTGTAAAAGAATGTTGCTCCAACATACTGGAGGGAAGCTATCAGTACGACTATTTATGAACTTAACCGAGTTCAACTGATGAAAGACACCCTATGAGTTATGGTTTGGACACAAACCTATAGTAAGCTATTTTAGAATTTTTGGAAGCAAATGTTTTATTCTGAAAGATGAAAGAAATGGAAATTTTGACTCAAAAGGTGATGAAGGGATATTCCTAGGATATTCTACTAAAAGAAAAGCATATAAGTGTCTAAATAAAACTACTAATAAAATGATTGAGAGTACTAATGTTCGGGTAGATGAGTTTGATGATAAAAATGTAGAGGAAAGCATAAAGGAACTAGAAGACTATAGTAGATTCACTTATATTGAACAACTTGAGGTTCTACTGACACAACAGACAGTGATAACCGGTTAGCAGATAAAACATATTGAGGAATAGGAAATAGAAACCGATGAGTAGGATGGCCCTACCGAGAAAGCAAATGAACCTACCCAGGATGAACAAGAAAGGAGAGACCGAGTACTGGCAAGATTTGTCGGGAGACATCATCCTAAGACATAAATTATTGGAGACAGACAAGTTGGCATGATGACAAGAAGTAAAGAAAGAGAAGGTACATGTCTAGTTTGTGAATATGAACCTAAAAATGTGAAAGTTGCATTGGAGAACGAGGAATGGATTAATGCAATGAAAGAAGAAATAGAGAAAATTGAGAAGAACAAAACCTAGAGTTTAGTTCCCTGACCTAAAGAAAAGAACATTATCGGTACTAAATGGATTTTCAGGAACAAACTGAATGGGAATGGAGAAGTGACAAGAAATAAAGCTACATTAGTATGCAAAGGATATGCACAAGAAGAAGGCATTGACTATGGTGAAACATTTGCACCTATTGCTAGACTAGAAGGAGTTAGAATGTTACTTGCATACGTTGCACACAAGAAATTTAAGGTGTATCAAATGGATGTGAAGTTAGCATTTCTGAATGGAATAATTGAAGAAGAGGTCTTCATATAACAACCAGAAGGGTTTGTTGATCCAAATAATAGAGACATGGTATGTAGACTACATAAAGCTTTATATGGTTTGAAGAAAGCACTGAGAGCCTAGTATGAAAGGCTGCATACTTACTTGTTAAGTATTGGATTTGTCAGAACTAGTGAGAAGAGCAATTTGTATATGAAAGGAGAAATAGATTATACTATTCTTATTGCTAAAATATTTATGGATGATATTATTTTTGGAGGCCAAGATCACATATGTAAAGCCTTTTCTAATGAAATGAGAAAAGAGTTTTAAATGTCTATGTTCGGAGAGATTAAATTCTTTCTAGGGCTACAAGTGATTCAGCAGAGTGATGGGATATTTATCACACAATATAAATACATAAAGGAAGTCTTGAAGACATTTGGCATGGAAGATGCTAAACCTATGGGAAAACTGATGGCTACTAGATGTAAACTGACTAAGGAAGATGAAACTACAGAGGTAAACCAAACACTGTACTGATCTAGGATTGGTAAGTTAATGTATGTAGTTTACAGTAGACCAGATATAGCACATGTTGTGGGAATTGTTGCTAGATTTTCTGCTAATCCTAGAGGATCACACATGGTTGCTACTAAAAGAATCCTAAGATACCTGAAAAAGACTGAAGATTATAGATTATGGTATCCTAAGGAAGGAAAATTTGAACTGAAATTTTATACTGATGCTGATTGGGCTGGAAATGTGGATGACAGAAAAAGCACCACTGGAGGAGCATTCTTCTTTGGTGAAAGACTTGATACATGGACAAGTAAAAAGTAGGCTTGCATTTCTTAGTCTACAGTTGAAGTAGAGTATGTTGTTGTTGCTACTAATTGTTCAAACAGTTCATATATTAAGCAAGTATTGGAAGGAATGAATGAGGTAATCACCCAGCCAGTGATTATATACTGTGATAATACAAGTGCTATTAATATTTCAAAGAATCTAGTGATGCATTCTAAGATAAAGCACATATCTATTAAGTAACACTACTTAAGAGAACAAGTACAGGAGAAGCAAGTGAAGTTAGAATTTGTTACATCTAAAGAACAACTTGCAGATATATTTACAAAGCCTCTACCAAAGGACACATTTGAATATTTGAGGACAAGACTAGGGGTCTATCCCCTGTCTACCGGTCACTAATGTGACCTAGATGTTGTATCAGCCTAATCTTATCAGAAGATCATTCATGTTGATGCATCATAGTTCACACTTTGGATCATGTTTGAGTCTGTGAAAAGTTTGGAGAACTGGAACAGATTGGCATATCAGTATACAAAGATACAAAGAATGCACTAGACAATAGAGAGTTATATGGCTAAAACAGAGCTATTTGTTTATGTTTTTCTTTTGGCATTGTTGTCAAAGGGAGAGATAAACAATATGAAAGATATGAAACAATATACGCCGCTGAGATATCTATCTAAGGGAGAGACAATCTGACAAAGTTGAACATTGAAGATCAGTTACAAATAATAGAAGTTTGTTAATGTTGTTGAGTAACGTAGTCATTAAACATATTAAGCTAAGGGAGAGCTTGTACAATATTTGTTCATAGAGTTGTAGAATACATGTTTGGTATGTGTATGGTATATTTCATATTACTTGAGTTTCCATCAATGACAAAGGGAGAGATTGATGAACTACAACTAATTTGGAACCTGATTGAAGAATCTGTAATACAGTGATCACCGAGGAGTTGTTGAGTGGATGTGTAAGATGATTAAATCAATATTATTTTTTCATTGATGTCAACTAGTTTGATAGCACTTATTTTGTAAGTTACTATACCAAAACATCTACAGAAAAGGAGTGAAAGAGATGAAGAATAGAAATATCTACATGAGTAAGATGTATATGATAGATGAGGATAAGGAATACATTGGGTAACTTATTGATGAGTCTATGACCTTATGATATTGACTTGATTATGTTGCATTCATCTATGATGAAAAATAGAGCTGAAAGACACAAAGCAATGTTGTCAGTTAATGAAGCATTACAGTATACACCGATGGAGCGTAGTGTATACGGAGCACAGTGTAAATCAAGCTTGTGCTCACCGATGCATTTCTTTGTTAACTGAGCAGGAGAAAAGGAACTAAATGTTTAGTTTAGCCGATAAGATTTGATGAGCTAGAAAGTATATGATTCTGAGGTAACAGATGAAGTTTGGTATAAAGATCAATGGCTAGCATAATTCAAGAAAGATCTGATGGATTGAATTGAAACATGTTATTGAAACGTCAGCCAAGGAAGGTTAAAGCAGCAAAATCTAATGGAGGAGAAGAAAATGATTTACATGTCTATATAAGAGACAAGAGTTTCACACTGAAGAAAGAAACTGAAGAAGGATACTGCAAGATTATCATGTAAATGAGTTTTCATGCACATCTGATCAAACTGGTTAAGAAGAACTGAGCTGCAAAGTATACCGAGCATCAGGAAGCTATTACCGAGTGACAGTAAGTCACTAAAATTGTTTGAAATAGAATTGATATACTAATCAAAGGATTTGAATGAGCCTAACATTGATCTGTACATCTGCAATTGAGTTGTATTAAGGTAGATCACCTACTATTACATTTTAACCATTATACACAGTCAAATCTCTTAACTGAGTGGACTAAGAAAGTCTTTATTATGTTGCATTCATAGAATGAACATTGTTATCCTGTCAACCCCATAGTGAATGCTGGTTGGATGATAATGGTTGGTCTAAAATCCTCTAACAAGGTCACACCTAATAGTGTGTTTGTAACCTTGAATAGGGTTGGATCTTCACCGACCTCACTTCAGAAGAGTGAATATTTTTGGGTTGTTGATCCCAGGTGGTTTTTCCCTTCACGGGGTTTCCACATTAAATCTCTTGTATTTTGTGTTGATTGTGATATTGTTTGATGTCATATTTGCATGTTACATATTTGATTTGATCGATAATCATTATATGTTATTGATTGGTAATCGGTAAATGCATAGCCAGTATAGTATATTAAGTTACCGAGCATCATAAGTTTGAGATAATTTGTTTTGGATTATACATTTTGTTTTGGGACACTGGATAACTGATTCACCCCCCTCTCAATTATTCTAACACATGCAGTTGGGATTGTGGCTAGATTTTTTGCCAATCCTAAAGATTCACACATGGTTTCTATAAAAAGAATCCTGAGATACTTAGAGAAAATAGAGGACTATGGATTATGGTATCCAAAGGAATGCAAATTTTAACTAAGAGTCTATACTGATGTTGATTGGGCTGGAAATATAGATGACAGAAAGAGCACAACCAAAGGAGCATTTTTCTTTGGTGAAAGACTTGTAACTTGGACAAGTAAGAAATAACTTTGTATTTCTCAGTCTACAGCCGAAGCAGAGTATTTTGTTGCTGCTACAAACTATTCAAATATTGCATATATCAAACAAGTGTTGGAAGGGATGAATGAGGTAATCACTGAGCCGGTGATTATATATTGTGACAACACTAGTGCAATAAATATATCAAAGAATCCAGTGATGCATTCAAAAATAAAGCATATATCTATTAAGTATCACTACTTAAGAGAACAAGTACAGGAGAAGAAAGTAAAACTAGAATATGTTACATCAAAGGATCAACTTGTTGATATTTTTACCAAGCCTCTACCGAAGGATACTTTTGAATACTTGAGGACTAGACTTGGGGTCTGTCTCCTATCTACCAGTCACTAATGTGATCTGGGTGTTGCATCGGCCTAATCTTATCAGAAGATCATTCATGTTGATGCAACATAGCTCATACTTTGGATTATGTCTAAAGTTGTGAAAGATTTGAGAATTTGCAAATCAGTATACCGAGATACAATTGTCTGCACTGAACAAGAGTGAGTAACTTGGCTACTACAGAGCTGATTTATATTGTTCTTTGGCATTGTTGTCAAAGGGGGAGAGATTTCAATATGAAACAGAGAAATATGTCAATAGATTGTTGACAAAGGGATAGAAATTAGTATAGATAGAGATCATGAGATATCTATCTAAGGGAGAGACAATCTGAGAGCTGAAAAGATCAAATCCACAAAAGAGAGTCTGCACATGCAATGTTGTTATGCAACATAGTGATTAAACATATTAAAAATCAAGATAGGAAGAGCTTACCGAGCTACAACATTTACTTATATAGTTGTGGAACATATATTTGGTATGGGTATGACATATTTCATATTACTTGTGTTGCAATCAATGCCAAAGGTAGAGATTGATGAACTACAAGTGATTGAATATCTGAATGACTTGAAGATTAGTGATTAGAGATCACTGAGTTACTGAACTGTAATGTAAGATGATTAAACTAGTAATATGTTATCATTGATGTCAACTAGTTTTGACATTACTTATCATGTAATTTACAAACATCTAGACATTTGTAGAAGGGAGAAACAAATGAAGAACAGAAATATCTACATGAGGAAGATGGATATGATAGATGAGGATAAGGAACACTTTGGGTAACTTATTGATGAGTCTATGACCTTATGTTATTGACTTGATTATGTTGCTTTCAGTTATGATGAAGAAGAAAGAAAAATTGTATAAAGAAGTGTGGTTGGTAAATGAAGCACTTTAGTATACACTGAGATAGTGTAGTGTATTCTGAGTGATAGTATCAACTGAACTTGTTTTAACCGATGCATTTATTTATTAACCAAGTATGGATGAAGGAATTAAATGTTTAGTTTAGCCGACATAAATTGATGAGCTGGAATGAGTATGATTTCAAGGTTGAAGATAAAAAAATTTATGAGATCCATGACTAACAAAATTAGAAGAATATCTAAAGGATGGAATTGAAACAAGTTATAGACACATTTGTTGAGGAAGGTTTAATCGGCAAAATCAATGAAGGAGATTAAGAGGAAAAATCTGATGGATGAAAATAAAATGGTTTACTTGTCTATATAAGAGATATTTGTTTCATTGTTGAAACTATTCCAAAAGAAAGAAGACTGTAGAGATTTCACGTGAACACAGTTTCATGTATGCCTAATCAAACTGGTTGAAGGAGAACTGGACTGTAGAGTTAACCAAGTGTCAAAGAGCTATTACCGAGTGACAGTAAGTTATTGAATATTGAAGAACTAAATTGAAATATTGATCAGAGGATTCATATGGACTTAGAATAGAACTGAACATTTGCAAAATAAAGTTTTATTGTAATCAGATGAACTATTGTTTTAGTTTAACCATTATTACAGATAAAATCTCTTAACCAAGTGGACTTAACCATCTTATGTTATGCCCTATGTCATTCATTGAATGTACATTTTTATCCTATCAACCCCATAGTGAATGTTGGTTGGATGATAATTTTTAGTCTTAAATTCTCTAACAAGGTCACACCTTATAGTGTTTTTTGTAACTTTTAACAGGGTTGGCTCTTCACTAAGCTCACTTCAGAAGAGTGAAAAATATTTTGGGTTACCGGTCCCAGGTTGGTTTTCCCTTAACAGGGTTTCCACGTTAGATCATTATGTTATGTGTTACATATTACATATTACATATTTGATTTGGTTAGTAATTATAGTAAGATAAATATCTAGTAATTGGTAAAGACACAGATAGTATAGTATTTTATGTTACCAAGCTACAGAATTATCTGGAATTGTTTTGAGAGTTGAATAATTGTGATTGGGACTGTAGGATAACTGATCTAACTAATTCACCCCCCTCTCATTTATTCTAACATTATCTCCTTAATCACCTCAACAAATTTTCCAAACTCCTATTCACCACTGCAGTCTTCCCATCTCTCTTTGGATGGTGCACTGAGATGAACTTCATATTTTTCTTTAGCTTTTTCTACAATGTCCTCCAAAATTACCCAACAAACTTAGTGTCTCGATCCAAAACTATTCTCTTTGGTAGACTGTGTATTCTCACTACTCTAAAAAATAATTCTATCATAGGATCATTAGTCATTTTACAAGGAATGAAATGTGTCATCTTCAAGAACCTATCTACCACCACAAAAATGGAACTGTGTCCTCTCTGAGTCCTTGGTAAACTAAGACCAAAATCCATTCTAATATCCTCCCTTGGCCTCTCTAGTATAGGTAATGGAGGATATAATCCTCTATTCTACTTGGTTCCTTTTCCATCTAACATATTCTACAACTCTACATGTAAGTTCTTAACATATTGTTTCAATTGTGGCCAATAATAATGCTCACTAACTAGAGAAATTGTGTCTATCCACTGTGATTTTTTTTTAATTAGGTTCTACCTCATGGAAATCTTTGGAATATGTAATTGGATACCTCTAAATAACATACCATCTTTGACTATAAAATCCAACCATCAAGTCATGTCTAGAGTAATAGGTTTTGTGCCATCTCTCCAAGCCTCACCAAAATTAGGATCCTTAGGATACAAACTCTTGAGTTCCTTGAATCCAACAACTTCAATCTACATCTCTATCAACAAATTTTTCCTCCTAATCAAGTCATCAGCAACTCTATTAGACTTTCACTCATGTGCTTCAAAATAAAAGTGTAAATCTATAAAACTTCAACCCATTTTAAATATCTTTCATTCAACTTTCCTTGGCTATTCAAGTACTACAAAGCTTGATGATTAGTAAACAAAAAAAATAATGCCTCCACTTCCTCAATTCCTAAACTATGGCATAAAACTCATGATCATAAACAAAATATATTTTATTTTGGCATCATTCAACTTCTCACTAAATAAGCAATGGGTTTACCTTCCTGGCTCAAAACATCTCCAATAGAATTTACACTAGCATCACAGTCTACTTGAAATACCTTATTAAAATATGGAAGTGCCAAAATAGACTATTCTATAAATTTTATCTTCAACATATCAAAACTCTCTGCTACTCCTATATTCCACTTAAACTCTTTTCTATCCCCCTCATAGTTTTAGTTAAGGGTCCATAGATACTACTGAAATTTTTGATAAACTTTCTGTAAAAGCTATCCAAACCATGAAAATATCTTACCTTAGTAGCACTCCTTAGATTAGGTCATTCAAAGATAGCCTTCACTTTCTCTGGTTCCATTTTTTAGGCCATCCATTGAGATAAAAAAATCCCATGTACACTAACTCCTTCACAAAATTGCACTTCTTCAAGTTAATCAAAAACTTGTCTCCCCTTAACTTCTCAAAGACCTTAAAAATATACATTATATTATCTTCCAATGCCTTATTTAAGATCAAAATATCATCAAAGTAAAAAATAATAAAATTTCTCAAAATTTATTTCAACACCTCATCCATAAGTTGCATGACTGTTCTCAGTACATTGGTTAGCCCAAAAGGCATGACTAACCACCCATGCAAGCCCTCCTTTGTCTTGAAGATTGTCTTCCATTCATGTCTTTATCTAATCTTGATTTGTTGATATCCACTCTTGAAATCTATCTTTGGGAAGTACTATCCATAATGTCATCTATCCTTGGAAAGGGAAACTTATACTTGATAGTAATCTTATTGATAAATCAAAAATCTATACACATCCTCCATTATCCATTTTTCTTTTGTGTTAGTACTAATAGTACAACATATGGACTCAAACTCTCTCAAATTAACTCTTTCTACAACAACTCTTGCACTTGTTTGTTCAACTCTTCACTCTCTTCTAGATTAATTTTGTGATCTTCCTTATTTGACAAACTAGCTAGAGAAATCAATTCCATTTTATGACTAATATTTCTTATTGGTGGCAATGCACTAAGTACATTATCAAATAAAATATCCTAAAAATCATTCAACAAATCTACAATTTCCACAAATACATATTCTACTTCTTCTTTATCAACTCTTGGAATTAATAACAAACACATATGTTCATGCTTCATGCCTTCTAGAAACTTCCTTCTATCAACTAAACATATTCTTTTATTACTACATTCCTTTTCTTTTGTTTCCTTTAATGGCCTTAGCTTGTTTCAAAATCCATCCTTTGTCAAAGAATTGGTATTTTCATACCCATCATGTACTGTACAACAAAAAAATTGTCATGGTGTCCCTAATAACAGACGACAAACATCCATAAGAATTATATCACATAATACCTCATGATGATAGTTTCAAATTTTGAACTTTCCCAGATATTCTTCATTGACCAAATCCTTTTGATCCTTCTGAAACAAAGAAATCTAGTATGGATTTGGATTCTTTCTTCTCTCTAACTTGAATTTATCAACCATTTCCTTTAAAAAAAGGTTATCAGTACTACCACTATCAACAATAATATTGCATAATCATTACACTTACACCTTGTGTGAATTTTTTTTTCATTTTCTCTTGTTCCTTCTCATCATTTAGCAAGGCTCTTCTACTAAAAAGGACCTCTCCTCTTTTAGAATCTTCAAAATGTAATGACTTGGCATCTTCATCTACATGAGACACTTGTTCATTCATGTTTCATCTTATATATGTTATCCCTTGATGCTAAGGTAACTCATAAGATTTATATCCTTCTTCTCTTCAATGGAAACACAACCCAAAAAAACCTCCTCTTCCTAGTCCTTAGACACTCTTCCTCTTTCTCTTTGATCTTTGTTATTTTGATCATGAGGATGATAGAAATTATTTCACCTCTAATTTTGACTTCTACTAGAGTCACCATTCTTCTCCTAGTCTTCATTTCAGCCTCCATAATACCATCCACTAGGTTTTCCACCACGACCTCTTTCAATTTGTCGTCTCTCAAACTTCTTATTCAATTTTTCTTCTACTTTAAAATAAAATTCATATGCATCTTCAATGGTAGATGTTCCTACCATAATAAACTCTTCTTGAATACTCAGCCTCAACTTATTTATGTAACAAGCAACCTTCTCCTTGTTAGCTTCAGAATGACCTATTCTGATAAGAACCTAATAGAACTCTTTTGTATACTCCTGGATAGATTTTCTTTCTTGCTTCAAAAAATCATGCCCATAGTCAATAGGAATGAACTATCTCTTCAGTTTTTCCACCATCTAATCCCACCTTTTTAATATTCTCCTTCCCTCTTCTATTTTTCTCTAGCTAAACCTCTTTCCACCAAATTTTTGCATGACCTTTCAACTTGGCCTTTATGAATTTGACCCTCTTAAGATCTTCTATTTCCTACAACTCAAAGTAATCATCCATATCATTGATCCAATTGATCAAATCTTCTAAATTAAGATTTATTGAAAATGTAGAAAATTCAATCTTTGGTCTCTTTCCAATCTTGGAAATAGCACTAAAAAACCTAGCTTTATCAGGATTTCTCTTCTTCAAATTGTCCTCCTTCAAATTCATCTTCACTTGTATCTCTTTCCCTAATATCAGTTCCTCTATGAAAATCCTCTTGTAGTTCTTTCACTTGCCTCTACGAGGCTCTAAAATCATCTTTTGTCACACTCACAACTCCTCCAACATGGTCCCTTTGTGGATGCATTTTTTTTACTTATCTCTTAGACCCACAACCAAAATCTTGGTGCAAACTGCCTCACGCTTGGTGATCTATCTACACACTCAAGAACTTCTTCTCTAATACCACTTGATGAAGGGTGCTCCCCTCATTCAACCAAACACACACAACATAATAGGGAAATAATATATAAAATTTTAAGGATATAACAACAGAAAAAATGTTAACACTTAGTTTCTATCATCTTCAATGAAATGACATTATAATAATCAGAAAAGTAATATGTTACAACCACATGGGTATTTTCATTACAATAATCTGCAAGATAGAGCAACAATCTACACTTCAGGAACTAAACCCTAAAATCTCTCTTTATCCCTATATAGGTAGTATAATTAACTACCAAGTAGAATATTCTAAAAAGTGAAATTTTCTCAATTTGGCACCTAGTGGTTCAATTTCCCACCTTAAGCGATTTTATCTCTCTTTCATTTGTATTGAAACTTGAGTCCTGATAGCCCAACTTCCAAAATCCATAACTTGTGAATCATTGAGTTGATTGACTATTATACCCCATTTTAGAAACCTATCAAAGTTCTCTACACCCTAGCCTTGTAAATTTCCAATTGATCAAATTTTGACCCCTTTTCAGAGCCTATAAAGCCTTCAAAACTAAGTTCAAAGATTTTGTACCACCCTGTTGAAATAGAAAATTCAATATCTTCATAACCAGACTTGATCTTTTCATGAAACTTTACTCAGAAAGATAATATATCTAAAATGAACCTCCAAGGAATCAATTGAAACAATATGTGCTAAAATGAACAACCTACTAAAAATAGTAACCATTTCCAAAGATAGACCTTATTGAAAACTAGACAATATTTTTTTGGGGGGGATGCAAGATTTCCCTTACACCCTAGTTTCTACTGCATCAATCACACACTGTGATCTATCATTAGGGTGAAAATGAGTATGTGCATATATACCAAGCCACAAATAAATATGCCTATACATAAAGATAGATACATGCACCCACCCATCACCAAAAATATGCAGAAATAAAAAGTGTGTGCGTGCGTGCATGTGTGTGTATCAATATATGTATCTATATCTATATTTATACATGTATCTATATCTGTATGTGTATCTGTATCTGTATGTGTGTGGACAAATGAAAAATATTATAAATGTAAGTAATAAACACACACACACACACATGCATGCATATATATATATATATATATATATATATATATATATATATATATATATATATATATATATATATATATATATATATATATATATATATATATATATATATATATATATATATATATATATATATATATATATATATATATATATATATATATATATATATATATATATATATATAATATATATATATATATACATATATACATATATATGTATGTATGTATGTATGTATGTATATATATATATATATACATATACATACATATATATATGTATGTATATATATATATGTATATATATATGTATGTATGTATGTATGTATGTATGTATGTATGTACACACACACACACACACACACACATATATATGAAAATAAAGGAACACAAATGCACACAAGGAAAAATAAATAAAAAGGATAAAATGAAAAGATACTCAAACAAATAAAGAGAAGACAATAAAAAAAGGAAGAAGGAAAATGAGAGAGGAGCTAAACCACACAAGAAAAGAAATATGAGAGGATACCTAGAAAATAAGGAAACAAGAAGAGATAAGATAGATACAAGAAGGGATGAGAGAGGGAAGGGGTGCCATGTACTAGGGTACACATAAAAATAGGGAAGAAAGAGATGAGGAGAGGGAAAGAGTGAGAGTTACTAGGGGTCAGGGGAAGAAGAGGGTGGGGGTGATAGGACACAAGAAAAGGGGAGAAGGCAAGAAGACAAACTAAGGGATCCAAGACAAGGGAGAAGAGACATCAAGGAGAAAGAAAATGGATAGAATTTAAGGAGGAAATAGTAGGTTTCTAAGAGTAGCTCAAGCTCCACCACTCATCATAGTTGACATTGGTGGGGTGGTTGTAAATTTCAATGGCATCCTTAATCTTTCTCTTATAAATTTGTCCTCCTTAGAAATGATTTGGGTGTTCTCCAAATGAATATGATGTTTGGTAGGTGAAGAGTGCTCAGATAAGAAAGATTTGTAGACCCAATAATGTCTAATATTAGTAGCATGTGCTTTAATTCTAGTGATGAAAGAGAATCCTATTTCACCTATGTACGGTACCCCATAGGAAGACACATCCTTATAGACTCCTAAGTCTAAAAGAGCATCATTGGGGTCTTTGAGAGGTGGCATCCAATTTTTAAACATAGAGAATGGTTTGAAGAAACATCATCATGCAGTCAAGGATGGAAAATCCAATTAAGGACATCCCAAACCTTGCAAAAAACAACCAACATAGTGGAATACTCAACAACAACAACACCACAATTGTTTCAAAGTAATTTCCTTTAACATGCCCAGTTGTAAGGCCTTCTGGGTTAGGGCCAATTACAATCAAAAACAATATGCAAGATCATAAGATCTAATATAACCCTAGCTAGTTTAGTTCTAAGACAAAATAGAAAATGATAGAAACCCTAAGGAAAATATAAACTTAAGCTCACAAGCCTCCAAGAAATCTCCTTGTTCCCAAGTGTGCAAACCACTAGCTCTACAATTACAAACTATTAGATAGCAATCTAATCTGCAAGATCATGCAAGATCTTTTCCATAACTTCACCAACTCAAGCTTCCTAGATCTAATGTCATTCTTCACATCTAGATGATGATGATTCCCTAAACAACTACACAAACACACCTTTAAATACTAATCACCAACCACAAGTCTACTAGATGAAACCATTAACTCTTCCTAACAATTATTAAATGCAATACAAGTCAGCTCAAAATCTCCTTACAAACATTTAATACAACATGTCAGCCTATAACAACAGCTACCTATTAGAATAACTGAGAGGGGGGTGAATCAGTTATCCAGTGTCCCTATTCCAAAATGTATAATCCAAAACAATTTATCTCAAACTTCTGATACTCAGTAACTTGAAATACTTATACTGTCTATGCTTTTACTGATTACCAGTCAATACCTTAAAAATGATTACCGATCAAATCAAATATGGATTATGTAAATATGACATCAAAATAAATATCACAATCAACACATAACACAAAGATTTAACGTGGAAACACTATGAAGGGAAAAACCACCTGGGACCGGCAACCCAAAATATTCACTCTTCTGAAGTGAGGTCGGTGAAGACCCAACCCCGTTAAAGGTTACAAACACACTATTAGGTGTGACCTTGTTAGAGGATTTAACACTAACCATTATTGTCCAACCAGCATTCACTATGTGGTTGACAAGATAAAAATGTCCATTCTATAAATGCAACATAATAAAGACTTTCTTAGTCCAGTCGGTTAAGAGATTTGACTGTGTACAATGGTTAAAATGTAACAATAGGTGATCTGTCTTAATACAAATCAATTGCAGATGTACAAATCAATGTTAAGCTCATTCAAATCCTCTGATCAGTTTGTCAATTCTATGTCAATCAATTTCAATGACTTACTGTCTCTTGGTAATAGCTTCCTGACACTCGATATCCTTTGCAGCTCGGTTCCTTCTTAACCAGTTTGATCAGATGTGCATGAAAACTCATTCACACGTAAATCCTACAGTATTCTTCTCTGGCATACATTTCAATGTAAAATCTCTATCTCTTATATAGACTTGTAAATCATTTTCTTCTCCTCCATCATATTTTTCTGTTTAATCATCATCATTGATTTTTCCACTTTGACCTTCGTCGATTGATGTGTCAATAACATGTTTCAATTCAATCCATTAGATCTTTCTTAAATTATGCTAGCCATTGATTTCCATAACAAACTTTATCTGTTATCACTGATTTCGAGGTACTTTCTAGCTCATCAAATTTATCAGCTAAACTAATCATTTAGTTTCTTTTCCTCCTACTTGGTTAACAAATAAATCTATTGGTAAACACAAGCTCAGTTAATACTGTGGTCAATATACACTACGCTCCGTTGGTGTATACTGAAATGCTTCATTAACTGACAACACTGCTTTGTGTATTTCAGCTCTATTCTTCATCATAGATGAATGCAGCATACTTAAGTCAATATCATAAGGTCATAGACTTATAAATAAGTTTCCCAATGAATTCCTTATCCTCATCTTTCATATACATCTTTCTCATGTAGGTTTTCTTGATCTTCATCACTTTCACTCCTTTTTCTAGATGTGTCGGTATAGTAACTTACAAGATAAGTACTGTGAAACTAGTTGACATCAATGACAACATAATATTGATTTAATCATCTTACATATATAATCAGAAGCTCCTCGGTAACTCCTTAGTGATCACCATATCATAGATTCTTCAATTAGGTTCTAAATCAGTTGTAGTTCATCAATCTCTCCCTTTGGCATTGATGGCAACTCAAATAATATGAAATGTACCATACACATACCAAAAATGTCTTCTACAACTTGTGAACAAATGTTGTAAAAGCTCTCCCTTAGCTTAATATGTTTAATCACTACGTTACTTCACCAGCATTAGAAATCTTCTGTTCTTTATAGCTGTTCTCCAATTTTCTACTCTGTTTGTCTATCCCTTAGATAGATATCTCATCGGTGCATATATTTCATTTTCATATTGTTTATCTCTCCCTTTAACAACAATTCCAAAAAAAACAAATAAAAAAATAGCTCTTTGTTAGCCCAATCACTCTCTATTGTCTGGTGCAGTCTCTGTATCTCTATATACTGATATGCCAATCTTTTCTAGTTCTCCAAACTTTTCACAGCCTTAGACATAATCCAAAGTGTGAAGTATGATGCATCAACATGAATGATCTTCTGATAAGATTAGGTTGATGCAACATCCATATCACCTTAGTGACTGGTAGATAGGGGATGGACCCCTAGTCTTGTCCTCAAATATTCAAATGTGTCCTTCAGTAGAGGCTTTGTAAAGATATCTGCAAGTTGTTCCTTAGATGTAACAAATTCTAACTTCACTTGCTTCTCTTGTACTTGTTCTCTTAAGTAGTGATACTTAATAGATATGTGCTTTGTCTCCGAGTGCATCACTGGATTCTTTGAAATTTTAATAGCACTTGTATTATCATAGTATATAATCACAGGCTTGGTGATTACCTCATTCATTCCTTCCAATACTTTCTTAATATACGCAATGTTTGAACAATTAGTTGTAGCAGCAACATATCCTGCTTCAGTTGTAGACTAAGAAATGCAAATTTTTTTCTTACTTTTCCATGTAACAAGTCTTTCACCAAAGAAAAATGTTCCTCCGGTGGTGCTTTTCCTATCATCCACATTTCCAACCTAATCAGCATCGGTATAAACTTTCAGTTCAAATTTGCCTTGCTTGGGATACCATAGTCCATAGTCTTCAATCTTTTTCAAGTATCTTAAGATTCTTTTAGTAGCAACCATATGTGATTCTCTAGGGTTAGCAAAAAATCTAGCAATAATTCCCACAACATGTGTTATATCTGCTGTGAACTACGTAAATTAGCTTACCAATCATTGATCGGTAGATTGTCTAGTTTACCTCTGTAGTCTCATCTTCTTTTGTCAGTTTACATTCGATAGCCATTGGTGTTCCTACAGGTTTAGCATCTTCCATGCCAAATGTCTTCAAGACATCTTTTATGTATTTAGATTGTGTGATGAATATCCCATCACTCTACTTAATCACTTTTAGTCCTAGAAAGAATGTAATGTCTCCAAACATAGACATTTCAAAATCTTTCCTCATTTCATTAGAAAATGCTTTACATATATGATCTTAGCCTCCAAAAATAATATCATCCATAAATATTTCAGCAATAAGAATAGTATCATCAGTATCTCCTTTCATATACAAATTGATGTTCTCACTAGTCCTAACAAATCCAATACTCAACAAGTATGCAGCCTCTCATACTAGGCTCTCAGTGCTTGCTTCAAACCATATAAAGCTTTATGTAGTCTACATACCATGTCTCAGTTTTTTGGATCAACAAACCCTTCTGGTTGTTCTATGTAGACCTCTTCTTCAAGTATTCCATTCAAAAATGTTGACTTCACATCCATTTGATATACCTTAAATTTCTTGTGAGCAACGTATGCAAGTAACATTCTAACACCATCCAGTCTAGCAACAAGTGCAAATGTTTCACCATATTCAATGCCTTCTTCCTGTGCATATCCCTTGCATACCAATCTAGCTTTATTTCTTTCACTTCTCCATTCTCATTCAGTTTGTTCCTGAAAATCCATTTAGTATCGATAATGTTTTTATCTTTAGGTCAGGGTACTAAGCTCCAGGTTTTTTTCTTCTCAATTTTCTCTATTTCTTCCTTCATTGCATTAATCCATTCCTCATTCTCCAATGCAACTTTAACATTTTTTGGTTCAAATTCACAAACTAGACATGTACCTTGTCTTTCTTTGCTCCTTGTCATCTTGCTAGCTTGTCTGTCTCCAATAATTTGTGTTTTAGGATGATGTCCCCTAACAAATATAGCTAGTACTCAGTCTCTTCTTTCTTGTTCATCCTGGGAAGGTTCATTTATTTGCTTGATAGCTCCATCTTGTTCTTCGGTTTGTCCTTCCTGTTCCTCAGTAGGGTTTGTCTACTGGCTGGTTAACACTATTTGTTGTGTCGGTATATACTTAGGTTGTTCAATGTAAGTGAATCTACCATAGTCTTCCAGTTCCTTTCTACTTTCTTCTGCATTTTTGTCATCAAACTCATCTACCTGAACATTAGTACTTTCTATCATTTTATTAGTAGTTTTATTCAGACACTTATATGTTTTGATTTTAGTAGAATATCCTAAGAATATTCCTTCATCACCTTTCTAGTCAAATTTACCATTCCTCTCATCCTTCAGAATAAAACATTTACTTCCAAAAATTCTAAAATAACTTATTGTCGGTTTGTGTCCAAACCATAACTCATAGGGTGTCTTGTTGGTGTCTTTCTTCAATTGAACTTGGTTAAGTACATAAATAGTTGTACTTCCAACTTCCCTCCAATATGTCTGAGAAACATTCTTTTGTAGCATCAGTCTCCTAGCATAGTCAACTATTGACCTATTCCTTCTTTCAGCAATGCCATTCTGATGAGGTGTCCTCGGTGCTGAGACCTATCTTTTAATACCATGCTCATTATAGAAATTAGTAAATTCATTAGAGATAAATTCACCTCCTCTATCAGATCTTAAGCATTTTATTTCTTTACCTATTTCTTTTTTCACTTTTGCCTTATACCATTCAAACATCTTGAATGCCTTAGATTTTTCTTTTAAGAACATGACAGTCATCAATCTAGTATATTCATCAACAAAAAGAATAAAGTATCTATCACCATAATAGCTCTGAGTTCTCATAGGACCACATAGGTTGGTCTAAACCAACTCAAGTATCTTCTTTGTTGAATAGTCTTTTCTTTTGAAACTAGACTTAGTCATCTTACCTTTCTGACATTCATGGCACATAACATGATCTAGCTTAGACAAGTTAGGAAGACCTCTAACTCTTTTCTTTCTACTGATTTTAATCATTTTATCAAAGTTCACATGACATAACCTTTTATGCCACAACCATGTATCTTCATCTTTCATTATCAAACAAGAAAACTGATTAATATCAAGATAAAATAAATTACCTCTAGATTGTGTACCAGTTCTGACAAGTCTTCCTCTGTCATCATAGATCTTTACCTTTTTGCTCTCAAAAGCAAGTCGATGGCCTAAATTGTTCAGTTGTGCCACACTTAGAAGATTATAGTTTAGTCCTTTTACCCAATAATCATTTTCACACTTTATCTTATCATTAATCATCAATGAACCTTTTCCTCTTACCATACAGGGTGCATCATTACCCATTCTCATTGATCCTCCATTGTATTCTTCAATTTTATCAAACTTCTCCTCATCACCAGTCATGTGATGTGTACAACCATTGTCTATGATCCATGTATAATTCCTATCAACTTTAGAGATCAGTGTTGTTTCATCATATTTGTCTTCTTCTTCTTAGTCATCTTTCATAGCAATAAATACTACTTCTACATCATCATTAGATTCAGATTCATTATCTTTAGCTATATAACATACCTTTTTACATTTTTCATTACTATCTTGGTTGTCTCTATTGTTGTATCAGTAGCTCCTATTGTTTCTCCTCCCATAGCTTCCTTCAGATCGGTCTTTGGTTCTCTCATCATCTTTCTTATGTGGACATCTAGCAGCAATGTGGCCAACTTCTTTACAATTGGCCAACTTCTTTACAATTAAACCATGCTAAAGGTAACTTGCCTCTATACCTTCATTTACCTTTAGGTAACTTTCTAGCGATAAGAGCTTCAAGTTCATCAAGCTCATCATCAGTATTGCTATCACTATCATTCTTATTGTTTTGTCTACTAGACTTACCAATCTTCAGAGAAGTCATAAAAGTAGATTCAACAGTTAGTACAACATTGTTATCAAAGTTATTCAATTCAAAGGTTGTAAGTTTACCAATCAGATTGTCAAGAGTAAGGGCATTACCTGAAGCAGATCTTGTTTCATGAATAGCAAAAATTTTGATTGCATAAAGTAGCAATAGTGTCTTGAGAACCTTGCTTACCATTGTTTCTTCATCAATAACACCATCAGATTCTCTAATAGCATGTACTACCTCTTTCAGTCTGTTTGTGTACTGCACTATATTTTCTCCTTCCTTCATCTTCATATCATCAAATCTACCCCTTAGGCTTTCAGCTCTGGCTCTTTTAATATTCACATCTCCACTGTAAACTTGAGCAAGTTTATCCCACATAGCTTTGGCAATTGTGCAGCCCTTAATATCTTCAAATTCAGCATCGGTACAGGCAACAACAATCTCCATCATAGTAAGATTGTGTTCATGCTTGTCTCTTAGTTAATCAATTATCAGGGGACCAATAGTAGGTTATATGTAGCCGTTCTCCATTAGATCTAGGCCAGAGTTCCCAATCTTGGATATGTGTAACTTCATTCTGCTTTGCCATACTATGAAGTTATCTTTGTTCAGCTTTGGCACTTCCCTCTTATACATTTTGAGATCTTTGTAATGAAGTCCTTAAAACTCTATTCTAAGCAATCAAAGCTCTAATACCAATTTTTCGGATAACTGAGAGGGGAGTGAATCAGTTATCCAGTGTCCCTATTCCAAAATGTATAATCCAAAACAATTTATCTCAAACTTCTGATACTTGGTAACTTGAAATACTTATACCATCTTTTCTTTTACCGATTACTAGTCAATACCTTAAAAGTGATTACTGATCAAATCAAATATACAGTATGTAAATATGACATCAAAATAAATATCACAATCAACACATAACACAAATATTTAATGTGGAAACCCTTTGAAAGGAAAAACCACTTGGGCCTGGAAACCCAAAATATTCACTCTTCTAAAGTGAGGTCGATGAAGACCCAACCCTATTAAAGGTTACAAACACACTGTTAGGTGTGACCTTGTTAGAGGATTTAACACTAACCGTTATCATCCAACCAGCATTCACTATGGGGTTGACAAGATAAAAATGTCCATTCTATAAATGCAACATAATAAAGACTTTCTTAGTCCACTCGGTTAAGAGATTTGACTGTGTACAATGGTTAAAATGTAACAGTAGGTGATCTGTCTTAATACAACTCAATTGCAAATATACAGATCAATGTTAAGCTCATTCAAATCCTCTAATCAGTTTGTCAATTCTATTTCAATCAATTTCAATGACTTACTGTCACTCATTAATAGCTTCTTGACACTCAGTATACTCTATAGCTCGATTCCTTCTTAACCAGTTTGATCAGATGTGCATGAAAACTTGTTCACACGTAAATCCTACAGTATTCTTCTCCGGCATACATTTCAATGTAAAATCTCTATCTCTTATATAGACTTGTAAGTCATTTTCTTCTCCTCTATCAGATTTTGCCGCTTAATCATCATCATTGATTTTTCCACTTTGACCTTCCTCGGTTGATGTGTCAATAACACATTTCAATTCAATCCATTAGATCTTTCTTAAATTATGCTAGCCGTTGATTTCCATAACAAAGTTTATCTATTATCATGGATTTCAAGGTACTTTCCAGCTCATCAAATTTATTAGCTAAACTAATCATTTAGTTTCTTTTCCTCCTGCTTAGTTAACAAAGAAATGTGTTGATAAACACAAGCTCGGTTAATACTATGGTCGATATACACTACGCTTTGTTGGTGTATATGGAAATGCTTCATTAACTGACAACACTGCTTTGTGTATTTCAGCTCTATTCTTCATCATAGATGAATGCAACATACTTAAGTCAATATCATAAGGTCATAGACTTATAAATAAGTTGCCCAATGAATTCCTTATCCTCAACTATCATATACATCTTTCTCATGTAGGGTTTTTTGTTCTTCATCACTTTCACTCCTTTTTCCAGATGTGTTGGTATAGTAACTTACAAGATAAGTACTGTGAAACTAGTTGACATCAATGACAACATAATATTGATTTAATCATCTTACATATATAATCAAAAGCTCCTCGGTAACTCCTCGGTGATCACCATATCATGGATTCTTCAATCAGGTTCTAAATCAGTTGTAGTTCATCACTACCAACAATAAATGCACCAAGTCAGCCCAAAAAATCACAGAGAACTCTGATCGGTAAAATAGAACTACCGAGCAACAGTGAAATAACTAAGCATGCCAAGCATCTCCAAGCACTAGTATCGACCAAGCACCACAGGCATCACCGAGTAACACTTTCACCAAGTGCCATGGATTACCAAGTTCCTTCAGTGACCGAGCTTCCTTCAATGACCGAGACCATTGGTCAAGGCTGCAACTAAGTAACACCGGCCAAAATACCACACCTCCATGCAAATTCACCGAGGACCAAGAATGCCCTTGCATCAGACACCCCATGTTTGAACATATGTTCATATGTGAGAAAAACATCTTCCAAGATTTATCACATAAATCCTGAACTAGTTCTTCACATACAAGTCCTCCACCTTTTCCATTTCCATACTCTTCCACTTCAGTTTTCTTTGTCTCTTCAAGTCTTTTCTTGACAACATACAGGTTGGTTCTCCAAATTGATAATTCATTCTCTAAGGATCCACCAACTCAACTTGGCTACCGATACTTATGCTTCTCCTATCAAGTGTTGTATCCATCAAAGGCATCGGTGAAAACTTCCTATCATCCTTCTCAATAGTAAACACATTCTTTACACAATCATACATAGCTTTGCAATAAAACTGCCAAGGTCTACCAAGCAATTTATGACAACTATTCATCTCCACAATGTCACACAACCCAAGATCCTTATACTGGCCAATCTGAACATCAATGAAGCTCAAGTTTAGCTTCTTAAACATGTCAAGCTCATAATCAACCGGTATGAACATCTTGCAACCAACCAATCCTATAAGGATGTGGATGTTTCATTCTATTCAAACCAAGTTTCTGAACCATGTCCTCAGCAACAAGGTTATTAGTATTACCACTATCAACAATAACATCACTAAGTTTACCTCTAGACTTGCATTGGGTCTTAAACAAGTTACTCCTCTAACAAGGTTCCTCCTTTGTACTGAGCAATGTTCACCGAAGCAGCAAGTTCTCAGTTTCAAGTTCATTCTGAATGTTCTCATTCACCACAGTAGTTCGTCAGTCATCCTTCTTCTATGTACACTCAAAAGAATAGTGTCCTTCCTCCCCACAGTTATATCAAGTACCCTTAAAGATAACTCTACATGTCTTATTCTTTGGTTCCATAGGTTTCGGTTCATCTTCCGCATCAGTCAGTTTATCCTTCACCGAGTGATCAATCTTTTCTTTCCCTCGGGAGTTACTATGTTGTTTCCTCTTCAACTTATATTCTTCCTTCAGAGCATACTGATAAGAATCTTCAATGGAATCAATCTTCAGCATACCAAGTTCATCCTGAATATTGAATCTCAAACCATTCACATACTGAGCTACCTTTTCCTTACCAAGTTCTCAATGTCTAGACCGAATAGTAAGTTTGTAGAACTCCCCGGTATAATCTTCAATAGACAAATCCTTCTGTTTCAAATTCTACAACTTCTTAAATATGTCAAGCTCATAATCAACCGGTATGAACTTAGGTTTCAACTTACTCACCATCAACCTCCACTGATTGATCTTTAGTTCACCTTCATCTTCTCTTTCTCTTTGTAGTTCTTTCCACCAAAGAGCAGCATGTCATTTCAACTTTGTATGTGCCAACCTCACCCAAAGAGGATCTTCAATTTCTTCCATCTCAAAGGAATCTTCAAGTTCACCGATCCAATCAATCAAATTCTCAAGTTTTAAGGTTCCAGAGAAATTAGAAACTTCCATTCGATAACTACTAGTTAACCAAGCTTTAGATCTATGCAACCAAGTAGTTCTATCTTCACCAGATCTATCTCTCCAGTCATCACCACTAGATCCAGCAGCTTCTTCATAACCATCCTCAGAACCAACATTTTGAAGTACACCAGCAACATCTCTCATGATCTTAGCGACCATGTAATTCTTCATCAATTCCATCTCAGATCTAAAATCTAATTTCACCTTCTCTGTAATCCTAGATTCCATAATATCATAGAGATCTTCAATAACTCTAGGGTCCAATCTTCTTAGAGGCATCCTTAAAGATAAGATAAACCCTCTACAACAAACCCTACACTGGTCACCTTGTGACAATCTCCAAGTTGTATGCAAGTCAAATCAATCTACTACCTTACATGAGCAACTAGGGAAAGATTCCACAAGTCAGTGCCACAGATCTATAGTCGAGATCATATGATCTCTTTGCCAACAAGATCAACTTCACAAGATCAGCCTTGCTAGGTTAATCCACAAGATCTACTTTGCTCCACAAGATCAACTCTCGCTATGATACCACCTAATGTAGTAAAGGATGGTGGATCCAATTAAGGATAGTCCAAACCTTGCAGCCAACAACCAACATAGTAGAATACTCAATGGAAAAAACAACACCACAACTATTTCAAATTAATTTCCATTAACATGCCCGGCTATAAGGCCTTCCCGGTTAGGGCCAATTACAATCAGAAATCATCTGCAAGATCATAAGATCCAATATAACCCTAGCTATTTCAACTCTTAGAAAAATTAGCAACTAATGGAAACCCTAAGGAAGATCTAAACTTGAACTCGTAAGCCTCCAAGCAATCTCCTTGTTCCCAAGTGTGCAAACCACTAGCTCTACAATTACAAACTATCATATAGAAATCTGATATGTAAGATCATGCAAGATCTTTTCCACAACTTCCCCAATCCAACTTCCTAGATCTAATGTCATTCTGCTCATCCAGATGATGATGATTCCCTAAACAACTACCCCAACACCCCTTTAAATACTAATTATCAGCCACAAGTCAGCTCGATGAAACCATTAACTCTTCCTAACAATTATTAAATACAATGCAAGTCAGCTCAAAATTGCCTTACAAACATTTAATACAACATGTTAGCTTGTAACAATATCTACCAACAATAAATGCACCAAGTCAGCCCAACAAATCACACAGAACTCTAATCGGTAAACCAGAACTACCAAGCAATAGTGAAATAACTGAGCATGCCAAGCATCGCCAAGCACCAATGTTGACCAAGCACCATAGGCATCACCGAGTAACACTTTCACTGAGTGCTAGGGATTACCAAGTTGCTTCAGTGACTGAGCTTCCTTCAATGACCGAGACCATTGTTCAAGGCTTCAACTAAGTAACACCAGCCAAAATACCACACCTCCATACAGATTCATTGAGGACCAAGAATGCCCCTGTTTCACATTAGAGGCCTCTCTTTAGGAAGATCTTGGAGATTTTGTGAGAAATACCATCAACAAAAGGAAGGGAAGAAACTAGAATCGCAGAGGTCTGAGAGGGGTTGGGGTTGGTTTGACAATTTCTCTTGGTTAAAGGCCTTATAAATTTTCCCATTGGAATACCCATTCAATCTAAAGACTTGGTGAAGATGGGAAAGATCAAGACTTTATTTCTTATTGTCAAAAATACAATAGGCCCTTAACATTAAGGTTTTGAGGATCTCAACTTTCTAGCTAGGATGGTGGTAGGAAGAGGAATAGATGTAGAGGTCAGTATGGGCAATCTTATGAAACACTTAATGATTGAATGTTGTATTGGGCTTCTTGTTGAGAAAAACATCAAGGAAAAGAAATTGGTTATTAAACTTAACCTCCTTAGTGAAGGTTATGCAAGGTGTTATGATATTTTTCTTTCCCATATGGCCAAAAAACATTGGTGTCATCTAAATATATTTTTCACCACCTAGGTTTAAGAGGGGAAGATAAGAGAGTCATTTCCTCAAAATTATCCATGTAAAGGTTAGCTATGATAGGTGAACACAAAGAGCCCATAGAAACTCCATCAACTTTTTTATAAATCACTCCTTCGAAGGAGAAGAATGTGGATCTTAAACATAACTCAAGTAATGTAGGAATATCATCATTAATCTTGTGCTTAATAATCTCAATGGAGTTTATAATAGGGACCTTGGTGAAGAGGAAGACCACATCAAAGCTCACCTAAATGTCATTACTTTCCAATTTGACATCCTTTTAAAAATTTGACAAAATGGGTGGCTTCCTTGATGAAGGAGTTAGAGTTTCTAACTAGAGGGGAGATTAATTTGGCAAGGAAAGAAGCTAATTTGTAAGTAGGAGAACCTATGGTGTCGACAATGGATCAAATTAGAATGCCATCTTTGTTAATTTTAGGTACCCCATAAATATGAGGGGTTACTTCTTTGGATGGTAAAAGCCACTTTTTAGTAGTATTATCTAAGGAAGATCAAGAGATGACGCTTTGTTTAAGACTTCGTAGCAAGCATTGTAGGAGAGAATTGTATAACTATTGGTATCAAAGAGAAGCTCTAACATTTTTGAGATGTAGTCTATCCTATTCATGATGACAGTGGCATTACCTTTGTTGGATTTGGAAATAATGAGGTCATTATTTTTCATAAAATTCTTGTAGGCTAGAATCTCACCTTTAGGAATGTTGTGTCTCATAATCTTGGCATGCCTTAGAGCGATGAAATAATCTTGCCTCACTTCTAATTAGGTTGAATATAGATAGATAGATAGATAGATAGATAGATAGACAGATAGACATATAGATAGATAGATAGATAGATAGATAGATAGATAGACAGACAGACAGACAGACAGACAGACAGACAGACAGACAGACAGACAGACAGACAGACAAAAAGATAGACATACGATAGACAAACAAACAGATAGATAGATAAATACATAGATAAATAGATAGATAGATAGATAGATAGACAGACAGATAGATAGACAGACAGACAGACAAACAAATAGATAGATACACAGACAAACATATAGATAGATAGATAGATAGATAGATGGATGGATGGATGGATGGATGGATGGATGGATGGATGGATGGATAGATGGATAGATAGATCGATAGATGGATGGATAGATGGATAGATAGATAGATAGACAGAGAGATAGATAGATAGATAGATAGTTAGATAGATAGATAGATAGATAGATAGATAGATAGATAGATAGATAGATCGATGGATGGATGGATGGATGGATAGATAGATAGATAGATAGATAGATAGATAGATAGATAGATAGATAGATAGATAGATAGATAGATAGATAGATAGATAGATCGATGGATGGATGGATGGATGGATGGATGGATGGATGGATGGATGGATGGATGGATGGATGGATGGATGGATAGATAGATAGATAGATAGATAGATAGATAGATAGATAGATAGATAGATAGATAGATAGATAAATAGATAGAAATAAAGAAAGAAAGAAAGAAAGATAGACAAACAAATAGAAAGACTGACAGAAAGATAGATAGATAGACAGACATATAGACAGATAGACAAACATATAGATAGACATACAGATAGACACACAAACACACAGATAGATAGATAGATAGATAGATAGATATCCTTTGTCTTCCTTTTTGGCAATTGGTATTTATTTTTACTTTTCTCTAGTTTTATTGATCCTCGTGCACCTTCACAATCTCTTCCTCCTTCATATTTGACTTTTTGTTAACCAAGTATGCAATGTTATGAATAATAGTCCACAATACAACTGAGAGGGGGGGTGAATCAGTTGTATGAAAGATTATTAAACTTTAAACATTAAGTAGCAGCAATATCAAATCCAATGAACACAATGAATGCCAACACAATATTTTGGTCTCAGGGAAACCCTATTAAAGGTAAAACCCCCAGTGGGAATTAGCACCCTCAAATGATGTACTGAGAGTATAGTATCTCTGTTAGAAGATTTAACCATGTTAGGAGCTTATTGAAACATTACAGTACATAGTACTTGTTAGAGGATAGACCCTATTAGGAATCAAGAATAAAATGGAGGGCTCACTGCCCAAAGAAGGTTAAATCCACCTTTAGAACTCACTGTTCACAACACAAGTGTATATGAATAAATATACAATCTTTTGAATTTTTCAGCAACAACTATCTTTGCTTGATCAGTTCTAATGAAGTCCACTAGTAAACCTCTGCTCTAAATACAACAGACACAAGCTCGTAACTTTTACAACCTATTTATATCACCTTTTTCCCATCCATATCTTTTCCAAAGAAAGGACCTCTCATTTATACCTTATTAGAATTCTCATGATTAGGTTGGCCCCATAAGCCTTTCCTAATTAAAAATAATTACATAAACCCTTGCTAAGATACACACAGTATCTAAAACAAGTATACAATGATTACATTACAATATTTAAGGACCAACTTCCTTAATTTATGTTTTCCAAGAAAAACACATGCTACATCTCCTAAGTTGGCTTGCAAATAGGTCTTCTCCAGAACACACACCTCAGCTGACATCACCAAGAATTTTGTACCTTGTGCTAACCAATGAACATCCTTAAATACCTTGTCTATTGTCCCTCAAGCTCACATACCTTGAATCCATATCATCTAGAAGAAATACCAAAAATACAGAGACTAACTCTGTCATTTCTCATTGTCACAGTCCAGTGACCAGTCTTCACCAAAACATTTGTAACTCATCCAATATGAAATGTTACATGATTTGATCTTGGATATAAGATCACAACACCTTCCTAAACTCTCATCTGACTTCGCATCTTTTGAAACATCTGTACAGTGTTCGTACACTATGATAACCAGCCTGTTCTCCTCACAAAAACATATGTTGACATCAGTGACAAAACACAAATAACAATAGTATGAGTTCCCATTCAATAACGTAGTGATTAAACATATAAAATTTCTCAATCACCTCCCCATGCATTAGCAATATCCAACAATCTCCCCATTTGGCATTGATGTCAACATATGGGAAAATCCATCATCCCAAAGTTATATCAATCCAAAGTTCTACATCCAAACAATACTACCTACAATCTCCCCATACAATAGGGATTTTCTGATAGAAACACTCCCCCTTTAACAAAAATGGCAAAGGGTGCCATGAGTCATCAACTATTTTCCAACAACTTTCTTCCATGATCACTCCCCCTAAGGAGTAGATGTTACAAGTAGTAGTTGTCGTTGCACCAAAAGATCGACCTGTTAATGCTTGATACAACCACTAGAATTATAGAAGACACAGGAGGCTGTTAAACCATGTCATGAATCCCAAGGGGAGTGCTGACCATTTTGCCAACAATCTCCCCCTCAACATTACCCAAGGGGATTCAAACCTGTGACCAAGCTCTGATACCACTTGTTACAAGTAGTAGTTGTTGTTGCACCAAAAGATCAACCTTTTAATGCCCGATACAACTACTAGACTTATAGAAGACATAGGAGGCTATTAAACCATGTCACAAATCCTGAGGGGAGTGCTGACCATTTTGCCAATAGTAGATCCCTACATCTAGTCCAGAATATGATAAGGCTCTAAAAACCTTTGTACTGATGCATCTTTGCATCATTTAATTCTGACTAGGAGGGGCCTAAACCCCCAGCATCAATCTGAGATATTCAAAGGTATCTTTTGGCAGCGGCTTTGTGAAGATGTCTACAATCTTCTCTTTTGTACTAATATATTCTAATTTTATTTCCTTCTCTACCACCTTATCTCTCAAGAAGTGATATTTGATAGAAATATGTTTTGTTTTAGAGTGCATCACCGGATTCTTTGACATATTCAATGTACTGGTGTTATCGGGTGCCCCACAATAGTGGGTTACACTTTTTTAGACATTTTGATTTTTGTTGAAATAATACATTTTTAATAAAATATGATGATTTAAGCCTTGAGAGGTTCCATTTGAAAGAACTAATTACAAATGGTTAGCTCAAAGCCTCTTAGATTAAAAAAAACATTGATATAACATCTATACTCCTCATTCATACCTATAATGGAGTCTCCTTTGCACCTATTATTTAATGCTGACAAAAAATTACTTTGACTTTATCTTTTGGTATATCAAATGAATCATTTGAAAAACCTATCTATGTAGTAAGGTAATACTAAGAAAAATGTTTCCAATGATTATAATGTTAATATATATTAAGTTTATATGACTTTGTATTTTTAGTTTTACTAAACATAGATATTTCACTGTATGTCTACCTCTATGTTTGACACTTATGGAAAAATAGTAAATTAGAGAAAAAAAATTCTAAAAAATATCTATGCCCTAGGTATTGAAGTTCTCTTTCTATTAAAAAAATTAAAATTAAAATGGACAAATACACGACAAGTTATAAGCTATGTAGTCAAGGTATGTCAAAATTATGGTTTAGTCAACTTTAAACATTAATAAAATATGCAATAATCATGATAATATCATAAAAAAAATTGCATGCCCTTTGTATGGATGTTAAAAAACTAAATTTGAAAGAATCACATTGATATCTATTTTAGAAAAAAATTTATGCTCTATGAAAACATTGTAACTCTTTGAAAATGACGTTTTCAACAACATACCAATTTTCATGGGAGAAAGAAAAAACCATTCAAATCAATTCAAAAATAAAAATAAAAAATATATTTAAAATATAGACAGAAAATCCTAAGACTCTAATTTACTTCATCTTTTGATTTCAAATGGTTTAACAACAATATGCATCTGAATCTGAAAGTTTTTTTCAAAATGTAGAGTTCAGTGTCCGTTCAGGCAAAAAAGTGTAACCCACTATTGTGGGTTCACCCTAATATCACAATGGATAACCACTGGCTCATCAAAATTTATTCTAATATCCTTCAACATTTTCTTCATCCAAACAATTTGAGTGCAATTAATAGCAACAGCAACATACTCTGATTCCACAGTAGATTGAGCTATACAATCTTGCTTCTTACTTAGCCATGAAACCAACTTTTTCCCAAGGAAAAATGCACCACCACTAGTCCTCTTTCTGTCATCAATGCTTCCTACCCAATCAACATCAGTATAAGCATGAAGTTAAAAACTATCATTCATATTATACCACATGTCATATTCAATTTTCCCTTTTAGATATATGAATATCCTTTTCATAGCAGCTAGGTGTGTCTCCTTTGGCTCTTCCTGATATCTAACCATGATTCCAATAGCATTAGCAATATCCGGTTTGGTATGAGTCAGATATTGTAATCCTCCAACCATTGATCTATACTTGGTCTAAAATACACATTGAGTCTCATCATTACATGATAGCTTATTATCGGTCACCATGGGTGTTCCTACTTGTTTACAGTCCTCCATTCCAAATTTCTTTAGCATTTCTTTGAGGTAATTAGTTTGAGAAATAAAGATTCCATTCTCATTATGAATTATTTGTAGTCCAAGAAAGAATTTCATTTCACCTATCATGGACATCTCAAATTTACTTTCCCTTTCCTTAGAAAATTTCTTACATAGATCATCATTACCTCCAAAGATAATATCATCAACAAAGACTTCTATTATCAAGATTTCATCTTCACTAGTTCTTAAATGCAAATTACTATCAGCATTACCTTTTCTAAATCCAAGTTGAAGTAAGTACTTGTCTAACCTTGCATACCAAGCCCTTGGAGCTTTCTTTAGCCCATACAAAGCTTTCACAATGTTATCAAAATTAACATGACAAAATATTCTAT
This sequence comes from Chamaecyparis obtusa, assembly GCA_027943335.1. NCBI lineage: Eukaryota > Viridiplantae > Streptophyta > Pinopsida > Cupressales > Cupressaceae > Chamaecyparis > Chamaecyparis obtusa. The sequence continues at coordinate 479,830 of BSBK01007161.1, read as the reverse complement.
GCCATAACCAACTGTCATCTACTTTCGCAACAAAACAAGAGGCTCCAGATGTATTTAATTCAAATACATTACCTCTAGATTTAGTACTAGTTGCAACCAGCTTACCTTCCTTACTTCTAATAAAACATTTATCATTAACAAAATGTAATTGAAACTCTTTATCCATTAGTTGTCCAACACTCAACAAGTTATGTTTCAATCCATCAACAAGCAATACATTGTCTATATTAGTCTTTCCATCCAAAGTAATAGATCCTACACCTATGATGGGTATAGAAAGATTTTCTTTGACTCTCACAACACCACCATCATACTTCATTAATTTAACAAACTTGTTCCTATCTCCAGTCATATGATGTGAACAACCATTGTTTATTATCCATTCAATTCTCTTGTCAAAATGAGATACTAAAGCCTTTTCCTCATGCACTGGTTCATCTCTAATAGAAACAAATCCAATCTCTTCATAATCTAAATCATCATCATCATCAAAAATTCCTTCACTAGCATAATAGCATTCTTTATCCCTTTTAAACTTGGAAAAATTAGGTTTGTAATTAGGAACTCTTGTAGGACATCTAGATGCGAAATGAACTACCTTATTGCATGAAAAACATTTCAAGGGTAACTTTCCTTCAAATTTTCCCTTACCTCTCTTTTCTCTCCTAGACATCAGTGCAACAAGTTCATCCATCTTTCTTTCCTCTTCCATTATTTGTTCCCATTCCTCAACATACTCACCAAGCTCTTCTTTTAGGTCTTTACTGCTAGTGCTTGAAAGTATAGACATTTTCTTTTGTGAAGATGTCTTGAATGCAGATTCCACTTTTGGTATTGAATCTCCCATTTCAGTATCCTCAAAGGTAGTTAGATTTGCAATCAACATCTCTCTACTAAAATTTGGAGTTAAGGTTATAGTCTCTTGAATAGACATAGCCTTGAACTTGTATATATGTATCAATGATCTAAGGATCTTTGCAACAACTTATTCTTCATCATAAGTACCTCCATAGTTTCTGATTCCAACAACAACTTATGTAACCCTTTGTGTTGGCAAGTTGGCTATACTGATGTATATGAATTAGTATAGTTTTTTCATTATGGCAACAAAGTCATACAGTAGTTTGGAGTCAACACACTTTGTGAGAAGATCAAAAATTGGCTAAGTGTTGAAGACTGGTCAGTGTACAGAGTACCTGAAGCTTAGAGCATCAGCACACATGTGTGAGACTAAGTTATGGTATGCACCCTAGAATATAAGTTGGTTAGACTATATTCATGCTTAGTCTATGAGCGCATGATCAGATATGCAAGTATGACAAATTTACAGACAGTTGAAGTTACACAACTAGTGTGTGCCAGAGAAGAACAGAGTAAGCAGCCAACTATTAGCATTTTGATTTATGGTTATAATCTTATGATGTAAAGGCCATGTGCCTATTGTAATTAGGTTTCCAACATATAAATATGTTTGTTTGTAAACACACTTGAGCCAATTCTTTTAGAAGCGTTGTATGTAATCAGTTAAAGGGTCAGCCTAGTTATTTGTTTTGTATGCATATATAAATATGAGATGCGCCCATTGTAATTAGGGTGTGTTTTTTTATAGAGTTGAGATAGGAAGAGTAGAAGTGTGCAAAGAGTTGATAAGATGTATTAAAGCTTTGCAAGAGGTCAAAGCATTAGTGCATCAAAGGAACTGATCAGACAAGCAGTGTCACAGTGACAGTTCATCCAACAAATAAAGTGTTTATCTGAGATCAGAAGGTTGTAGCCCTCATCACTTGAGAAGTGAGCTCTATGATAGTGTGTCTACACCCCTAACATGATTTATTGTAAAAGACTCCTAATACGGTCTGACCCTTGACAAGGTCTATTGTACTTAAAGAATTGTTAAGCAACTCCTAACAGGGTTAAGGATCTTCTAAAGAGGATCATAAAACACTAGTACAGAATATTAGTGGGTGTCAATTCCCACCAAGGTTTTTACCTATTTGAGTTTCTCTATAGCCATATTGGTGTTATGTGTCGATTTCATGTTTCATGTTTATGTGGATGTTCATTTCAGTACTTAATCATTTAAGTTTAGTTTAAGATTAAGTAAAAAGATAAAATACAGTGAACACTGATTCATCCCACCTCTCAGTGTTCCCATTCCTAACAATTGGTATCAGAACTCTGGTCCTCAAAAAATAATTTTAACCACTTGAGGAGATCATGGATAAAGAAGAAATGAAACATCTAAAAAGCAATCTTGAAGCTGCTCTTGAAGACCTAGATAGATCTGAAAAAGAAATTGAAGAACTAAAAGAAAAAGTCAGTGCTGCTCAGAGAGTCATGAAAAGGCTAAGAAAGGATTTGAAAGAATTCTCTACTAGTGATTTAGGGATAATGATCAAGAAGTTGACTAAAGAAAATTCATCCCTAAAAGAATAGCTTGAATAATTTTATGATAAGCTGACTAACAACCAAGATGTCTATAATGAACAGATAAAAGAGAACCTTCAACTAAATAAAGAATTGAGGCAAGCAAACATGGAAATTTTGAAGCTAAGAAATAGCAAAGAAAACTTGGAATTTGAATTGAAAGAGGCAAAGAATCACATTGATAAATTACACACTAGTTCTGATTTGATAGAATCTCAGTTGTATGCAAGGAGAGCTAAAGGAGATACTAGTTGCATTGGATACAATGAAGCACAAAATCAGATTGCCAACATGCGAGCAAGAATGAAAGCACCAGAAGACACCTTAGATGCTAAGGAGACTAAAAGTTAGACTAAAGATCATATTGAACCATCCAAGAATGAGCCCAAGCTAGTAGATAGAATTTGTTATGCATGTAACAAGCAAGGACACATAGAGAGGAACCATACAGAGGTAAGACCTTTCAATGGTTATTGTTATTCATGCAATAAATTTGATCATAGAGCTATGAATTGTAAGACAAGTCAGAAAAAATAGACTCGGTATAATCAAAGAAATCAGAGTCAGTCAAATATAAGAAGTTCTTAGAATGTTACATGTCAGATATGTAACTATAATGGTCACTCAGCTAGACAATGTAAAATGGTGACCCATGTCAATGTGCCAAGGAATATAAGGCCTCCAGTCATTTGTCATTCTTGTAACAAGGCTGGACACATCTCAAAGTTTTGTAGATCAAGGATGCAAGGTCACGAAAGCCCTAAAAAGCCCGAAGAACCAGTATTGGATCCTGAAGGAGAAGTCAAGTTTGTGAAATCTTTAGAGGATGAGAACTTGGTTTGGTCAGAAGAAAAGAAGGATAAGGTTGATAAGAATGTATTGGATGCATCCATAGTAGACACACCCTCTACATCTGGATGAATGGCCCTCAAGGTCATAGGGGGAGCTAATTTATCTCTAGACCCATGTGCGGCTAGTATACTTACTTTTAGAGTATGCGCCTTTGGACTTAAGCTTTTGGAGACTAGCAGAACCTATGTGCAAGAGTGCACCAGTTGATTGTTGGCAGAATGAAAGTTAGAAATTTTCAAGTGACAGCCTGGTTTATGTGACAAGCATTAATGGAAGATTTTCTACTTTAAAGTACACATAAGTTTGTAAATCTCTCATTGCATTCAAATTCAATGTGATTAGAGAGTAGAAGAGCCCTAGAATTTGATTGAGAAGGATTGCAGTTTGATTCATCAAGTGATTTGTTGTGCATTTGATCGGTTGTGGAAACCCTAGTTCATCGCACCGATTCAAGAAGTCTTCAAGATCATTTGGAAAGTGATATCCAAGTAAGTGATGGCTACTCCTATAGTATTTGATGTTGTAGAAAAAAAAAGATATGTATTCAAGAGGCACCCATTTAAATCCACCTTGGATGACCTAGAAGGGGCATTCTCCCACATGCCTATGGGTGTTATGCATGTCGAGGATATTAGGGCATACATATACTGTAAGAAAGAACCAGTAGGATTGGACGGATTAAGGGCACACATGGAAACAATGATGAAACTAGACAAAACCTTCATGGATGAGTATGTGCGGTGGGATAATCACCCTATAGTGGAGTATGCTATGGCATATGAGTTCTACAAATCAGAATGGATCAAGATTCTAATGAGCAGGATTCATGATGACCTATTTTGGATAGGTGAAGTGCCGGTCAGAATTACTAGTGACCTAATTCGTGAGATGATAGGCCTCTCAAAGATAGGCACCGTTCTTCCAATGGGAAAGGATGTAAGGAAACTTGTTGAGAAAACCTGCAAGTCAAGAAGTGTTAGGCACAGAATTACCATAGAGCCTATATTGATCAAGATGACATCAAAATGATGTCCATGATACTAGGTTATAGGTTACAACACACCAGCAGGGTGAACAGTGTGTTTGCGGCCATAATTCTTGCAGCCATAAGACTTGTGCAAGAGAATGGAGAGTTCAATATGTGCGAGATCTTGCGCACACAACTAATCGATAACATTAAGGCAATTAAGCATGACAAGACCAAGATATTTAGGTTTGGATCCCTAATTATCTATATGTACTTCCATATTGTTAGAAAATGTTAGATTTATACCTAGACAAGACTATTCCTACTATGCCATAGATATCTCTCAAGGCTTGTACTGAGAGCACTCTAAGAGACTACATGACACTGGAGTTGAAGACTTTCAGGGCTAAAATGAAAATGAGGTACAGAATTCCAGAGAGTATAGTTGAAAAATACAAAGATACTATTTGCTTCATGGTTGAGACAGACATTACATGTATGGAGGCAGTTGAACCAAGGACAAAGTGGATCCATCCAATTGGATATGAGGTTGATGAAAAAGTCCTAGAAGCATATGCACAAGTATTGCTTTCAGACCCTAAATATCCTAATGAGCCAAGATGGGGAACCTATGAAGAGAAAACAAAAGAAGTTGATGTTGTTCTAAACAGTGCAACAACAAAGAGGAAGGTTGCCAAGGTTACATCAAAGATCTTGAGAATTCATGGAGTGTCTCAAGAAAACCTAGACAAAGCAAGGGAAGAGAAAATTGCTTTCGAAATTGAGAGCGCAAAGACAAAATCTAAGGATCCTAAGCTAAAAAAGGTAAAAATAGAAAATTCAGATGAGAAGGGTAAAACTAATGATACTCCTTCTGTGCCCACAACAACTGTTGATCTTACTACTCCTCTAGAGTATAAGACAATGGCAAAGAGGAAGAAAGAGGTTAGCACTAGTCATCCATCCTCATGAGTAACAAGGAATATGAAGAACACTCAAGCTCCTCCCAAAGTAAGTTTCAAACCTAGTCTCAGTGTGTTGAGTGCAAGAATAATTCATGAAGGTAGAATTGATCAAGTAGGAAAGTTCTATGAGAAATAAAGTGAGATTGAAAAATCAGAGATACATAGAATGATTTTCAAACATATGTTGAAGTTTAAGAAGACTGTCTTAGAACTAAAGACTATGATCCCTGATAATGTGTGGAACATCTTAGAATTCCAAAAGAGATAGGCCATTGAAGAGGACTTAAGGATAAGAGAAAAGATTCTAGATGAAACCCTTCCAGTATGTTTTCTAGAGGAGAAATCTCTATTGTTAGATCTGGTAAAGCCACATCTCAGAACTAAGTCAAGGACCCTACAAATAATGGACAAAAACTATGAACTGGTGGCTAAGAAAATAGAGAATGTTAGAAAGTAAAGTCCACCAAGATAACTAAGAGGGGGCGTGAATCAGTTATCTGATAATTATAACCTTTATCAACTTCAACAGATTTTAACCATGTAAGCAATACAACCAACAACCATAGAAAGATGTTCATACACAATAACACAAGATATGTTGACTAGGGAACCTCTTGATCAAAGAGTAAACCCCGGTGGGAATGATCCCCACAAAAGATGCACTAATATGAATATTCCTTGTGAGAGGATGGACTCTGTTAGGAGTCTTATGAAATACATTCAATGCATATGAATCTTTGTTAGGAGATTTTGAATCCCTGTTAAAAGATTCTAACTCCGTTAGGAGTTTTAAAGAAGATAGAAGGACCCACTACCCAAACAGCTTCAGGGTAAGATCATTGAACTCACTGTCCAATTGATCTTTTTATCACTCAACAAAATAATACCAAAATATTATTGACCTCAAAAATCCAATAATCCTTCTCTGACTATGGAAAAACTGCACTCACTCCTTCTTCAGATCTCAATACCAGATCTCAGTACTTCGCATGTCCTCTTTCACAATTTCCCTTATATTCATCACTTCATTCTAAAATTTCATTCTAGTCACATGATACAACAAGGAATAAATTCCTTTTTATATACCACACTCAAGTAATTACAAATGAGTCGGCATACAAATTACAAAATATAATTTCCACATGTTACATCAAAATTACACAAAACTATCGGCTTCCAATTACTATAATTCTTCACTCATGTGACCTTGGATCTTGCACTATTATCCATGTCACTATCAACATGTCTTAAAATTCTCTCTAATTGTGCATAACTAGATTCCATCCCAATTAGGAGATATCATCCGATTTCCAAAAACTGCTACTCAGGAACACTGCCTAAATACTGCTTCCACAAAAATGCTCATAACTTTCATGAATAAAAGAATTACTATCTACGCTCTTAACCACGATCTTATAACATATCAAAGAGTAATTCCTCAACATCAGATAGCTTCATCTTCAATATCCCAAGTGCGCTAACTCAAACATTGTCATCTCCTCTTCTAATCTTCAGTAGATCACTGTGTTGACATCAATGACAATCACAGTCATGAATGCAACAAAAACTACTATAGAATGGATGCTAATACTCCTCCATAGGATATATTCAGCATTCATTCCTAACAGAGAAGGCATTTGAGAAGGTCTTCATAAACAGGCACATGTATCCAGCTACTGTGCCTAAAGCTCAAGTACTCACTATGGTTGCAAAAGAATCAAAGACTGCTAATGCACCTATGACATGTCCCCAAGACTCAGCGCCTTCAGTTGAAACAATATCAAAGGAAGATAAGTCAGCGCTCATATAAGAGACATTCAAAGATGACTCAATTTTCATTGATAATGTAAAATTCACTTTGGCGGCCACAGAAATAGATTTGGATAAGTTTGAAGAGGCATTTGCAAGCACACAAGAGGTTGAAACTCTTTGTGGTAACACTCCTCCCATTCATCAAGAAGAAGTATTGATTGAGGATATATCAGATAAGAAAGAAGAAGAAAATAAAAAGGAAGCAGAAAAATAGAAAGAAGAAGAAGAAATAAAAGAAAGTGAGCAAACAGATGAGCCATATGTTGAAATTCTAAGCAATGAAAAACTAGAAGTGATGGATAGCACTCCCATTATTCCATCACCCTCAACAGCATTGTTGTCAAGTTTGACACCTGACACAACTAGTTTGGACTCATGGGGAGAAGAAGACCTGATTAAGATCAGTGTCTTAGCTATGGAGAAGGCCAAAGAAAAGTAGGTAATGAGAAACCCACTATTTGTTGAATTAGTCAACATATTGAATAGATTATTACCTTCAGGCAAACAAGTGTCTAAGGTACATTCACTTGATGATGTTAGCAACATCCTCACAGCCTTTAAGACCACTTTTTCCAGCTTGGAAGAATCTGCATCTCAAGTTGCAGAAGAGAAGTACATGAAGAAAAGGAAAAGTGAATTGATCAACAAATTCTCACTTGACCTCAGTTCACTCAAATTTGGACAAGCAACTTTGAAAGAGTTTGCAGAAAAAGGAAGGAAAATCATTGCTGACTGCATGGATCAAGACAAGTTAACTGATGCCCATTTCAAGAAGGTTCAAGAGGTAGAAGCTATGTTAGAACAAGTAAAGAAATTAGTGAAAGACCCATCTACTAATGTAAATATGTGCAATAATGTGTATCAAGGTCAAATTGACAAGATTGAGAAGGTAGAAAAGGAGATGTCCAAGATAAGGGCTAGGCAGACTCAGCTAAGGAATGCTCTTGCACCCTCCCTAGATATACTCAATAAGAATATCAAGGAGATAAATGCCACCATGATAACTTATGATCAAGGCCCCAACACAGATTTGGAGAAGATGGAAAAGCTATAGTATACACTATGCGCCCATCTCTAGATTGTAAATTCACTGATCACATTTTGGAAGAAGGAGATCCAAAAACTTCAAGATAGCATATCTGGATGTTCTATCATAGTAAGTAGTTGTATATACAGTTTTGAAGAACCTTTGTCAATAATGTCAAAGGGGGATTATGTATAGAATATTTTTATAGATATATATATGGAGATATAAGATAGAAAGATATGTATAGGGAGATATAAGACAAAAAAAAATTATATTAAGGAACAGTTAGCAACTTAGCCATATTCCTTTGTTTCCATCAATGACAAAGGGGGAGATTGTTGGAAAGTTAGCTATACTGATGTAAATGACTTAGTATAGTGTTGTCATTATGGCAACAAATTCATATAGTAGTTTGGAGTCAGCGCACTTGGTGAGAAGATCAAAAATTGGCTAAGTGTTAAAAACTAGTTAGTGTATAGAGTACCTGAAGCTCAGAGCATCATCGCACATGCGTAAGACCAAGTTATGGTATGCACCCTAGAAGATAAGTTGGTTAGACTATATTCATTCTTAGTCTATGAGCGCATGATCAAATATGCAAGTATGACAAAGTTACAGACAATTGAAGTTACACAGTCAGTGTGTGCCAGAGAAGAACAGAGTAAGCAGCCGACTGTTAGCATTGTGATTTGCGGTTATAATCTTATGATGTAAAGGCCATGTGCCTAATGTAATTATATTTCTGACATACAAATATGTTTTTTTGTAAACACGCTTGAGCCAATTCACTTAGAAGCGTTGTATGTAATCGGTTAAAGGGCTGACCTAATTTTTTTTGTATGTGCATATAAATATGAGATGCGCCCATTGTAATTAGGGTGTGTGTTGTTATAGAGTTGATATAAGAAGATCAGAAGTGTGCAAAGAGTTTATAAGATGTATTAAATCTTTTCAAGACTTCAAGGGATCGGCGTATCAAAGGAACTGATTAGACAAGTAGTGTCAGAATGACAGTTCATCTAGCAGATAAAGTGTTTATCTAAGATCAAAAGGTTGTAGCCTTCATCACTTGAGAAGTGAGCTCTAGGACAGTGAGTCCGCACCCCAAACAGGGTTTATTGTAAAAGACTCCTAACAGGGTCCAACCCTTGACAAGGTCTACTATACTTAAAGCATTGTAAATCCATTCCTAATAGGGTTAAGGATCTTCTAAAAATGATCATAAAATACTAGTACAGAATATTAGTGGGTGTCAATTCCCACCGGGGTTTTTACCTATTTGGGTTTTCTCGTAACCATATTGGTGTTATGTGTCGATTTCATGTTTCATGTTTATGTGGATGTTCATTTCAGTACTTAAGCATTTAAGTTCAGTTTAAGATTAAGTAAAAAGATAAAAATATAGTGAACACTAATTCAACCCCCCCTCTTAGTGTTCCCATTCCTAACACTTTGAACATAAGCCCTAATGCTTTCATCATCCTTCATTTGCAACTTCTCCATCTTGGTTTTCTAGTTTTGTAACTTCGCTTGCTTGGTATATTTGTCTCCTTCATCGAAAGCTTCTAATCTTCTCCAAATCTCATATGCTGAATCCAAGTCTTTAACTTTAGTAAACTCACCTTCAGATAGTGTGCTTATCAATGCTTCCCTTGTGACCATTTTGTAGGTGAATACCTTCTTTTCATCATCTGTAGCTGATGAAAAATCACTCTCAGTCTTTATAGCCACCTTATTCTTTATGATCAACCAATAGTCGATGCCCAAACATAGCAGATGAGTTCACATCTTGTTCTTCCAACTTTCAAAGTTTTCAGGATCAAATATTGGACCATCCTTCCTATAGAGTTCCATCTCCAAGATCACCTCAAGTTGTTAAACTTTCTCTCTGAGGACCACAAGCTCTGATACTAATTGTTAGGAATAACAATCCATAATACAACTGAGAGGGGGGTGAATCAGTTGTATAGAAGATTATTAAACTTTAAACTTTAAGTAGCAACAATATCAGATCCAATGAACACAATGAATGCCAACACAATAACACAATATTTTGGTCTCGGGGAAACCCTGTTAAAGGTAAAAACCCCGGTGGGAATTAGCACCCACAAATGATGTACTGAGAGTATATTATCTTTGTTAGAAGATTTAGCCCCATTAGGATCTTATTGAAACATTATAGTACATAGTCCTTGTTAGAGGAAAAAGCCTGTTAGGAGTTAATGAGAAAATGAAGGGTTCACTGCCCAAGGCTCACTGCCCAAACAAGGTTAAATCCACCTTCATAACTCACTGTTCGCAACATAAGTGTATATGAAGAAATACAAAATCTTTTGAACTGTTCGACAGCAACTGTCTTTGTTTGATCAGTTCCAATGAAATCCACCAGTAAACCTCTTCTCTGCATACAACAGACACAAGCTCATAGCTTTTACAACCTCTTTATATCACCTTTTTCCCATCCATATCTTTTCCAAAGAAAGGATCTCTCATCTATACCTTATTACAATTCTCATGATCAGGTCGGCCCATAAGCCTTTCCTAATTACATATAATTACATAAACCCTTGCTAAGATACCCACGGTATCTAAAACAAGTATACAATGATTACATTACAATATTCAAGGACCGACATCCTTAATTTATGTTTTCCAAGCAAAACACACACTACATCTCCTAAGTCGGCTTCCAAATAGGTCTTCTCCAGAACACACGCCTCAGCTAACATCCCCAAGCATTCTGTACCTTGCGCTGACCAATGAACATCCTTCAGTACCTTGTCTATCATCCCTCAAGCTTGCATACCTTGAATCCATATCATCTGGAAGATATACCAAAAATACAGAGACTAACTCTGTCATTTCTCACTGTCACAGTCCATGAGTGACCAGTCTTCACCAAAACATTTGTAACTCATCCAATATGAAACACTACATGATGTGATCTTGGATATAAGATCACAACGCCTTCTTGAACTCTCATCTGACTTCGCGGCACTTGAAACATCTGTACACAGTGATAACCAGCCTATTCTCCTTACATAAACATATGTTGACATCACTAACAAAACACAAATGATAATAGCATTAGTGCCCATTCAGTAACGTAGTGATTAAACATATAAAATGTCTCAATCACCTCCCCACGCATTAGCAATATCCAACAATCCTTTGTCTTTATTTTTGGCAATTGGTATTTATTTTTATTTTTCTCTAGTTTTCTTGATTCTCGTGCACCTTCACAATCTCTTCCTCCTTCATATTTGACTTTTTTCTAACCAAGTCTACAATTCACATTCTTCATCTTCTAGCACTCAATTGCATCGTGATGATCCAAAACATTGATGAAAAAAATAGCATGATTTAATCCAAAAGTAATATCAACATAAGTGAACTGACCAAAAATTTAAATGAAAAGATATTCTATCACCATGTCAATTTTAGACAAATGATTCTACTTTTTATTCTTTGTTAAAATCATGTGCACTTCTTTCATGATTGTAAAGTGGCCCTTTAAAACATAAGTGTGACACAATACAAGATTTAAAACTTATTGGGACTTATATTTTGAACATGTCTAGGATAGGAATAATTCTTAATAATATGGCATTAGAATTGGTGCACAATTCTAATGTATTGGTGACTAGCCTAAACTAGATTTATTCTAGAAAAGAACTTCCTACACTTTATTATAAATAAAACCATAAACAATTATTGACATGTGGACATGTTAAAGAAAATTTACTAATGATCATTTTGTCATACATAGATATTTTTATAATTAGCTAAAATTATTATAAAAGTTAGTTTTAATCTAAGAATTGAACCATATATCAATTGTTTAACATTACAAATCCTACATCTAATTTATTTAAGTAAGCAATTTCAATTTGAAAATGAAACATAAGATGTGCTAATATAAGAGTTGATGTTAATCTGATAATTTAACTAAACATAGATTAATTAAAAATAATATGTTAATAATAGTATATAATTCCTTAATAAAATCATCTGCATCCTAACTAATATGTTCAAACTATGAATACTCTAATAAAAGAGTTTCATAATTATTCTTTAAGTAAAATCAAAATTACATAAATTATAATTCACTTATAATTCTAAAACTAGAACTATGAAATAAAAGATGAACTGTTTAACACTACTTCCATTCCATATTTTCACTATTGAGAATGCCAAATCATTTATATTCTCTTCCGAATATTTTATTTCACCTCTATGCCTATAAATGTTTCATATTATTAAAATTAAGTGCAACGAACGAGATTGTGGGCAAACCAGAACTTCTCTGAATAAAAATAACAATGACAGCATTTTTAAACTCTCATACAGAAAAACTCAGAATATAAAAATCTCATCCACTTTCAATTCTATATCTTATTATGAAGCCTTTCCTATTTTAACATTATACAAAGTCCATTTTAATAATGTTGTCCCATAAATGGTTGTCCATTCTCATTTTTAAATCTCTATCATCATTTTTCGTTGTCTCCGAATCTTTGTAGTGCTGTCCTACAAATTTTCTCCACTCTCAGTTTTCGTCGTCTTCAGTTATTTATTTCATCATTCTACTTTACAATAATCCACAAACTCCCATACACAATTGAAGCACTTATGCAGTGATAAAAGTAATGAGAAGAACATTGAATTTGATATAAGATTAGCACGCCTATTTCTCATATTCTCATTCACTCTTCAACATTCTCAAATGCAAACAACCCATGAGTTGGAAAGCAGCTCGAACTTGCTGACTAAGCAGAATATGAGACATTAATGTAAAAATTTAAAGGATTTGACAAAGATTTTGGCATTTCAACTCAATCATATTCATTGTCATAATAAAGGGAGCAATCTAATCAATGAATAAACAATACACACATTATGAAAGCATATATTTGTCGTTATAGTTAAAAGTTTGGTACATGCTTCCCCTCCCATCTGCTATATTAAGACTAGTCCCCTCATCAGCAAGATATTTGTATGGGTATTTTTAATTATGGAAGAAATGAAGCAGATCATTTCTTTGCTGGTATTTGCCATTATGATAGTTTCAGTAACAACTGCTAGAACTGGCAAGTTGAATTATATCATGTTTTCTCAGTTTTTTTCTTCATAATTATAACATGGGAAATTATTATTTCAATATGGATATTTACTTTTTCCTAGTTTTTTCCACAAAGAATGGATAGTTTAATCCATCAACTTAGACCCTAACTCCTAAAGATGTTTATTGAACTTTCTCCTATTGTTGTTATTATACCTTGCAATTTGTATGGTAACTTTATTTTAGGTTAGACTAATTATTGCACTCGTTTCTGTTATAGGGGTTGGCAGAATAAGAGCAGATGATGCTCAGATCAAGAAGACAAATTATTTTCCTATGAAAATAGGGCTGAAGTTTTGAAGTCGGAGAAAACAGCAGAAGAATATGGAAGCAATTCTCCTGCAATGGAAAAGTTATTAAGATGTGAAGTTTTGACACCACCACCTCCCCAACCTGATGTATCAAAGAATCTAGAAGCTTCTGACTCTACCATTACCATTCATCCTGTTTCTTCAGGATTATGGTTTGAAAATATGGTTCTTTGATTGGGGACTTTAATTCAGCTACTTAAGTTAAAACTAATTCTCTTACTGCAATATTACCAATAATAATGTTCATGTTCAAATAATGGTATAACAGCATGCATTAATGGTCCACTGAAAGTGAATTTTTAAATCTAAACTAAGGAAGGATACATTCATTTTGCTATTGTTGTCTTTCACTTGGATTGGATTTGTATAAAAGATATGTTGGGCATTGGTGGGTGTTTTTCTTTTTTCTTAACCTTTTCTATTGTTGTCTTTCATTTGGATTGGTGTAAAAGATAGATTGCTTTTTTTTCTTTTTAAGTTATATGAATTTAGCCCATGTCTTTTATGACATTTTTTATTTTTTATTTTTTTGATAGATAAAGGTCGAAGCCAGAATTATATATATATATATATATATATATATATAGAGAGAGAGAGAGAGAGAGAGAGAGAGAGAGAGAGAGAGAGAGAGAGAGAGAGAGAGAGAGCACAACTGAATTGAACATAGGGTGCTATAAATAAGGAGCAACAATGGCCAGCGCCAAACACAAAAGCCATCCAGTTCGCATTAAAACCGCCTATACTAGATATAGCCATTAAAAACATTAATTCAAAAATATGCAGAAACCTGGAATCCCTCTACCCCCATGGCTAGTCCGATGGAGAAGAGGAGTCATTTTCAGAGCTCTTTGAGCTTTTTTCCACCTCCACCTAAGAAGAAGTCAGTGCTCCCAAATCCATGCATCACCAACCCTCCACTACCAACCCCAAACCGCCAGCAATGCCTCTTAACTTTTCAGACTGACTACACGTCAATATCCTACCAGAGATCTATTGCCTAGAATCTTATGAAGACTGATATTGTTAGATGGAGAAAGTACGACACCACATATCCTTTGATGGAAACTTGCAATACAAGGCTTGATTCGAAAATTCCCTAGTACTGAAGAGATGTTAGCCATATTGAAAGTATCAAGCTGGGAGATGTGACCTTGATTAATTTAAAAGACTACTCTGCCAATCTTCGGATTTCTGCCAATCTGAGAAGGAGACTGTTGCACAGGAAAATGGACATTTCAAATTTAATTGTGAATGTGTCGAAACTCAGAGGAGATATAATTGATGTGGGTACCTCCAGCCGCTGTATTTGCCAACTCATCTACTTTAACATTTCCCTCGCGGTATATATGGTTAGCTGTTGTAGATTCAAATTTGGAAATAAGATTTAAAATGATTTGTAAAGATGCTTGTAATTTCCAGTTGCATATGGTGCCTGCTCTGATTGCATTTATCACAATCATCGAATCTCCCTCAATTTCTAGTTTATTTAATCTTAATTCCTTAGCTAACACTAAACCATGAAGCAAAGCTTTAATTTCAGCCACATTATTAGTATTTGGATCCAAAGGAATAGCTAATTGAGCTATTATTTGCCCATCTACAGAGTGGATAATGCAGCCCGCATCTGAAGGACCTGGATTCCCTTTCGAAGCCCCATTGAAGTTGATTTTGAACCAACCGGGGGAAGGAGATTTCCAAATACATGACAGTCTTTGATGGTGACTGGCTTTATAGCCCCTACCAATGGTGATCAGTGTTTTGAGACCATGCCAGCATTTTATCATCTGATCATCTGAACTAGTGTAAAACTTGTGTATAGAAGACTGTGTTTGGATCCGAGAGTTCATGAGCTCCACTATTGCTGCTTCAATTTTATTTAAGACATGCTTGATTTCCATAGATTTTTCTTGAAAAAGCCTCTCGTTTCTCTCTTTCCAAATCTCCCATATTATAATAGATGGAGAGATGATCCACAGATTACCACAAAGACTTTCTTTGTAGAGTGAAGGCCAGGAAAGAAGATGAGATTGGATGTCTTTAAAGTGAACAGAGTACCAATTCAATTTTGAACATAACCAGTCCCAACATTTAGTGGCAAAAGGGCAAGAAAGAAACAAACGATTGTGGTCCTCTTCATGATTAAGGCAGAGAGAGCATCTTGAAGGACCTAAATAACCCATTTTTAAAAATATGTCTGCTGTCAAGATGCAACCCTGAGATGCTACCCACATAAAAAATCCCATCTTCAGAAGGCACATTTTGTTCCAACATAGATGAACCAGAATTGAAATAGATTTCTGAAGAGGTCTAGACATGAATTTGTAACCCTCCTTCACATTATAAATACCATTTTTGGATCCATTCCATATAATCTCATCTCTCCCTTGTTTGAGGAAGAAGGATCGACTTTGCAAAATTTCTTTTAAGAGATTTAATTCTTGGATATCTACCCCCACACTTGAGAAGTCCTTCCAATGCCAAGATCCATCCACATCAGAAGAGGGAGCCTGGGAAATGTAATCTTTGAGGAAAGGGCCCCAAACCGACTAGCAGAGCTAAATAATCTGATTAAGACCTAGAGTTGATTGAATGATTGGATACCCTCCCCAAGAATCATCCCAAAATCTAGCTAAGATCCCATTTCTGACATTCCAAGAAAGATTTGAGTCCACTATATGTCTAGATTTAGATATAAAATTCCATATTCTAGAACCTCTAGCAAATTTTTTGATGCAAAATATTTCATGACCCACTCCGAAGCCCAAATATTTACCTCTAAGAATTATGACCCACTTATAATCCTGATTTTTTACCAATTTCCAGTAAAGTTTAGCTCCTAAAGCTAGATTCTACCACATTTGGTTTTTGATCCTCGTACTGCCAGCTGATATAGGCTTGCAAATATTCTCCCAAGAGATGAGCCTAAATTTCCTGTTTTGATCGGTGCCTTGCCAAAAGAAGTCCCTAAGCTTTTTTACTATATCCATATAACCAACTGAGGAGAGAGAGAGGCATGACATAAGATAAATAGGAATTGCTGCTAATGTTGCTTTGATCATGACAATCCTGTCCGCCCATGAGAGACATTTAGCTTTCCAATTAACCATTTTGTGATCCATTCTTTCATTGATGGATTTCCAAACTCCTATTGCTCTGAGGGTTTTGTCTATGGGAATCCCCAAATAAGAGCATGGAAGAGAAGCCACTTTGAATGCCATTATGGATTCAATTTTCAATTGCACCCTCTTTTTTGTATGAAAGAAAAAGATGACTGATTTATCTTTGTTTACTGCCTGACCTGAGGCTTGAGCATATTTTTGAAGAATTTCCTTGAATTGAATGGCTTCCCTGACTGAACTAGAACCAAAAAGAAGAGTATCATCTGTAAACTATTGATGAGTGACCGAACTTACTGATGAGGTGACTTCAATCCCTTTAATGCAACCTTGAAGTTGAAGATTAATTATGCTACGACCCAAAGCTTCTGCCATTATAATATACAAAAAGGGGGATAAAGGGTCCCCTTGTCTGATGCCATTCGAACCTCCAAAAAAACCTTGAGGGGTGCCATTTATCAAGATAGAATATTTTGGAGAAGATATACAATAGAAAATCAGGTTTATCCAAGCTTTAGAAAAACCAAAGCCTTCCATACATTTGGATACAAACCTCCAATTAACTTTATCATAGGCTTTTTTAATATCCAACTTAATAATCATATTGGAATTTTTTATTGTGTTGGATGGAATGAATAGTTTCTTGTGCAATAATGATGCCATCAAAAATAGATCTACCCAGCACAAAGCCAGTTTGCTCTTCTCCAATGATTTTGCCTAGGACTAGTTTTAATCTATTTGCTAGTGTTTTTTATAAGACCTTATAAATAGTGTTACATAATGCAATAGGTCTGAATTCATCCATAGCATTAGCATTTTCTTTTTTAGGAATAAGAGCAATAAAAGTGTTATTGATTTCAGATAAGAATCTACCTGAAGATCTGGCTACTTCTAAGGCTGTTGTGAATTCTTTCCCAAAAACACTCCAACAATGTAAGAAAAAGAAAGGAGGGAAGCCATCTGGACCTGGGGCTTTATCTGGAGCCATTTGTGTTAATGTCTGTAAAATTTCTTCCTCCCAGAATGCTCTCATTAGACCTTGATTATCAGCATCCAATAAGATTTTAGGAATGTTGTTTAGTAAATCTTGCTAACATTTAAGAGGGGAGCTATCTGACTTATTCAGAAGCTTGGAAAAAAATGAGACTATTTCCTTCTGAATCTCTTTTTGGTCTGACAAAATAGATCCCTCAGAATTGACAATTTGGAGAATCTTGTTAGTATTTCTGTGGCACTTAGTGCTAGAGTGAAAGAATTTGGTATTTTTATCCCCTGCTGCTAACCAATTTTCCCTTGATTTCTATTTCCATAAAATTTCCTCTTTGCTAAGAACATCTTCAAGATCCTTAAGTAGATCTTTTTCTGACATGAATAATTCTTGAGTCATCCCGGTTTGCATAATGATGTTATTTAAATCTGAAAGCTTTTGTTCAATTTCTGCTTTGGATGAGACGATATTCTTGAAATGAATTATGTTCCAGATGAGAAGGTTTTGCTTGATGAATTTTAATTTTGTTACAAAACAGAAGAGTTTGGAACCCTTTACCTTAACCTCTGACCACCAATTATTAATCATTTCTGTGATTTTTTCTTCTTTGAGCCACATGTTCTCAAATTTGAAAGAGTGTCTAAAAGGTTTGTCTTCTTCCACAATGTCCAACTGGATAGGAAAGTGATCTCAACCTGAAGAGGGATAAATAGAAGCTTTTAAGACAAAAGGAAAAGAAGTGATGTCTCCTTTAAAGAGGAACCTATCCAGTTTTGCAGAAATGTTATCAAAACCAACTCTTCTGTTAGACCATGTAAAAGCTCCATTAGATGATTCAATTTCCATGAGGCCATCTCTTTGAAGCCAATCATGAAAATCTGCTTGTGACTAGGATGATCTTTGAGATCCACCCTCTTTTTCTGAGGAATGAATGATAGCGTTGAAATATCCACCCAAAATGAAATTCTCTGCTGGCCATAAAAGAAGCCATTTGTTGATCTCCTCCCAAATCTCCATTTTCCTTCTTCTAGAAATAGGCCCATAGACATTGACAATGAATATACTTAGATTTGATTGTGTACTTGTGATTTTACCTCCCATCTAATTCATAGTGTCCGTGATGTGTGAATAGTGAGATGATCTTGGATTCCATAAAATTGCCATTCCTCTTGAGGAGCCTGTTGCTTCGACCCTTGACGCATTCCAATCTCCAAGGGTCAAGAGGAAAGAAGCTAGTTGATCCTTATTCATTTTAGTCTCTTGGAGAAATATGACTTCTGCTTTCGATGCCCATATACAACGTTTAACCAACCACTGTTTGTTAGGGGCATTTAGGCTCCTAACATTCCAAGATAGGAGTTTCATTGAGACTTGGGAAGGAACTTCCCCTTCCCTACATTCAAATATGTTGTGATCTTGACTTGATCATGTTCTTCTCCAATTTCCTCTCTTAATTTAGCTGTCGATTTCTTGCCCCTGCCTTTTTTTTTAACTGATCCACAATCCAAAGCAATTATGTGGTCTAATTTCATTAAACCTAATGTGAGATTGGGTTGATCTGAAGCTTTGTTAGAATAGGACTCCTTAGCCTTATTCCCAGTCATATCCATAGAACTGAGGTTTTCCTCTAAAGCTCCTTCTGGAAAGTCTATATCCATCAATCTTTCTTCATCTTCTATATAATCATCTTCAAGCATTCTTTCCACCAAGGAGGATGAGAGGGAAAAAGCTAAAGGGTGGTCAGTCGATGCGCATCCAAAATGATCATAAACAGCTTGAAGTTTTAAGGAAGTGGGTTCCTCTAAGCATCTTGAGACCCCTTCTTGCTCCAAGAATGGACTACTTTGAAGGATTTTGTGCTTAAGAGGTTTGAGGGAAATTAAGCCTCCTTTCATTATGTTTTTTTTAGGTGTTCTCTGATTCAGGCATTGATGCTTTGTTTGATTCTTTTTTTCCCTTATTTCTAATTTGAGATGATTTCCTGCAACCCAAGTTGGGAGAAAGACTTTGACCCTCTGAAACTATAGAAGAGGGGGAGGGGGAAGAATAGTTTTTAAACTTTGAAGCATCCCTGAGATCACATAATCTGATTTTTAAAATGTCATCTTCAATCAAGAGGGAGTCCTGAGTATTGTCATGGTCTTGATTGAGATTCCCATAGCCCTCCTCCCTGAGAAATGAATTTACTGTGTTGTTGACCATGTCCTTTGTGGGGCTGAGAGGGCGGTCTTCTTGAAGAACTTGATCAGCAATTTCCTCTAACATTTCCTATTGTACTTGCCTAAACCAGTAAGAGATGTATTTTTCTAGAATGTCATAATTGAATCTAGGAACAGAACAAGAGATTGACTATTGAAAGGAGGTCGGAAGAGGCTTATCTGAGCCCCAAATCTTACCAAAAATTGCATCAAAAGCTTTCATATTTAACCAGTAGCTTTTCCTTGGAAATCTCTGCAACCTATTGGTCTCTATAACTCTTAAAGAGAGAGTCTCCTTTACCTAACATATCTTTGATTCAGCTGGACCCAAGATTGCAGTCTCTTCATGAGGTTGATAGGATAGGAGATATGTTTGGGAACACCCAATTTTTCTTTTGAACATAATAATTTTACTGAAAAGCAACCATAGGAAGATTCTCATATTCTCTAGGAAGCTGTCTTGTTGATGCATATGTGAGGGATGCTTAGTTGAGGGCATTTCTTGAATAATCTGTTGATCTGAAGATTTTTCTTCTAAAGGGACTTCCTTATCAGATACCATTAGCTTATCTGAGGCATAGGAGATCAGCTGAATCCAGGTCCCATAATTGGAAATGATTTTAATGGAATTAGGCAATTCCTTTTCAACATTCATCAAAAGGCAGATCCAAGTAGAGGCCGAGGGTTTATCAAAATGATGAGATAAGTAGATGCCCACTTTGTTGCCAATAATCTGGATGATATCTTGTGCTCTGTATTCATATGGGAGGTTTATTAAGTTTATCCACATCGGGACAAACTTAATGATGTTATTAGAGCTATTGAAGTTGGGAGACCATTGTTGCATATGTAGGCCTTTGTTTTTGTAGAACCACCCTTTTTTCCTAAAGATGTTATCTATGTTTGGTTTATCTTAGAATAATACCTTAAAGTATCTAGTTTCCTTATCAAGTGTTTCTATCTGGGAGAAATTTTCCCAATTGCTTGAGACCCAAATCTTAAATTCATTATAAGATACATTAATATTCCAAAACTTGCATATAATTCCATGTTGTAAAAAGAATAAATTTCTCTATCTGAGAAAATCTTTTGAGAAGGTAATGGATGATACCTGATCCTTTTTTGATGAATCCCAGCGATGAGAGGGAGACTTGAGTGTTGCAAGTTGCAAAGAAAGATCTTCCCCCACACCTGGTAAGCCTTGTTGATTAGAAGGGATGATATTTTTGCATTGAGTGCCTTCGCTCTGAACCAGGTTCCAGATCTTGGGGACTACCTTGGAGGGGTCCTTGTTAATATAAGATTGATAAGATTTTCTGTTTGGGCCTAAGAGAGCCAATCTCTTTCTATGGATCCTCCAATGAATATCCGTCCATGCTTTTTTAGGAAAAGGAGGATTGTATGGAATACCTCTTGGTGATGTTGGAAAAATGGGGATCAGGTTTGGATTAAGGCTATTGTTTCTCTGAAATCTTGGACCTAACCCATTTTTTGAAAATTCAAGAAGAAGTCATTTGTTGGGTAGGGCACAATTTTTGCTTTTTCCAAAAAGATTGTTGGGGTCCAATGGTTGTTCTCCATAAGCTCTGAATCCTTGTTTCTCTGATATATTCCTTTACTTTGAATCTTGAATCTATTGTGTTGAAGATTCGCACCTTTTGGGGAGAAAAGGTGTCTGTTAGAAAAGGGAGGGCGTTCAGACCAATGAGTCCTGCTAGGATTCTTCCTTGTATGAATTTGGTTTCCCTGAATAAACCTTTGCCTATCAAAGAGACCGTTCCCATTTCCTCCCCTGCTATGGAACCCCCCGAGCCTCCTCTCCAAACCATCCTTTTGCATTGACCATTGATTATCAGTTCTTGATGACCATTGGTTTCCTCTGAATAGTGGAAACTGGTTTCCTTTCAACATTGGAAACTGGTTCCTCTCGAAGCCAGGTAATTTTTTTTAATGATTATAGGAATTTTTATTATTCAGATTTCAAGTTTTTACTTTTGTAAAAAGTGCATAAAATAAGGGTAATAAATATGTATCGAATGTAGAATGTTATGATTCAACATATTTATTATTTTATTTGATAAATAAAATAACATAACTTACCATTAAAGAAAGTGAAATTGACTCATTGACACATGAATCTATAGTGGGAGTCATTCCCCCAAAATATAGGAAATAAAAATTCAAACACCAGACTTCACAAAATATTTTAGCGATGAACTAGTTTTGTACAACATGTCAAAGTTGTATATACTTAGAGAACCCTTATATTTTCATGATTTTATTTGATTATATGTTTCTATTTGGTAAAAATTAATTATTTAACTTTTTATCCATTACCTCTAATAAATACTATTTTCTTAATTTAATTACTTATAAAATATTTATATCATTTACATTCATTTTTGTAGAAATAAATCAAATAAACTTTAGGCTATTTCAAAACTTCCTTGTTATTTTTATTGCTTATAATTGTTAAACATAAATTTCCAATCCTTATTAATATAATAGCATTAAATAAGTTTAGTCTCATTCATTACTCTAAAGGTATATCTATTATTTTACTAACTTATCATAATTTTTAATTGAATTTATAATAAATATTTTTGAATTTTATTTTTATTATTATAATTAATCATCGATAAACACAAGAGTCGAATTGTTGATTTTTAATTTAGAAGTTGGTGTCATGTTCTTCAAAATAGTATTTTTGTGTTAAATTAGAATCTTTCTAAAGTGATTCATTTGAAGCTATGGAGGGATCAATATTGTTTAAGCAATGAGTAACTTTTATTTTCCTAATAGAAGTCAATATTTGTGAAATCTTTAGTTTTAGGCTATAAGTTCTTCAAATTCTAGAGAATAAAAATTTATTTGTTATATAGATCTAATTGGTCAACAAAAATTTTAATGCTATCAACTTTTAGAGCTTTTGGAAAATTATAGATACTTTTTTATTATAAACGATTAAAAATTTTAGGGTTAGAAAAGCTAATTTGAATGTATACATGACTTTTTTTTTCATTTATTCAATTAAATTTAATGTTTTCTAATTCAAAATAGTGTGAATCTTTTTATATTGTAAGCTTTCCATAAACATTTAATTTTCCTTGTGTTCAAGATATTTAAATTTAAAAATAGTGATAAAAGGCCTTTGTTCAAGTGTTTGTATAGTTCTCAACAAAATAAAAATCTTCAACAAGCATTAAATATTGGTTCTTATCGGGGGTAAGAAACATAAAAAAAAAAGGAAATTCTAAGGGTCTCAAAAGCTTTGAAAAGATATTGAATAAAAAGGAATTTAAAATCTTGAGAAATTCCCAAAACACCAGAATCCTCCCATAAGATGAATGGCTCCTAATGGGCTCAAAATTCCCCAATAAAGCCTAAGTTAAACAAGCACTTAAAGAAGCTCCTAAGGAGGCATGAAGCTTCAATAAAATTTTTGATTTTTTTTCTAACTAAAAGATTCAACTAGAACTTATAAGTTCTACTGTAGAGTTTGTGATCCCTTAAAAACCTTCCATAAAATGTGAGGATATTGGTTCCTATCCAAGTTAGAAGCCCCAACAAGAAAAAACAAGAGACATTTTCAAAGGTTTGAATGGTTAAGGGGAAGAAACCCCTAACATGCTGGAACTAATTTGAAAACATGGATTAAAACTTCAATATTTTAGAAAATAAAATAGTTCCTAATCCTAAGTGTTAAATCTCTAACGATTACTTTTTTTTTCAATTTTGAAGATCTTCTAATTGTCAACATGTGGAAACAAATATTTGAATCTTGTGTTAATTTAGTTGGTGGTGCACTCCTCAATCTTCAATACTCGAGGAAGGTTATTTCTAGAGGATATGGTAGGAATTAGAAAGACAATGTGAGGGTCAAGGTTTGTAAAGAAGATGAATAGATTAGTTTGGATATTCATTAATCTAGAGAAGAAGTATTATTACCAGAATAAGACTGTAATGTCTAAAACTATGTATTTTATTATTGAATATCGTACATAAATAATATATTTTAAATTTTATTATCATTATTAATAATTAAATTAATAAAAATAAAATAAACATGTGTTATATATTGAATTAGGTCCTATATGCACTATGTGATTAGCTAATTTGATAAGACCATATGAACTATATTAAGTTGGGTGTGATTCTAAATTGTTTTATCTATTAAATTAAGTGTTATATAGACTATGATTAACGTATGCTGCAAAGAAAACAAAGAAACCATTACACAAAACTTGGTGGGCTATCATTAAATTAAATATCTTTAAATTGTGTAGCTTCCATTATCCAGAAACCTTAGATTTCATATTTGTAAGAATACTTGTCCCATACTCAACTAATCTATTCCATTTTAGTTGTCCAATTACCCTTCATATATAGGAATTTTCAAAAAAATTAAAATACATTCTACAAACATTTTAAATGAAGAAAAACTGAAAATAATCTTCTCGATTCACATGAATATTGTCTCTCTTATCAAATGGTTAGTGACCGTAAGTCAATATTTCAATATCTCTTCTGTACCACTACCTTTTTTAATAGAATAAAAAAGAAGTGATTGATTTCTTTCCGCATCGAAGGTTTTCATAACTTTCAATCTTGCCACAACTTTAAGATCCTAATTTTTTTTATGTCCTATCGATAATCTAAGTTATCGATTCTCACATTTGTAATTTTAAGTTACTTTTAAGGCGTGAAAATTTGAGCAAAAAATAAGTATAGTCTATATTTAGTTCAGAATTAAATAATATAAAATTATTATTTTTTCACTGTTCTATTAATTCATATTGAAAATATTTAATGCAAAGTTCTTTTTATCTTTTTCTATTTACACATTTTAATGCACTTATCAAGTGTCAATTTGTATTATATTTTTGAATGGCATGTCTACTATTGCATATGCTTCTCTTGTTTCAAAATGACTTTTATCTATTTCTGTGATTTGAGAATTTTATTCTGAAATAAAATAGAAAATGGATAATATATAAAGTCTTATAAGTTACAAAATATATTTAAGAATGGAGCTTTCATCTACTGACAATAGCGTTACTAGTTTGAATTTAAATTTGAATTCTCTAAGGGTGAGAAGTCTTGGAAGTTGTAGGAATGGCAATGAGAAGGTTTGTGATGATTCTTAGGGTGTAGGGAATGTTTCTTGTCCTTTATTTGGGTGTGAGTTAGATGGAAGTGAAGATTAGCTCTTCCCTCATGCAATCTTCAAGGATACACTTTCTCAACAAGATCCTTCTCTTTTAATGCCAAAGATTGTGCAAGAGGGCCCAACTATTTGGAGATTTCTCTAGTGGTTTTGGCAAAGGCTTCGTTAGTTGACCATAATCTAAAGTGGTCTAAATTATTTTATTCCTTCCTTAAAAGGAAGATCTCTTCCCATATTTCTCACTTTATTGATCCTTTGATAAGTTATCTATCTATTCTTATCCCGGATTATATTGTGCGGAAGGTGATTTTTATTCTAAAAATTTCATTTGGTTGCACCTAAATATTGAAGATGTGCAAGCCTAGGTAGCTAGAAAAAGGAATAAGAAAGATCAAGTTGATGTTGTGGCCATGGCCAAAGGTTTTTTCCCCTTTTCTTCACTTGCAAAGAGGATTTAGTATTTTTTCTGTTGGAGGGCCCCTAGATGTTGGGTTTCTCTTCATTGGCCCTTAAGCATTGGGAACTGGAGTTTAACCAAAGGATTGGTCATGTGATGTTGTCCCTATTTGGGTCGAAATCCTAAGCCCACCCCTTGGATTTTGGGATGAAGAAATATTTAGAGTTTTGGTGGCCTTTTTTCGTGTGCTTCTTTCAATTGAATCAATGGCAAATTCTAGAAGGATATTGATGTATGCCCAGTTTTGTGTCAATATTAAACAATCTTCATAGTTGTCTTTAGAGATCAAAATAAATTCAAGACTTGGAGAATAGTCTTAAGCTATTGAATTTGAATCCATTATTTTTACATGCTTTTACTATAAGAAGGTGGTCATTGGGCTAGGGATTTCCCCTCCAAAGTTGTGAAAGTTCCCAAGAAGGTTTGGAGAAAAAATATTCCTGAGGGTTAAAGTGGTCCATCTATGTTCATTATTCTATCCATGTAGATATTTATCAAGATGGTGCTCTCATTCCCCCTCAAAATGTTCAAGAAGGAGGAAATGGTGGTGTTCTTCTGCCTCCCCCTAACAATAATGGTGATCCAAAGGTCTCCTTAAAAATTTTAGTTAACATTATGGTGAACATTCATCAAGGTTTGGTTGAGTGTCATCCCCCCAGATTTTGGACATTACAAATGGTCATTTGTTGTCTACTTCTTTATATTCTCTATCTAAAAACTCAAGGGATCTTGCCGAGCTTTTGAACTTGAGGAGCCTTCTTATGTGGTAATTAAATCTAATAATAGATGAGGGTCCTCTCCTCCTTCCAATGTTGTTGGATTGAAAACCAAGAACCACCAAATCATAGAATATGGCTCAAATGTTAAGCCCCCAAGTAGAAGGTCTACTAAGATTCATAGTTGGGAAAAGAAAAGCAAGTTTGATATTGTAGAGGGGACTCAAAAACATCTCCTTGAGATGAGTCTTAATGGCATACCTAAGAGACCTAAATGAATATCATATCATGGATTATAAGGGGGCTCGATAACCCCCATGAACATGATCTCTTCTCAAACATGATTAGAGGTCATATCTACCAGATATTTTCCTTATCCAAAAGAAAAAAAATCCAAAGTGATAAACTACAAAGGATTAAAGTTTTTTTATTTAAGTTCTATGGTCTAGATTATTGTGATGTTGATGGTGAATCTGGGGGAATTTCAACATTTTGGAACCCTAAATATGTTAAAGGTACTAAATTATATTTGATTCTAATCATATATATACCCAGTTTGAACATTCAAAAGATAATACTTCTTGGATTATTGTAAATATTTATGCTCTGAATAATAAGGGAGAAAAAAGAAACTTGTGGAACTCTCTTGTTGTGTTTGGATCTAATTTTGGGGGATTTAAATACGGGCCTCTTCATAGTGATGAGAATAAATTGGATTCTCATATTGGGTATGATAGAAGAATGCATCTAACTCAATTTCGTTGACTTTCAAGGATTGTTGGATTTAGATTTTTAGGGGGCTTCTTTCACCCAATCTAATAGGCATAGTGGTGATGGCCTCATCTAAGTCAAATTGTAATAGTCCATGATTTATCCTCATTGGTTGGTGTCTTATTCTTATTGTCCCTAATCTCTCTCTCATCTTGGCTCTAACTATTTTCCCACTGCTATTTCTAATGATAGTAGATGTCATAAGAAGAATGCCCCTTTCATGTTTGAAAAGATGTGGACCTTGCATCTAGATCTTAAAGTTAGAATTGGGGAATGGTGGAATATTGATGTCAGTGGGTCAACTATTTTTGAGTGGTTAAAAATATTGATCATGTTATATTCAATGTGCTCAAGTGGAATAAGACTAATTTTGAATATATATTCCAAGCTAAGAACCATCTTAAAAGTGATCTTGGTGATATTCAACATTAGATGCAAGCAGAGGGAGTAACCCCTAATTTCATTGGTCACAAAATCTCTATCCTTTCCAAACTTCATAATATTATTGCTAAGGATGAGGAATTATAGAAATAAAGATCGAGAGCTCTTTGGCTTCAAAGTGGTGACTGTAACACTATTTTTTTCATATGTCTGGAACTCTTAAGAATGTATCTACCAATAGGATTTAAGCTATCACTTATAATGATTTTGTTTACAATAAAGAGGAAGATATCATGAAAGTTGCTACTGATATATTCTCCTCTCTCCTCTCCAATGAGAATATGTATTGGATTAGGTGTGCAAGTTTTAAGGTGGTTATAGTGCAAGACATTAGGACATCTTTAAGTAGTTAAAGGTGTCACTTTAAAATAACCACTTTTATCTCTTGTATGCATGCCCTTACTGACCTCATATTATTAATCCAAAAAATATATACTATTATTTATTTTTTTAATGCTGGACATGGCATTGTTTTAAAAGTTAATTTTTGGTTATTATGGGCTCTCATATGACTACATTTTATAATGTAACAATTCAATAAAAAACTAATTTCCTCTAATCTAATAAGTTTTAAACTGCAATTAAAAACTCCTGCCAATTGATCTAACTGCAAATTGCACGGTTGTTTTCGTTTTCACAGCAATTAGACTCTCCTTTGTACTTTTATCCCGATATCTGGCTACTTCTGTTATAGCAATTTTTTATGCTGCAGTCTTTTCTATTTTTTATTTTTACACAAATCCGACGAAAATTTCATTCGGCTCCCGCTATTTGTTATGGTTTTCAATTCCTCCTAACAAATTCTAGCTTCTGATTTAAACTATGTAAAAATGCCTTTTCATTTTACGAAATCTCTTAACATCAACTCCTTCACTTCTCAAATCACTACAGCAACTAAAACCATATTTGATGAAGGAAAAATGAACTTCGAAATCTCCAAACTATGTAGAGAAAATCGAATGAAGGAAGCCATGGGTATTTTCAATTCCATAGATAAAAAAAACATAAAAGTAGATCGCAATACATACATTTCTCTTGTACAAATTTGCACAGAAAACAAAGCTCTATATGAAGGAAAATCAGTCCACATACACATGCTTTCAGTTGGGTTTCAACCTGATTTATATTTAAGTACCAAGCTTGTAAGTATGTATGTAATGTGTAACAGTCTGGTTGATGCACGCCAACTGTTTGACAAAATGCAAACGAGAAATGTCTTCTGTTGGAATGCAATGCTAAGAGGATGTATCAGAAACATGTTGTTTAAAGAAACTGTGAAACTTTATCATCAAATGCTGGAGGATGGCATACAGCCAGATCGTTTTACATTTCCCTATGTTCTCAAAGCATGCTGTGAGATCTTAGATTTTGAAGAAGGAAAAAAGGTCCATAATCTGATTAGATCTGAAGGGCTTGAATCTGATGTTATAGTGGGGAGTTGTCTTATTGATATGTATACTAAATGTGGCTGTTTAAAAGACGCACGCCAAGTGTTTGACAAAGTGACTGAACGAGATATTGTTACATGGAGTGCCATGATTGGTGGTTCTGTGCAGAATGATAATTGCGAAGAGGCTCTGGAGCTGTTTACGGAATTCGTAATGTCGGGCGCGAAACTGGATCCTGTCATGATCGTCTGCATTCTACCCGCGTGTTCGCGCTTAGGAGCTCTGCAACTGGGCAAGCAGATTCATGAGTTCATACTTAGAAGTGGATTTGTGTCTGATATTTATGTGCTAAATGCCATGATTGATTTGTATGCTAAATGTGGTAGAATTGAAGATGCAATGCATGTATTTGTCAAAATGTTGGAAAGAGATGTTGTCTCATGGAGCTCAATTATTGTTGGGCATTCGCAGAATGGACATTATTATGAGACCATGAGACTGTTTCGTGAAATGAATCTGGTCGCTGTGGAGCCTAGCTCAGTCACCTTTGCAGGAGTTATCTCTGCATGTTCTGAATTGGGAAATGTTAAATTGGGAAAGGAAATTCATGGTTATGTAATTAAAAGTAGCCTACAGATGGACGTTTTTGTGGGCAGTGCACTTATTGATATGTATTCCAAATGCGGAAAACTAGAAATTGCATGTCGAGTGTTTGATCAAATGTTGCATAGAGATTTGGTGTTATGGAATTCAATGATTGCTGGATTTGTCAAGAATGGACATTGTAAGGATGCCTTACAACTCTTTAATCGAATTCATCAGCTTGGCTTGAAGCCCAACATAGTTACATTAGTGAGTATAATTCCTGCTTGTGCGGACTGTGCAAGTCTGAAGCAAGGAAAGGAAATCCATTCTTACATAGTGAAAGGTGGGTTGGAAACAGAGTTGGTTGTGGGATGTGCTCTGGTAGATATGTATGCCAGGCATGGGGTTATGAACAGTTGTCAGCTTGTTTTTAACCGAACGTCTTCTAGAGATGTGGTACTATGGAACTCAATGATATGTGGCTATGTTCAGAACAATTATAGCGATGAAGCCTTAAAAGTCTTTTGTCGAATTCAACAATCAGGCATCAGACCTGATTCGGTCACTTTATCAAGCATTCTTCCAGCCTGTACGCACTTAGCAAATCTGCAAAAAGGGAAAGAGATACATAACTATGCGATCCGAAATGGATTTGAGGCCTGTGTGCCCATTAGTAATGCCATCATAGACATGTATGCCAAGTGTGGGAATATAAAATCTGGTCGCAGTGTGTTTGACAGAATGGGTGAAAGGGATGTGGTTTCGTGGAATGCAATTATTGCAGGATATGGACTGCATGGGTATGTAGACGATGCATTCCATCTATTTAATGAAATGAAAAGAACGGGTATGCAACCTGACTATATTACATTCATTGCCCTGCTTTCTACATGCAGCCGTGCAGGCCTGGTGGATAAAGGTTGGGAATTTTTCGAATCTATGAGTCGAGATTTTGAAATCATGCCTAAGATGGAGCACTATGCATGCATGGTTGACCTCCTTGGACGATCTGGACAGCTGGATCAGGCACAAGACTTCATTGAGAAATTGCCACTAAAACCTGGTGCTGACGTGTATGCTAGCTTACTTGGATCCTGCAGAGTCCACCACAATGTAGAGTTAGCAGAATTTACTGCAGAACAACTTTTCAAGTTAGAGCCTGACAATGCTGGATATTATGTTCTCCTTTCAAATATATATGCCACTGCCGGAAGGTGGGTTGATGTAGAAAAGGTAAGATTGCTAATGAAAGATAGAGGTGTAGAAAAACAGCCAGGATGTAGCTGGATTGAGGTTGGTGACGGGATTCACACTTTCATTGTAGGAGACAAGTCCTATCGACAAGGTCCCAAAAACTATGAGACATTGGAGAGATTGTTTGGGCAGATGAAGATATCAAGGAATGTTCCTAACTGAATTCACACGGCATGATATGGAAGAACATGGGATTTTCTAGCCATTAAAAGAAGTTAGCTCTTGTTGTTTGGGCATATTTGCCAAGTTTGAGGAAACTTTCGGATTATTTCGTTTACTACTTCTGTGAACTGGCATTTAACACATTCCAACAAACAGTAAACTACAAGACCGTCGGGAACTTTTGCAAGGCTGGGGATGATTTCTACGATTCACTGCTTGAATGGTACTCTTCTGAACATTTATAGTACTACTGATTTTCACAGCTTACAGTAATAGCCGAGAAATCTTTGGGTTATAAGTTGTGCTTAGTGAGTTTTCTGGGAATTCATATGGATAAAGAAATGCCCTTGCATATTTTAAAATAAACAGTACTATTTTCTGGCTTTCTGGATTGTGAAGATGCTAGCTGAAATGTGCGAAAGGCTTTTAAGTTTTTTTTCCATGGCAAACATCATCCTATTGTTCTAGTATTTTACAGGACGGCTCTAAAACTTTTCTGTTTTATGTCTTTTATAAGCCATGGAAGAAATTCATTGCCACGACTCTTATTTGTTTTGCTTTCCTTCCACAATTACTTTGTTTTCATGTGCTAAGTGTTCCATTCATTCTCATGAGAGATGGGTTCGTGTTGAACCACTACTCGTGAATCATGGGCCAATGAGTTTGACTCAAAAAACTACACAGTTGAATCCTGATAGCAATATCACAATTTGACTTGCTGTGGAAAATATCTCCTACTTATCAATTCATGTTCTGTTCTGTGTTTTACAATATCTTCAGATTCTAATCATAGAATTGTCTGTAGTTGCTAGTGTCTGTATTTGGTTTGAAAAACTTTATGGGTTACCTCTCTAAAGAAGTTGTTTCCCCATTATTTCAGCTCTTTGCGGTATGCAATTCTGTCAAAACATTATGAAGTATGAAGTTTCAGGTAATAATGGTGCCATAGTAATTAAATGTTTTCTCTGGTTACAGGAAGAGGTGAAAATGTGATCCATTCTTAATGAGCGGTTGAGGCATATTGTTTGGAATCAATCTACCATGTTGATTGTAAGCACTTCTATACTTTAGCATAGCATCCAGTATGAAAAGTCATGTTTAAGATCAATTTAAAAGATGTCATAATTGTGAGCATGATAGAAAAAATCTAATGTTCTGTGACCTCGTGACAGTAAACAGGTAATTTCTCGTGTGCTGTTAAAGCCTTATTTGAGCTTGTGCAGACACTCGTTTAAACTGGCAATAATGTTCAGGTATTTAGGAATTCCTAAGTCAACCTAACAAGTGGTTTCAGTCTCACTTCTGTTGAAATGCAAATTGGAATACCACATATGTTGGGATTAGAATGTTGAAGAAGCCAGATTTTGTTCTATTATCTGTGTATGGGAACTGATCTGTAATTTGTCCTGATTTGTTTGGAATTAGGGCTCCCAAGAGAACTGTCTGTGGTTTCTAGATTCAAGGTTGAGAAAATTGGGAGAGAGCTTCAACTTTTCTAAAGATTCAGACGCAGCAGGAAATGCAATGCAAATGGCATTTAATTTGGAGACGATGCATGTGTAGTAATCCTGCAAGAAATGGAAAACCTTGCAAATGTAGTAAAGATGATTATGGGACCAAAGGCTAGCAATCCCTTTACTGGAGAAATTTTCTGCGCTCCAAATGTGACTAATGATGGCATCACTTCAGAAAAAGGCATAAAATTTAAGAACGAACTGGAGAATGTTGGTGCAACCGTGCAAGTCTTTTTATGAAAGTGATGAACGCAACAATTGATACTTCTTATGATACAGCATGGACAACTGTTCTTCAACAATATTCAGAGAGAGTTGTAAATTAATAGCAGCATGGTCCTCGGTGTTCTTCAGTCAAATGAGATCAGAAATTCCCTCTGGATTTGAATATTCAGGAACATGATTTCATGGTTGAAACTAGCCTTTCACTTGCATCAATTGTCCAGCACACACAATGTGTTCAGAAGTTGCAGAATACGAACCATTCTGCAACTGAGAATCTTGCCCCTATTTATATTTGTCCCCATTGGTAGATGACATTGTCTATAACTATAAGGCTATTTCAACTTGTGTATTTATTCATTATATGCAATTGTAGTTTTGTTTACCCAAACCATGGGAATCTTGAGTGTACTAGACCTCTCTCTGCGTGCCAATGCTCATCGTTGTATCATTTGGAAGTGATCAATGATGGTTAGTATTTTTCAATTGAAGATTCTGTATGAAATCAACAAAACCAGTACAAATTAGCAATCAGAATGCATGATACCATAACAGAAACGGCCATTAAAACAGAACAGAGACTGTCAGCTTGAAAATAACAGTTCATTCGTCCACGTTAGTGCCACTGTTGATTTGCATTTTTAGTAGCCATAAAACTACGGTGCTGTGAGTGCTTCGAAGGCACTGGAACTTTGTTTGGTTGACTTTTCCTTATCCAGATAAATAACCATTAAGAAAGGAAAAAACTCGAAAAGCTGTATTCAGATCCTAAATCTTCTTTGTCAGGTTATTCTGGTTTGGAACCAACTGGGCTTTTTGTTGCTCCCAATGTGCAAACTCAACATTTAAGAGTCGAGAGCTTTTTCAAGAAACCTGGAGAGATTATTTAAATGTAATATTAGTGTTGGGAAATTGTAGAGGGGTTGTCTTTGCTCTTTATTGCCTGTGCAATGGATACCAGGATAGGAATCTTGAATTATGTTATATAGTTGAAAGGTGTTGATGTGTGTTTTGACACACCAACATATTGGAACAACAATTATTCCCCTTCTTGGAAGATGAAAATTTCAAGTCTTTGGTTTGCAAATTGTAAAATTGCTTGAAATAAGTAGGAGAGCTATTTGTTAGTCTATTAAGAGATCGTAGAATAGAAGGGTCACCAGTATAGTTTGATAGTTCAAGATGATTAAAACAATTGTGTGCAAATGGGGTGGCAAGCTAAGTGGGTTTAACTTTTGAGGAAACTCCATGGTTAAGCACACTTGAGTTGGAATAGTGCTTGAATGGGTGACCTCCTAGGAAGGCCTAATGCTTTGCCTCTGTGAGCATCACCTAGGTGCAATGAGTGCTAAGTGTTTGATTCATTTTCATGAGAGATGGGTTATTGGGAACCACAACTTATGAAACATGGGTCAACGAGTTTGACTCGAAAGCTACATAGTTGAATCCCAATAGCAATACCTTAATTGTGTGCAGCCTAAATACACCTTTAATCTTGTTTAAGTTCATGCCCATAAATGTATCTCAAATGTAATTTGCAGATTTCAAAACCTAAACAATTAGTTTCAGCTTCACCATTAAAAATAAAAATAAAAACTACTTGTAACTTGATGACAGCAAATAAACCAAAAATCAAAATTATAAAACATGAAAGTTGAATATACAATTTGAATTTCCTACTTTGGTATGAATGAATTCATCATTTTCTTCATTTACAGATCTTCGCACTAAAACTTAAAAATTAAAATCAAAATTGCAACTAATTGTGACTATCCTAACCCGGAGATTAAAAACTTATAAAATAAGGGTGAGAAGAAGAAAGTCTTAACCTATTATTCTTGAACTTTGTACACCATCTATTGAATAAACATGTCTTGTTCATAACTTTTCTTGGCTTGACTTGCTACACTTAATGCACAAGATGGTGCAGGAAAGCTAAACCATGAAAGTCACAATTCCAACTACCCCAATTTTAGCATAGATTGAAGAAACAACTTCCATAGCCAAAAGTGCATGATAAAATGTATTCAGATTCATCACACCAAGCATCCCACCATTAGCAAGATGACAACGCATCCCACCATTAGCAAGATGATAATGAGATGAAACATATTTTCAATGCTTCTAATATTTATAAATTAAATTTACAAAGAGAACATGTTCAGAAAATGTGACATGAGAAATATGTAGTGAAAATATTTTAAAAGGGAATAGCAAATATTAATTGTATTAATCTTAAAATGTGTCTTTTTTTTGTTGTGTCGGAGGTATTTCGGAGACCCAACCTAGCGCCTAATCTCTCTTACCTTAGTCTTACTAACTGTCAAATTGGGGTTAGGAAGAGGCAAGCTAGGGCAAGACTACTCCTTTGGGGATGTATCAAGCCGCTCTCAAGCCAAGTGGGACTGAGTGAGTGCTTTGGAGTTGAACTCGAGACCACTGAGGTGCAAACCCAAGGCCTAGGCCAACTCCGCTACCCATGCAGGCTACTAATCTTAAAACATGTTACTAATCCTTTCTAGTGAGTTGCAATTACATATTTCTATGTTCAATAGGTAGAGAAATAAATAATAAAAATTATATGAGATAAATTACAAAAGAATATGGATCAAAAACTTTTGGCAAGCTCTCTTTATAATTCTCCAATACCCTTGCTAAAATCTGAAATGCATGTCATATCCGCTTTTGCAAAGTGTCTTCAATATCTTCTTCAAACCCTTGATCATAATCTAAGTGTCATGTGCTTCAATCTTTTTTGATTTTGCAACATACAAAATTCAAATTACTAAATGTTTTAAGCAAAAACTAAAACATAATGCATATCTAAATCATTAAGCTCCCTAAAAAGGTGTCAAAATTTTCAATTAGATTTGCATACATGAGTAAAGGTTTTTAGATATGCTTGCCCTTGTTAGGATAAATCTAACTTTTTGTGCATGTTTACAATTGTGAAGGTTCTAAAACTTTCTTATACATTTGCACATTTTCGAGTTCCATTTTTTTCACATTTTCACATATTAGGAGAAATAGGACCTTAAAGTTGTGACCTGAAAGTTGTTAGTGTTGATAATAACTACCCACAATTGAATGAAATGTATTCCTTAGATCTAAAACATAGCCAATCATGTAATGCACCAACAAAACTTGACTTAGTGAACAAGTATGGGTCTAACTTTTTGGGGGGACCTTTTTGCATACCTTAGCAAAAGCATGATGATGTGGCATCATATTTGATGATGTGACCTTGAAAAATTAGTTATAAGCAAGAGATTTTCCAAGTAATTTACTGTAAAAAATTGAGAGTGACTTGAAATTTTCATGTAGGATTTTGAGAAGCGCCAAATTAAGGTACTTAACTACCTGGACCCTCTCCCTTAACAAAGAATAAGGGCATGCTATGGAGGTCAAAACAAATGGCTTCCTTAATATAATAGAAAGATAATTAAGGACATTGATCATCAATAATACGAAGGAACTATTGACCTTAACATAGAGAAAAAATTTCTTATGTAAAGATGGCTCCCTCCCGATGCTCCCGCCATCGTCGTTCCTACAGCCGGCCCTAGGGCTCCTGTTGTCGCCTCGGCGGCTGCTGCTGCTGGATCCGCTCCTGCAGTCCGCTCCCCCTTTGCCGCTGCTGCTGCAGCTGGGTCTTCGTGGTTGCCTGTAGCAATGGACTCTGTTCCGGATATTGCAGCCTCCAAGGCTGCCCTCGTTCCTCCTGCTTCAGGTGTTGCTGTTTTTGTGGTCGTGCAGGTTCCTCCTGCTGCGTCTGTCTCTGCTTCGGATGCCCCTGGTGGAGAGGGGATCCCGTTAGCTGGGCCTTCTGTGGCAGCATTGGGACGGGGTCCTTTGGCTGCAGCCCATTTATCAACTTTGGGGAAGACTGCCAATCGCAGAGTTTTCCTGTTTCTAATAATATTACTGTGGAGCTAGAGGAGGAGACAATATCAAAGATTGATGATGTCGCCTCAGATGTCTCTTCGCATGACTTGCTCTGTAGATTCAAAGATCACTGGCCATGCTTGCCTGACTTGCATTTTTGGATTTTCAAGCGTTGGGAGCCCATTATCACTGGTAGGATACATATATTTTCCATGGTTAAGGGTTTCTTTGTAACTAAATTTGAAAATGTGGTGGATAGAAAAATTATTTTGTGTGAAAATTGTTTCAGCTGGGATGGTCGTTTCATGCTGATGATGAAACCCTGACATCCTGACTTCTTCCCATCTTTTGAATCTTTTCATAAGATGCCTATCTGAGTCAGGTTGCCTAATCTCCCCCTACATCTTTGGGTTGATTCTCTTCTTGAATCTGTGGAGGAAGCTTTAAGGGATTTCATTTTGGTTGATGAGAAATCATCGAATATGTTTCATTCCACTTATGCCCGCATATTGGTGGATTTGGATACTTCTAATGGATTGCCTACAATGATCACACTCTCAACCCCTAAGGGTAGAAGCTAGATCCAACATTTGGATTATGAAGGCCTCCCCTTCAAATGTCGAAGATGCTTCAAGATAGGTCATGTTACTAGTCTTTGTGATCTTTAGAAATTTAACAAGACTGCCTCGTGGTGGCAGGGCGTTTCTTCTCAAGATGCCTCTTCTCTACACTATATGGTGGTGAAGTCCTCACCCCAAAGCTTTTCGCAGGTGGCTGGATAGGTCCCTGCCCCTTCTCCTCCTCCTGGTCCCATTCCTGCTTCTGGAGCCATTGTGGATTCTGGCTTTCCTTCTTCGCCAGCTTGTGTAGTGACTCCTTTTGTTTCGTCTAGGGAACCCCCCCTTTCTGCT
The DNA here is from genome assembly GCA_027943335.1 of Chamaecyparis obtusa. Classification (NCBI taxonomy): domain Eukaryota; kingdom Viridiplantae; phylum Streptophyta; class Pinopsida; order Cupressales; family Cupressaceae; genus Chamaecyparis; species Chamaecyparis obtusa. The sequence goes on along the minus strand of BSBK01007161.1, from coordinate 442,572 downwards.
GGTGCCAGGCTTCCTTCTGGCTCTCTTGCAAGGATTGCTACTGGTTCTTCCCCCGTTGGTTCTCCTTTTGGAATTGCTCCTCTCTTTGGCTCTTGCTCTCAAAGAGTTGCCTTATGTCCGAGTGTTGCTCCCTCTGGGGGGCATGCCTCTGTTATCTTGGACTCGCTAGATTGGGAGAATTTTGCTGCTATGGTCGAAGATGGTTGGTCTAAGGTTAAAGGAAAAAAGTCCAAGTGTTCGTCACCATCTTTTGAAATGTCCCTTCGGTCCCATCAGAAGGGTGCCAAAGGTAAAACCTAACACTAGGATTTATTTTGGTTGGGTTTAGCTTGGTGCTCTGCCTGAGCTTTGTTTGTTCTGGGTTGGGGGTGATTCTCGTTTTCACCCTAGCTTTGGTTTAGTCCTATTCCATTATGTGAGTTTTCAATGTCTATCTTTTAATCATTCATGTAAAGGGTTTCAAGCCCCTTCAAAACTTGTTTTCCATAATTAAAAAACATAGAGAAAATGATCCCTTTAGTCACACCCCATAGAAATAATTTGAGAAAACCAACCCATATGCCCCCAAAATAAGAGAATTGTCAATTCTTTTATTTAACAAAATTTTAAATAAAAGAATGGGGTTGCAAGTAGAGTTAGATTAACCATGGAGGAAACTTCATAGTTAAGTGCACTCGAGATGGAGTAGTACTGGGATGTGTGACCTCCTGGGAAGTCCTGATGCTTCACCTCTATGAGCATCACTTAGATTCAATGGGTGCTAAGTGGTTCATTCATTCTCATGAGAGATAGGTTCTTGTGAACCACCACTCATGAAACATGGGTCATTACGTTTGACTCAAATTATTGCATAGTTGAATCCTCATAGCAATATCACAAGTTGACATGCTATGGAAAATATCTCCTACTTATCAAATTTTAAATCAAATCAAAAAATCAAAACATGAATTTAAAAAACTGAAAGTCAAAGAATTTAGAAGGGACAATGATTGAAGTCCATCAAGTGTATAGATTACCTTACCGACATCATCATAACCTACACACCTATCATTGACTTGCCTAGGCATCACATCATAAACCACTACAAATTTTATGGCCCTAGCATTGCATGCCATCAACATCCTTTAAACCCACTGGCCAAAGTTTTTCTAGCAATCAATAAAGTTTCTCAATGCCCTTCCCCAAGAAAGATAAGAATTTTGATGAAAAGAAACAAGATACCCTTTCTTGATCCGGGCTAGCTATAATTTGTCCTAGTAGAGTTATTTTTTTCTTTTTGGCATAACTTGGGAATATAGAATCGAAATTGGGAAAATTAGATATTCACAGAAAGATAGTTTCAAGCATTTTCAAGTAGTACAAGTTTCATTCTCATATTTTTCTATTAGTTCCTATTATTCTCAATCAAAATTAGAACATTCTTTTCTACTTCCCGACTCACAAGATTATACCATGATCTCCACTTTTTGTGATTCTTGCAGTATTGGAAAGATATTTTACAACTCTTCACATCCATTTATTCCTTTTTCTAAGACATATCCCAAGTGCATTTTATTCCATTTTTTTGTTTTTTCAAATTTTGGTCAATTACTTGTGTGTTCTGAAAGCTAGAAAGGGTGTATTGAAATGAGATGACTTCATTAGATCCTCTCTACAATTACTAAGGTTATTGGTCTTTAGTTATGTCATTTTGAGGAGTTAACATGAGATTTTTCATTCCTAATTATTGTCGTCTAGGAAGAGGATAATAACCTATCTTGGTCAAAATAATATTCTAACTCATCTCTAGTGGCTAGATCTTTTGCCTTATTTGTATGGATTCCTACCTAAACTAGCCATGCTAGGGGGTTAGATCAACTTGGGATATTATCATTGAGCTTATTGTAGGATTGATTTGTTCTAGCGTTGATCTTGACACTATGTATGCATGCTTGGATATATTAGAGGCTTGTCTACCAATTTATACATGCCACATTGAGGCCCAATCTTCATTATATTTTGTTCCTTGTCAAGTTTTCATTACCATAGTCATGGTTTAGAATGATTCAATGCAAAAAGACATCCATTATCTTCTAGACATAGCTATTTGGGACTCATATCATACAAACATATCATCCTTGTTTGTGGAGTCTGACTACAAATCTGGAGGATTATCTTAAGGACATTCATCTCTTCTTTTTTGATAGCCAGATTATTATTGTTAACCCATCATCTTCGTGATCACTTCCAAGCATAGCTACTTGGGATTCATATATTTAAGACATATTATTCTTGTTTGTGTAGTCTCATATTGCAAATTTTGAGGATTATCTTGAGGACATTCATATAAAGGGTCAAATGCTTAATTCGTTGATTCATTTAATCATTGAAAACATGTTTATATAGAGGATAATATATAGTTGTAGAATTTCATAAAAATCACTAACTACATAATTGTATGCCCTAAACAATGTACTTTAACCTAATCTTCACTAGCATTATTCCCTTATAACATTGTGCTAGTAAATGTACCTTCAAAAACTCAAATTTTGTGTAGCCAAGGGACCCCCTTGAGGTCATCACAAAACTTGTTGATTTCATAATATATTTTGAGAAGATATTTCTTTGAAGAAAAAAATATTGAATCAAAAAAATTTCCACCAAACTTCCTTTCGAACCTCAAAATGATGTAGCTTCAAGCTAAATTTCCAAATTCTCTATCCCCAACTCTCAAATCATAGAAACTTAGATTATTCAGCAACCATCCATATTAAGTTGTGATAGAGCTTCATCAAGTTGTGTTATGACCCTGAGAAGAGTATAATTTTGTTGCCTAATTTTGGTCCCCTTAGTCTAAAATTGGGCATGGGAAACTTTTGGTCAAATCAAAGATTTTACCTTAGTTGTTCTTCCATTGTCAAGATTTCAGGATTCAGGTGTCTGTCGAGAATAAGCCTTCAGGAATGTAGGAAGTAGGTGGAAATATCTTTGTTGAGTCATTATATGTCAAGTCAGTCTTTGGGTCATTAGGATTGTCAAGTCAAAAGTCCTTATCACTTTCCAAAAGGTGGCAGCTATCCTCTCGATAGAATGCACCATAAATTTTTTTTTTTTTTTCAGATCTGCGAAAATGCAGAGTTTTTTTCTGAAATTTTTTGGTTCTTTTCGATCTAGAATACTTAGATCATGAAGAACAGATCTTGAAATTTTTGTAAAAATCTGCTGTATTTTCAGATTTTTCAAATCTGTACGGCGGTGCATTCCTTCGGGAGCATAGCCGCATCCTTTCCAAAATAAGTGGCAGATTTTGTAGGTACATCATCAGGATTTGACAAGTTCAAAGAAGTAGTTTTGAAGAACAGAGAGAAATGAAATGTCTTATATTTAGCCATTGTCAGAAAATTGGATACTACATGCGATATCGTTGGATTCTGAAGGGAAGGGCATGTAGAAAGGTCCAAAAGAAAGTTACAAGGTCATAAAAACACCTATTCGAGAAAGTACCATAGCACCTACACTACCATCAAATTCTGAAATCATGGAAAGAAACAATGAAAATTCCCTTTTCTAAGTAAATCCTAAGGGCAGAGAAAGTAAGAAGTTGCTGCATCATTATCGGATCCGCATACTTTTGAGTAAAGCCAAAAATAAAGAAAGCGAAAGATTGAATACTGTGGGAAGACCATCAGAATCTGACGTTGTGAAAGCTATTTGTTTTAAGGGTGATGGTTACGAATTCAAATGTGATGATGTAACAGGGCTATACTTTGAGTCATTTTGGCAACTTGCTTGATCCAAGTTGGGCGACTTGGAGAGGTGTTGAATGTTTCTAGTTGGGCGATTGCAGTGAATCATTGAGGTAATTTTCCTTAGTCGATTTGGAGGTGTGACTTTGTTGAGCCGACATCAGCGGGGCGATTCGGAGCCAACATGGATTTGTCTTCATGGGCTGACTTGAAATATTTGTGAGCAGACTGGCCGACTTGAGTTATGCTTGGAGAGTTGTCTTGAGTTATTTGCGAGCTATTTGTTTTGGATTGGGGCCAACTTGCTTTGGTGGATGAGCCGATATGAACATTGGATGCATTGGGCATGGAGTTGCGACCAACTTGTGAAGCGTGTACTTAGTCATTGCGCTTACCTTGGAGAGTGTTCTCGGGCTGACTTCATCGTAGTCGTTGGAGCTATGTCGTGCATTAATGCAATAGACTTGCATTGATTGTAGAGTGGTTAGATATGGGTCTGGATCTATCTTGCAACAATTGTGTCTAGATGTTTCATTTGAGGCACTTTGATATATATTTAGAGCCTTGCTCATTCATTTGCATTGATCAGTTAGTGAGCGATCATCAAGTAGCAGAGGTGTTTTGGGAGTGACAAGTTTTTTGGCGTAGGAGCAGAGCTAAGGTGAATTCCTTCTTGTGGTGAAGTCTTGTAGTGACTTGCTTTTGTAGAGCTTGGAGCTTGAATTGTATTGTAATTCATGATAAGTCTATTTAGCATTATTTTCTGGGTGAGCTAGTATTTTTAGACACTTAGCCGAGTCAACTTGTAATTATTTTGGAATAAATGGACGAGTGACTTTGGGGCTGCGCCTGCATATATTCTTGGTCCATGTTTATTTGCTTGTTATTATGTGCATCGACTCATTCGAAATTGTTTGGGACTTGGTCGGATCGGATCGATTTTTCTTTCTTGTGCATTTCAATGAGGCGTAGTCTAGACTTTTGCCTTGCACTTAGGCGAATTGCCAATGTCACACAAGTCTTGTCCCAAAGCCCGTGACATGTGCAGGGTGCATGCATAGTTGAGCAAGGGGAGCTATGGTAGTTTCGAGGTATCATCAAAGTGGCACAACTATGATCATGGTGAGCTCATATGGTTGGGTTCACAAGGTAGATGTTAGTAGCTCACATCTTATGGGGGATATGGTAGGCGAAGACATGTTGGGGGCCAGTGAGGGGTTCAGCATGAGTTGAGTAGGAATAGAGCTGAAGGGCTCGAGGCAGTGTGCATGATGCACTGGATTAAGTGAGACAAAAGGGTTCGACATGCACTTCTATTTCGTAGGGGTGTATGTTAATGTGGCAGTCAGGTGATGGGTGCTTGACGAAGGGGAAGGCATAGTCTGGAAGCAAGAAATCGGCTCATTCGTAATGGGAGTTTGAGAGTGAGGTTGGCCAGTGCCGCATGGTGTTGGAGATTCTAAGGGAGATGGCTCGTCCTGGGCACGAGCTAAATCCAACCCCGTGACAGATGACATGTCCCATTTTTGAAAAGTTGTTGAACATTAAATGCTCGATGTGACTGGTTTAAATGGCACATCTAGTCATACATTGAATACACTATTTAATACCATTTGTTACATGTTTCAAGGTTTTTTCAAAAAGCATAAAGAAGAATCTAAACTAGGGCATCACTTATATAGAGACAAGCAACAAGAATTTGCTGAATTAAACATTCTAGTGCAACACATCCTTTGCAAGAACAAAGCTATATCAATTCTATCTAGGAGAATGGGTTTCAAATATTTAGGTTGATCCTAGGGCTGGGTCTATTGAGTGTACTAAGGACAAAATGTTTTTTTGTATGATAGTCACATCAAGATTATTAGATTGTTTGGAAAGCATTTTGTGTTTGTGTTGGTAGGCATAGAACAAGTGACTCGATGGTCTTCAAAGAGGGTTTGTTAGAAAAGAATTTGTATCCAAATAAATTTGTTAAATGTATGGTGTGATTGTTGCATGAGACACTGAAAGGTATTTTGATTTGTTTTAGTTTCAGAGATTGTTGTTAAATAGAATAGTGAAGGGAGAGTGAGTGGACAGTGATGAACTACAACTAATTTAGACCCTGATTGAAGAAACAATGATTACAGATCATAGGAGTTGTTGATTAGATATGATATGTAATTGAATTAGTAATATGTTGTCATTGATGTCAACTAGCTTGACAGTACTTATCTTGAAGTTACTATATCTAAACATCTATAAAAGAGGAGAAAATGAGATGAAGAAAAGATAAATCTACATGAGGAAGATGTATGTGACAGATGAGGTTAAGAAATTCATTGAGTAACTTGTTGATGAGTCTATGACCTTATGTTATTGACTTGATTATGTTTCATTCATCTATGATGAAGAAAAGAGCTGAAAGACACAAGGCAGTGTGGTTGGTAGAGTGAAACATCACAGTATACACTGAGCAGTGTAGTGTATACCGACGACAATGTAAACCGAAAGAGTGTTTACAGATGCATTTCTTTGTTAACCGAAGAAGTGAAAAGAGCTAAATGATTAGTTTAGCCGACAAGGATTAATGAGCTGGATATGCATGATTTCGAGGTGAAGATATAAAGTTTGTTATGAAGATCAACGGCTAGCAAAATTCAAGGAAAATCTAAAGGACATAATTGAAACCTATTTCTGATACAACATCCGAAGAAGGTTAAAGCGACAAAATGGATGAAGATGATTAAGTGGAAAAATCCAATGGAGGAAAACTAAACAATTACCTGTCTATTTAAGAGACCAGGGTTTCATGATGAAACTTATGCCAGAAGAAGAAGTACTGCAAAAATATCCCATGAACAAGCTTCATGTATGCCTGATCAGACTAGTTAAGAAGAACCCGACTGCAGAAGCTACCTAATGTCAGAAAGCTATTACCGACGGATAGTAAGTGGTTATTATTGATACAGAAATTGTTGTATTGATCAAAGGATTTGTATGAGCATATTAGAGATCTGAACATCTGCAATTATAGTTGTATTGTAATCAAATCAAATTGTTGTTACAATTTAACCATTGTAAACAGAGAAATCTCTTAATAGAGTAGACTCTTAAGTCTTATTGGATGTTTCTCATAGAGTACACATTTGTTATCTTGTCAACCCCATAGTGAATGTTGGTTGGATGATAACTTTTGGTCTTAAATCCTTTAACAAGGTGACACCTAACAGTGTGTTTGTAACCTTTAATAGGGTTGAGTCTTCACTTACCTCACTTCAGAAGAGTGAATATTTTGGGGTTGCCGGTCCCAGGTGGTTTTCCCTTAACAGGGTTTCCACGTTAAATCTCTTGTGTTATGTGTTTATTGTGGTGATTGTTCATTATCATACTTTACATATTACATATTAGATTTGATCGGAAATTAGTATAAGTTAATTGTCTGCTAATCGGTAAAAGCACAGATAGAATAGTATTTCATGTTACTGAGTTGCAGAAAGTTTTTGATAATTATTTTGAAGTATACATTTTGAATTGAGACTATGGATAACTGATTCTCCCCCCCTCCCTCTCTCAGTTATTCTAACAATTGGTATTGGAGCTGTGGTTGCTTGGAACAGAGTTTTAAGGACTTCAACACAAAGGTCTCAAGATGTATAAGAAGGAAGTGCAAAAGCTTAACAAGGATAATTTCACAATATGGAAAAGTCAGATGAAGTTGCATATATATGGAATTGGGAATTCAGCCCTGGATCTAATGGAGAATGGATATCTTGCACCGTCCACTGGTCCTCTTACCCTTGATCAATAGAGGGACAGGCATGAACATAATATTACCATGATGGAGATTGCTGCTGCCTGTACTGATGCCAAATTTGAAGATATCAAGGACTGTACTACTGCAAAAGAGATGTGGGAGAAACTTGAACTTATATACAGTGGAGATGTGAATGTCAAAAGAGCAAGAGCCAAAAGTCTAAGAGGAAGATTTGATGACATGCAGATGAAAGAACGAGAAAATATATTGCAATACACAAACAGAATCAAGGAGGTTGTACATGCTATTAGAGCATCTAATGGAGTTATTGATGAAGACACTGTGGTAAGAAAAATTCTAAGAACTCTATTACCTATCTATGCCATCAAAGTATCTACAATTCATGAGAATAGGTCAACACCTAATAGTACACTTAAATTAGATAATCTAATTGGTAAGCTTACAACATTCGAGTTGAATAACTATGATAATAGTGTAGTACCCAATGTTGAATCTGCTTTCATGACTTCTCTGAAGATTGGTAAGTCTAGTAGCAGGAATAAGAATGACAGTGATAGCAATATAGATGATGAGCTTGATGAGCTTGAAGCTCTTATGGCTAGAAGGTTTCCCAAAGGAAAAGGTAGATACAAAGGCAAGTTACCTTTGGCATGCTTTAATTGTAAAGAGGTTGGCCACATTGTTGCTAGATGTCGAATGAAGAAGGATGATGATGATAGAACAAAAGACCGATCAGAAGGAAGCTATGGAAGAAGAGACAACAGAGGCTACTGACACAATAGAAGAGACAACCGAAACAATGATGACTAAGGCAAAAAGATATGTTACATAGTAGAGGAAAATGAATCTGATTCTGATGTAGAAGTTGTTTTTGTAGCTATGAAAGATGATTCTGAGGAAGAAGAAAAACAATCTAAAATAACACTGATCTCAAAAGAGAATAAAAACAATACATGGATCATAGACAGTGGCTGTACTCACCATATGACCAGTGATGATGACAAGTTTGATCACCTTGAGCATTACAATGGAGGATCTGTCAAAATGGGTAATGACACACCCTGTATAATAAGAGGTAAAGCTTAATGATAAATGATAGAATTAAATGTGACAATGCTTATTGGGTTGATGGATTGAATTATAATTTGCTAAGTGTGGGTTAGCTAAATAATTCTAGTCACCGAGTTGTTTTTGAGAGCAGGAAAGTGAAGATATTTAATGATGAAGGAAGACTGATTGGAAAAGGAGCTCAAACAAAAGGTAATTTATTTTATCTTGATACTGATGAGTCTTCTTGCTTAATGATGAAAAATGAGGATGCATGGTTGTGGCATAAGAGGCTATGCCATGTCAATTTTGATAACATGATTAAGATCAGTAAAAAGAGAAGAGTTAGAGGTTTGCCTAACTTATCAAAGCCTGACTATGTTATGTGCCATGAATGTTAGAAAGGCAAGATGACTAAGTCAAGTTTTAAAAGTAAGGATTACTCAACAAAGAAGATACTTGAGTTAGTTCATACCGACCTATGTGGTCCTATGAGAGCTCAAAGCTGTTATCTAGATAGATACTTTATACTTTTTGTTGATGATTATACTTTATGGTTAATGACTGTCATGTTTTTAAAAGAAAAATCTGAGGCATTTAAGATGTTTAAGTGGTATAAGGAAAAGGTTGAGAAAGAGACTGGTAAACAATTAAAATGCTTAAGATTTGATAGAGGAGGTGAATTTATCTCTAATGACTTTACTAACTTTTGTAATGAGCATAGAATCAAAAGACAGGTCTCTGCATCGAGGACACCCCAACAAAATGGGATTGCTAAAAGGAGAAACAGGTCAATAGTTGACTATGCTAGAACATTGATGATAGAGAAGAATGTAGCACAAACATATTGGAGGGAAGTTGTAAGCACAACTATTTATGTATTGAACCGAGTACAACTGAAGAAGGATACCAACTGAACACCCTATGAGTTGTGGTTTGGACACAAACCTACTGTAAGTTATTTCAAAATTTTTGGAAGTAAATGCTTTATCTTGAAAGATGAAAGGAATGGAAAATTTGATTCAAAAGGTGACGAAGGTATATTCCTAGGATATTCCACAAAAAGTAAAGCATATAAGTGTCCAAACAAAGTAACTAACAAGATGATTGAGAGCACTAATGTTCATGTTGATGAGCTTGATGATAAGAATACAGAGGAAAGCAGAAAGGAACCAGAGAACTATGGTAGATTTACTTACATTGAACAACTTGAGTTTCTACTGAAGACACAGACTATGACTATCGGTCAGCAGAATAATCAAACTGAGGAACAAACTGAAGGAATCGATGAGCGGGAAGGACCTACCGAGCAAGTTAATGAACCTGAGTAAGATGAACAAGAAAGAAGAGATCTTGTTCTGGCTAGATTTGTTAGATGACACCATCCTGAGACATAGATAATCAGAAACTGATAAGTTGGCATGCAAACAAGGAGCAAGACAAGACAAGGTACATGTCTAGTTTGTGAATTTGAACCAAAGAATGTGAAGATTGCATTAGATAATAATGAAAGGGTTAATGCAATGAAAGAAGGAATAGAGTAGATAGAAAAGAATAAAACCTGGACTTTAGTACCCAGACCAAAGGATAAAAATGTTATCGGTACTAAGTGGATATTCAGGAACAAACTGAATGAAGATGGAGAAGTAACCAGAAACAAAGCTAGATTGGTATGCAAAGGCTATGCACAGGAAGAAGGAATTGATTATGGAGAAACATTTGCACCTATTGCTAGATTAGAAGGAGTAAGGATGCTGTTTGCATATGCTACACATAATAAATTCAAAGTCTACCAAATGGATGTGAAATCAGCATTTCTAAATGGAATACTTGAAGAAGAGGTCTACATAGAACAACTAGAAGGGTTTGTTGATTCAGACAACAAGGATATGGTATGTAGATTACATAAAGCATCATATGGCTTGAAGCAAGCACCTAGAGCATGGTATGAAAGATTACATAATTATTTGCTAAGTATTGGATTTGTAAGAACAAGTGACAACAACAATTTGTACATGAAAGGAGATATTGATAATACAATTCTGATTGCTAAAATTTTTGTGGATGATATCGTATTTGGAGGACAAGATCTAATATGTAAATCTTTTTTTGATGATATGAGGAATGAATTTGAAATGTCTATGTTCGGAGAGATTAAATTCTTTCTAGGATTACAAGTGATTCAGCAGAGTGATGGGATATTCATCACATAGTCAAAATATGTCAAGGAAATATTGAAAACATTTGGCATGGAAGATGCTAAACTGATGGGAACACCGATGGCCATTGGATGCAAACTAACAAAGGAAGATGAAACTACTGAGGTAAATAAAACAATGTACCGATCAATGATTGGTAAATTAATGTATGTAGTTCATAGTAGGCCAGACATAGCACATGTTGTGGGAATAGTTGCTAGATTTTCTACTAACCCTAGAGAATCACACATGATTGCTACTAAAAGAATCTTAAGATACCTGAAGAAAATTGAAGACTATGGAATCTGGTATCCTAAGGAAGGCAAGTTTGAACTTAGAGTTTACACTGATGCTGATTGGGCTGGAAATGTGGATGATAGAAAAAGCACCACTAGAGGAGCATTTTTCTTTGGTGAAAGACTTGTAACCTAGACAAGTAAAAAGTAGGCTTGCATTTCTGAGTCTACAACTGAAGCAAAGTATGTTGCTGCTGCAACAAATTGTTCAAATATTGCATATATCAAGCAAGTATTGGAAGGAATGAATGAGGTGATTACTGAACCAGTGATCATATACTGTGACAACACAAGTGCAATTAACATTTCTAAAAATCTGGTGATGCACTCTAAAACTAAGCACATATCGACTAAGTACCATTACTTGAGAGAGCAAGTTCAATAGAAGCAAGTTAAGTTAGAATTTGTTACATCAAAAGAACAACTTGTAGATATTTTTACAAAACCTCTACCGAAGGAAACATATGAATATTTGAGGACTAGACTAGGGGTCCATCCCCTGTCTATTGGTCACTAAGGTGATTTGGAGGTTGCATCAGCCTAATCTTATTAGAAGATCATACATGTTGATGCAAGCAAAGCTCACACTTTGGATCATGTCTAAGGCTGTGAAGATGGTTGGAGAACTGAAACACATTGGAAAATGAGATATAGAGAAGATACAAGACAACAGAGAACTTGGCTATTGCAAGAGCTATTTGTTTATTTGTTTCTTTGTCATTATTGTCAAAGGGAGAGATAGACAATATGAAGTACATAAAACATATGAGCACCGATGAGGACATCTATCTCAGGGAGAGATAAACAATACTTAAAGAGATATTAGTCTAAGGGAGAGACAATTCAAAAGAAAGGAGAACATTGAAGATCAGTTACTGAGAATAGAAGTTGGAACTTGAGCTGAATAGATCATATTCGCAGATTGTCAATGTTGCTTATGGTAATGTTGTTAAGTAACGTAGTGATTAAACATATTAAGCTAGGGAGAGCTTGGACAACATTTGTTTACAGAGTTGTAGAATATTTGTTGGTATGTATGGTACACTTCATATTATTTGAGTTGCTATCAATGCCAAAGGGAGAGATTGATGAACTACAACTGATTTAGAACTTGCTTGAAGAAACAATGATTACAGATAATAGGAGTTGTTGATTAGATATGATATGTAATTGAATCAGTAATATGTTGTCATTGATGTCAACTAGCTTGACAGTACTTATCTTGAAGTTACTATATCTAAACATCTATAAAAGAGGAGAAAATGAGATGAAGAAAAGATAAATCTACATGAGGAAGATGTATGTGACAGATGAGGTTAAGGAATTCATTGAGTAACTTATTGATGAGTCTATGACCTTATGTTATTGACTTGATTATGTTTCAATCATCTATGATGAAGAAAAGAGCTGAAAGACACAAGGCAGTGTGGTCGGTAAAGTGAAACATCACAGTATACACCGAGCAGTGTAGTGTATATTGACGACAGTGTAAACCAAAAGAGTGTTTACCAATGCATTTCTTTGTTAATCGATGAAGTAAAAAGAACTAAATGATTAATTGAGCCAACAAGGATTGATGAGCTAGATACACATGATTTCGAGGTGAAGATATAAAGTTTGTTATGAAGATCAATGAGTAGCAAAATTCAAGGAAAATCTAAAAGACATAATTGAAACATGTTTTTGACACAAACTGAGGAAGGTTAAAGTGGAAAAATGGATGAGAATGATTAAGCAGCAAAATCCAATGGTGGAAAAGTAAACAAGTTACTTGTCTATTTAAGAGACTAGGATTTCATGATGAAACTTATGCCGGAAGAAGTACTACAGAAATATTGCATGAACAAGCTTCATGTATGCCTGATCAGACTAGTTAAGAAGAACCCGACTATAGAAGCTACCAAGCATTAGAAAGCTGTTACCGACGGACAATAAGTGGTCATTATTGATACATAAATTGTTGTATTGATCAGAGGATTTGTATGAGCATATTAGAGATCCAAACATCTGCAATTATAGTTTTATTGTAATCAGATCAAATTGTTGTTACAGTTTAACCATTGTAAACAGAGAAATATCTTAATAGAGTAGACTCTTAAGTCTTATTGGATGTTGCTCACAGAGTACACATTTGTTATCTTGTCAACCCCATAGTGAATTCTAGTTGGATGATAACTTTTGGTCTTAAATCCTTTAACAAGGTCACACCTAATAGTGTTTCTGTAACCTTTAATAGGGTTGGGTCTTCACCGACCTCACTTCAGAAGAGTGAATATTTTTGGGTTGCTAGTCTCAGGTGGTTTTTCCCTTAACAAGGTTCCCATGTTAAATCTCTTGTGTTATGTGTTTATTGTGGTGATTGTTCATTATCATACTTTACATATTACATATTAGATTTGATCGGTAATTAGTATAAGTTAATTGTCTGCTAATCGGTAAAAGCACAAACATAATAGTATTTCATGTTACTGAGCTGCAGTAATCGGTAAAAGCACAGACATAATAGTATTTCATGTTACTGAGCTGCAGAAAGTTTTTGATAATTTTTTTGAAGTATACATTTTGAATTGGGATTGTGGATAACTGATTCTCCCCCCCCTCTCAGTTGTTCTAATAGATAGAGCCTAAGGAAGTCTAGAAGAGTCTAGGGAATTGGTGACAAGGGATAGAGGTTTCAAAGAAATGAGTCCTAAGTGAAATGGTTAAGTGTAGGACTGAGATAGTAAATGGAAGAATGAAGATACTTATGGCATGAAGTAGTGATTAGTGTTAGGAGTATGTCATTAGTGTTGTACAAACTAGTGTTGGATGGAAGTGAGGATGTGTTAATAAGTCTTATAATGAGACTAGATTAAGATAAAAAATTGATTGTCATAATGGAACAAGTAGAAGGCAAAGAGTTTGTACATGGACAAGAATCAGTCCTAAGAAGGAGATGCAATTAGAGTTAGTCATGTGGATCAATCAAACAAAAAATGAATCAACAAATGAAGGATTTAGTGTGGGTTAAGTGAGGGAAGAAACCTTTAATGGTGCATGCTCTTTTTGGGCCCTGAGGCTTTGCATCAGTGTTCTTATGTGATGATCTATCCTACCATGGATGAGGATAGTCTAGACAAAGCGAGGTATAGGAAAACCCTCATTGATGCAAAAGTCTTAGAATATTCATATCATTTAAATGTGCAAAACAGCTTCAAAGTATACAAATCTTTTTCACACAAAAAAATAGTTTTGTGGTGTATGAAGAAGAGACAAGCTTTCCAAATTTCAAAGTCTCGAAGACAAGAAGAGACAAGCTTACTATTAAAGAGGAGATTGGTATGCAGATATACCATTAAAATGGATTCAAAACATTCATCTGATCTTCATAATGAAACTTCAAAAGTCTCTAAAAAATCATAGTACCAAATTAAAAAATGCTAAAGAAAATGTCAACTAATAAAAAAACTTACAAGGATGAGGCATATTCACAACTTTTGCAGTCATGCCATGGATATCAATGTCGGAAGAAACTCATAAATTGTTAGTATACATACAAGACAATGTGGATATTCATTATACCTAGCAACTTGTGGTGTTGTTGTTTGTATTGCTCTGTTGGACCCTGCAATTAAGATTCAATATACATTATTCAATAAGATTCTGTGCAACATAATGAAATATTGAAAGTGTGTTATCTGATTGAGCTTCTCTTTGTTTTGAGAATAGTTTAATATTCTCTATTTAACAGGGCCAACCACATGAAGGTAGAAGCTCATTTGGCCCCTCCCCCCCTAACATCACTATAAATTCCCTGTTAACATCTAACATTCATTCTTTCATCCATTAATAAAATATAACATTCATTAATTATCACATAACATTCATTAACATTCATTAACACACAACATTCATCAATATTCATTAACACATATCATTCATGAACATTCATTAGCACACAATTACATTCATTAACACATAAAATTTAGTCATTATCAAATAAGGTAGATTACAATCATTCTTTTTTAGTCTATGTAAATACTAAGTGGAGCGTCATTTTCTTGATCATTTCCCCCCTCTTCAGTATTTTTCCCTCTGCTAGTGATCTTAATGTATGCCTAGTCCTATACTGAGGATGAGGACACTGATGCAAAAGGGGTCCTCTTCAATAACAAAGAAATAAGTTAATTTCAATTTATTATTTTTATTATTGATACAAGTATTTCATTAATTTAAAGAACATAAATGTGTCGCTCTTCACCTGATGGGACCATATCATCTTCTAGATCATTTTTTCTAGCCTCACCCTCAACATGTTGAACACCCTCTATATCCTCTGGAGTTGAAATACAAAAGGTTACATTAATCAATACACCAATTGCAATTAAATTTGTTTAAAGGAATAATAGTGGTCCTCTTTACTTGATGGGAGAACATCATCTTCCTGATATTGTCTACCCGGATGATGCTCTACTTGGTCACCACCGACTACATGCTCTAAAATATTAACAAAAAAGGCTACATTAATTACTACACCAATTTCAATTTAAGATGTTTAATTGCATTAATAATTACATAAAAAAATTTGAATAGAAAATGAATACGGCCTCCACTACTGGGATGCATGTTTGGACCTTCATCATGTGTAGGTTGTGTTCCACGATTAACATGCTACATTCCAATGGCATGCACATTGTTATCATTTCTTTCTTATTTTAAAAAAATATAGTCACTTTATGTTGGAACTTAACATCAAATAAATTATTGGTAAAGTATTCAATTTGAAACAATTTTCATTTAGCTTATTTACCTATGTGATAGACTCACCAGAATCTCGTATTTGCACACTCAATTCTCATAGACATCCAGCCATGACTATATAGCCTTGCTAGTATGAAATTCTCTTGTCATCTTTTGTAGGCTCTCTATTGAACTTAGGGCCCTATATTTTTTCTTAGTATAGTGAATTTTACTTGTATTATTTCATTAAAAAAAAATTTTTAATTGAAAAATATTTTGGTACAATATTTCATTTACCGATGCTTACAATTCATGCGACAATTTTCATATAACCACCAGAGCTGAGCTTGTGTTTCCTATGCTTTTCTTGTCTTTCATTGGTTTCCTTTGATGTGTCACTCAGTCTATGAAAAGTTTGAAATATGTTAGATTACATAAGTATGAAGAGTAATTACTACATAATTACATTCTTAATAGTATCACATACCTTCTTTTGGCATCTAGTGGTGCATTTCATTTTTTCCTTTCAATTCTCTCCTTTGCATCCAATATCAGGTCCTTCAACTCCTTTGGATTCATGGGGGGATGCATATACTTTACGTTCTTCTCTAAATGTGTCCTATAATGGTCCCTCACATACTTTAGATATGTTCCATCTTTATCAAGGAGCTTGGTTTTGTTGAATGTGTCAGCTCCAAACAACCCAACCATACAGTTTGTGAGTTCATCTTTTAAACCTTTTTTCTTGGTCATTCCACATTTTAAGAAAAAACAAACCTGTTAGATTTAGAAATGAACTAAAGCTACCTATAATATAGTTCAAGAAATGGATCAAAGGAAAACTATTATAGAAACACTATTAAATCAAAATAGTGCATTAGGGTTAGTGCACATATGATGTTCCACCTTTTACGTATAGTGGGCCCAAATATATTCAATGCAATGTCATTAATATTTTTATAAAAAATATATTTTCCTATTAAAAAAATCATGGGATCATTAGTCCAAAATGAGTGACCAATAAGTAAATTACAATTAGACTATATATAATAATAATAATTTTAAAGTACCAGGAACCTTCTGTATCTTTAACAGAATCAATTCTTCATCACTCACCACCAATGTGGCCTTCAACGTTCATGTACTAGCAATACGAGAAGACCCAAGAAATGGTGGTATATTATCACTAGTAGTTGCCTCTAGAACATCCTCATGTGCATCTCTTGTTTTAGAAAATGAAGCCACTATGAAATGCCCCTAAGAAAGAACACTACAAGGTAAATAAAAACATTAAAAAAGGGAGACAAAAAGAGGGATCTACTAATATGATGTGCAATAGAGTATGTTTTCATGATGTGCATTTTCGACATTGCAGTTGGCAATACACATGGGTTTGACCTCGTATGAGGTGGAATTTGCATAGGATTATTGCCATGACCTGAAGAATAATACATTAAATATATAAAACATTCAATTATATTAGCAATAATGGTGCAGGAGAAATAATACATTAAACAAGAGTAAGATCGCAAGTTATGAAAGTACAGACCATACTAAAGCATTGGAAGGTGTGCAAAGGTCATGGACAAGTGTAGGGAACATGGGTCCATCCATTCCAAGTGTAGTTGAGGCCAAGTGATCAGAGGAAGGTCTTTAAAAATTGACTATCACAGAGGTATGAAAGACTATCCTAAAGTGACAGTGGTAACAGTGGGTAAATGTTATTAGTTTGGTTTAAAATTTGTGTTGTGTATGGTCAAGGACCATGTGAATGGTTGTGAAAGGAGTCTCCAAGAGTGTAAACAAGTTGGTTTTCTTTTTTGTGTACAAGTTTGTCTAAGGTATGATGATTGGATACATGATAATTGTATGAGGCTAATATGGGATAATCATTATTGTCTTGATTATGGTTGAAAGGGTTGTGAAGACATGGACTAGTCAAGGTAAAGCTTTCTGGACAATCAAGTCAAGGTTATCTTTGTGTGGGTAGGTAGATCTTGGGAAGATAATAGACATGTAATAAGTTTACTAGAGTCTTGTAATGGTGTGAAAAGAGTCTAATAAGAACTTGTGGGTCATTCATTGATACAATGGTGATTTTAGTGAAGGGATTGAGTGAACCTTTATAAGGAAAGGTGTTGAATTTGGAAAGGACAGAGATCTAGTTGTCAAGTTAGGATAGGATGTATATTTTGATAATAAGACAGTGATAATATATTTTGATGAAGAATTTTATCATACACACAAATGGAAGGATTGGTGAGTGTTGTGAGGGTCGTGAGAAGGGTCTTGGAGAGGATGGAAGGTTTCAAGTGCCTTGAAGGAAGCTATGGGTTTGAGGTATGTAAATATTATTAATTTTATGTACAGATGTTTATATTTTTCATGTTAGGATAGTAAAATAAGAATGGTTATGTTTTGTTCATACACAGAGGAGAGGTGTCAGGTATGAAGGATGGGAGAGGGACCTTGGATGTCCAAATGAAGGCCAAGTGTTAAGAGATGGTTACTGATCACAAGAAAAATGACAGTTTGGGTTTAGGTTTGTAGAGGTGTTAGTGAGTGTCAAGGTTAGACAATAAAGTTTTAAGTTTAGATTTCATTTGTAAAAGATGATGAGATCTAAGTATGGTGAGTTGAGAATTGAACAATAGGGTGTTCTATCATGGAGTGTTAAGAGGAAGATTGAATCAATCAATCATGATGTCTGACAGTAATGTATGATGATCAGTTGTGAAAGTATGCAATCAGTCAACAAGTCCATGTGATCATAGATAGAGTGGAATCAACTTATTTTGAAGTTTTAATCAGACTTAGATGTGATTAGTGGGTAGGGAAAAGACCTAGTGAGTGGTTGGAACTTTTCATGAAGAGCATCAACTAGATCCCTCTACATCAACTACATAATAAATATATGAGCAATAGGACTAGCATTAAAAAGGAAAGTTCAAAAGTTCAAAGAAAGAATAGTAATAATGTATAGAACATGGTCATCATCACTTGAACTACTTGCAACACCCTGATCATGGCCACCAGGTAGATGAGGATGCATAAAGATATATAAAAATAAGACGTACATATTTTAGTTAATGGCATAAAAGAGTATAAAGTATAAACCATTATTAAACTTCTGTTATAATTAAAGATTTCATTACTGCTTACTTCCAAGCTTTGTGCTTGCCATGTCAATTTTTGCACCCTCTCTTTTATCTCATCAGTTCGAGGGTCTATGCATGACAAACCAATAATCTCTATATTAATTTTTTTAATATACTTTTTAATAATTTGGACTAGGTTTGTGGAAAGTGTGATTTCTTCATTGCAAACTATTGAGTCCAACTTCATTAAAATCTCTTGAGGTATTGTAGGTTCCTTTCCCTTTCCCTTTCCCTGAACATTTGTCTATGACAAAAATATTATTAACACTCAAAATTACTCCAAAACACTCAAGAAAAGAACATAATAATATAACATTTTTCTTCTATCTAATTTGTACAATTAAAATGAAGTCTACCTACTCGATAGAAGATTCAAGAGTAACATCCCTATCTATGCTATGTGATGGATCCATGTGGCCCTATGAAAAAGATCAAATATAAAAAATTTAGCAAAAAGAAACCAATAGACTTAGCAAGAAAACTTAATAATAAAATGGTATATTGGAGTCATTAATTGGAGGTTGGTTTAAATGGTATATAGTACATACCACCCCCATGATAGTAACTTTTTTTGTATCTATTTAATTCAAATTGTAATCGATTAGCAACTCTTCCCATGCACTTATTGATTTTATCGCACATACAAATACATGATTTCCCCCACGCGCTTCAAATATGCAATTGGATTGATTATTAGTTGACCAAGGCTGCGTGCTATTTATAAAACATGCAATATTCCATGTTTCTTTTGGTCTTCCGTCAATGTATATGGTCACTCTTTTACTTTGATCATTATCTTTTTATTTTATATAATTTGCTAAGAGTGCATACCTACGCATACTTTTTTTATATTGAACTATTTACATCCATTTTTTGTAATTTTAACAAGATCCGACATACTCCATCAATTTGAAACAACTTTTTTGTAAAATAGAACTTTATGTTGTCCATATAAAATAGGTCCAAACCATGTAATGATGATGGTGCTATGCGATATATCCTCTCATTAATAGAAAAAATAGTTTTTATTGGAGGGAGTTCCTTGGGTACCCATTATTTCTATACATGTTTTTACCTCAAGGGAACCTTGATGTCTCATTTGGTCTCATCATCATAAGAACATGACCCCTCTTTAGCAAGAAAATATTCCATGTCTTTATTAATTTTTTTTTAATCTTTTGATCTCTAGTTGATCTCCCTATTTTAGACCTACTACATGTCTCACTTTCATCTTATATTCATGTATTTCCCTCACTTGAGGAAGAAACATGTGACAAATACCTATTTGGTGGTACGTACACTCCATCAAATGAGAGAGATAGTTGGTAATGAGAAAGATATTTTACAAATGAGGGTAATGTTGATGAAGAAGTCAACCCTAAAGTTGATTTTGAGATTAAATTTTGAATAAGTCCAAGTCGGGCCTCAAGTGTTGATAATTGTATTAAATAGACTATTTTTATAGGGTTTATTGACTTATACATGTCAATCCATGAGTTTGTGCAGGATCCTTGTGGAAGGGGTTCAAGTTCCTACATATGTAACTCAATTATCTTATGTTAGCTAAAAATTACATAGTAGACAACATGAACAATATGCAGGCATCATAATCATTGTATATTTTTTAATTCCTTACCTTACTTTATGTAGACTGTGCATGATCCTCAAAAAAAGGGTTGACAATGTATGTAGTCAATTATCTATTTTCACCAAGGGTGATAGCATCACACAAAATATATACATGAAATCAACACCAACAATTGAGCATCATAATCATTACATTTGTAATTTGATAAATAATAAATACATATGTATCATCTTATAATTTAAATAAATTTATGTCCAAAGATTAATATTAAATAGATAATATAATAATCACATACGTCATACATTTCATTCATGTTAGTGATCTTCTTCTTCATCCAACTCATCATCATGACCATCATCATCATCGCCATCATCGTCATCATCACCATCGCCATCGCCATCACCATCACCATCACCATCACCATCACCATCATCATCATGAACATTTCTATCAGGAACATCATCAACTAATTATCGATTGTAATCATCATCTACATCATTTTCTACTTCTTCAATATCTTCTTCTCTATTATATTATACTTTATCGGTCCTCCTCTTGGATCATGTCTAACAAAAAATGACCAACCCAGTTTATGTGGAAAATTTGAGTAAAATACTTGCTCAAATTGGCTTGAAAGAACATAGGGCTCATCCCTAGCTACCTCAAATGACCTTGTATTAACCATTGTAATCCATTATCATGTTCAATAACAATTCTATCAAATCATTTTGATTCATTTGTAGCTTGTAGCATTTGACAACAAACAT
This sequence comes from Chamaecyparis obtusa, assembly GCA_027943335.1. Classification (NCBI taxonomy): domain Eukaryota; kingdom Viridiplantae; phylum Streptophyta; class Pinopsida; order Cupressales; family Cupressaceae; genus Chamaecyparis; species Chamaecyparis obtusa. Next base: position 421,314 of record BSBK01007161.1, on the reverse strand, counting down.
AACTAATGTGAAGGAATTAAAGTCACACTCAAGTATATCATCCAAGATGTCATAGTATCAATTTTTAGACTCTTGAGGATGTATGTCATTTCTAGATGAAATATTAGTCACCTCAAAGACTGTAGTTATCCTAGAATCACAAGTTTTCCTCATGTCATCCAACTTTTTGATGCAAAATTTATGACGTACCATTACAACACATAGCATTATGGTGTTTGACATGCAATGTGTCAAACATGTAAAAATTATTGCATTATGAGTTGATAAACATATGGGTGATTAATAGATTTATACATACCTATTTATCTCTTAAATCATAAACTAAATCAATTTCCCTGTGTAACATTGAAATCTCCATTACGATGAGCTTCTTTAACTAATGAAGCCACACTTTCCCATGTTAATGTGCAACCAAAATGTTGACATCATTCAATCCATACCATCATCCAATGAAGATTGTTTGCAATATAAAAAAGTAATGCATCCCACTCTCAACCAATTATACAAAAAATAAATAGATGACTTACAACTGATTTATTTTGAAGATTAATAATTTATTAACTATAATAAAATCTTATAAATACCTCTCACTTTCCTCAATATACCTTTCCCCATCAAGTACTCCCCTTAGAATTTTTTAATGGGTTTGGGATCCCAAATGTGATATACATAGATTTTGCTGCAAACTTAAGAATGTATTCAATAATGTACACCATAGTCTGGTATATCATATATCCCTCCACCATAGAACCCTAAGGATGTGCTTTTTGTCGAACCAAAGCTTTCAAAAATTTCAATTGTCTCTCAACTATCCACATTGACCTAGTGTGTATAGGTCCACACAATTCAATCTCCTCAACTTGCTATATGAGGTAGTGTTCTTGTGCATTGAAAAAAGTTGAAGGTAGACACTTTTGCATTTCACACATTAGATGAGGAATTTTTCTCTTCCAATATTTTATATATTCTTTATGGATTTCTTTACATGTAAACCACCTATAAGAGATTCAAGATGCACAAATATAGAAGTGAGACTTTATAAAATAATATATAATATATTACATAACAAGTAAAACAAATTGCAAATATAATATCTATACAATAAATTGAACAAATATCACTACTTACATCATGTAATTTCCAAGATCATATATGACTTGCTTGACATTATCGTCTAAGTGGTTTAGGAGAGATAGAGGTAGAACATACTGCAATAATTATAAAATGATCTTTTCATTATTTTCTAACATAATACAATGAAAAGTACATGCAGTTTACAAATATATAGTAAATACAAAAGAACATGAATTACCTTAATGAAGGTATGTCAATCATGTGTTTTCATCCCTGGTCCAAATTCACTTTTCTTTGAAATGAGATTGTTTATGTTCACAACAAATCCTATGGGAAATTTTTTTTTTATACAAATTCTTTTATATCATTGATTTTCTGGTTCGTTAATAACCAAGGAAGGGCACTTATATTAATATGGCCTCCATTATTATTTGAATGAATAAAAATTTTCATTGCATGATTGGATTTATGAATATCACTACAAATCTTGACAATTTTTTTATGTCACACCTTCCATCCAATATTTTCCATAATGTTTCTATTATATTCTTTCCAATAAGCATAGTATCAAATAAATGCATAATTTGTAGCTGCGCATAGTAGGGAAACCTACTAAATTGTCTAAGATAACTTTTTAGTCCCTTTAGAAAGTGGTCATTAATGCCTTTCTGACCTTCGCAATCATCAATTACATCATCAGTAAATAAAACACAATAGAAAAATATGAATTCCAAACATAACACATTAGATGGAATAACATTACCTTGACAATTAATTCTATTATATTCCAAATTCCATATGCGAGGTGTCATTCTTTGTGGATTTGATCTAGTATCTTCTTTCCCATTGAAAATATTATTTTTAGTATTTTGATACTTATGATTTATGTGGAGGAAGTGCCTATACTCATCAAACACCTGCTTTCCTAAACTTTTTGAATGATGAGATTTCATCTTTGGACCATAAACTGGACATGCAAGTTTTCCCTTTGTTTGAAGACCTACAAGATAATGTATAATTGGATTAAACATGTTAATTTTTATAATTATAATTATCATGCGTAACTTGAACACTATAATATACCACAAAATGTGTTAGCCCTAGGGGACCATGTATTGTCCATACAAGAATTACATGGAATTGAAATTGTTTTTGTCCTATTGGTCTAGAGACGCCATACATAGCAACACCATTCTATAACACCAAAAACTCATCGATAATAGGCTCATTATATACATTCATATCTTTAACTTGGTACTTACCTAGTTGAATGAATAAAAACCTTACATAATTATTATGACATATTTATAATTGAATGTAGATGACTATTAAATGATAAAATATATAGAATAATAATTTCCAACATTATGTGCTCCCTCTTTATTGACATCCATGGAGGAATGTTATTGTTAATAACAAAATAGGCCACACTGAGTAAATAGATCTCAACTCTCCAAATGGATTGACATTGTATGCTACCAATGAAAGCTTGAGATTACGAGGTTCTTTAAAGTGTGGCCACTTTTAGTCTATGTCCATAAATTTATAACTGTTCATAGGCATTTGAATAATGTCATCTCAACTTCTATTATGTGCATGGTAATCCATAAATTGTGCCCAACTAGTGCACTTGAATAATCGTTGCATATATGGAATAATGGAAATATAACAACGAACCTTGTGAGGTACCTTTGTTATTGTTTGATCTGTTTGATATCTAATCATATGAAATTCAAGGCATTATGTTCTAAGTTCATGTTGTTTATGATATATAATATGATCATTGGGACAAGTATCTATTGCTTGATACTCCATTCCAATATCTTTCATAATGGAAGATAATTCTTTGTATGAGCAAGGTAGAATATTTGATGGTGGTAACAAAAACTCACCTATCAATCTATAGAAAAAAAATATAATTTGTCAATATAAAGAATATTAATGGTACATGATTCACCCTTTATTGACTATAATGACATATATGGCATACCTTAAAATACATGAGATTGTTATGTTAGATAAACCATTCATAACCTTCATGTTCACCAACAACAATACATTGGAGAGAAGAGTTGTTTGGGAGCATTCTCCATTGTGGTATCAAGACCCCTGTGAGGTCACCATGAGGTATCTAAGGTAATGATACCATGGAGGAACCTAAGACACTAGAAGTGAAATGGTCCCATGAAAAATAAGTACATTTTACTAGTTAATTCTGCATTTACAAATATCACAGTACAAGCCATGAAACATAAGGAAATTTTACTAGTTAATTCCACATTTAGAATATCACAGTACAAGTGGATTCCTCATACCTTATTATTATCTTGTACATAAGAAATCAACTTAGCATCTCCTTTTGGAACACACTTAGCTATTATAGCTACTAATCTAATTTATGGCTACTTTAGGGAAGACATGTAAGATGCATCTACACTACACTAAAAGTTACAATGCATTATCTTTAATTCCAAAGAAAAGAAGGAATTAGGCCTAAATAATTATAGTTAGTGAAAATTCCTTGAGGTTTTTTAGTGTCCATCAAGACTTGGGCAAGAATAACTATAAGGCAACAAAGAGAATCTACAAGAAATCATGGACTTAGTAGAGGTTTCTTAGAAGATGGACTTAGTTTTCAATACCCTTCATCTTGGTTGGTTATTTTTCATGGAATTTTATTTTATTTCAAAAGGAATTTATAAAGTTAAGATATATGTCATCTTATGTTGTATTTTCCTATATTGGTCATATGTATTATGGAAAAATGATTTTTATGATGCATTGGATCAAAATGATGAGTTTAAATGTAGATTGCAGGGACAATAACATTTTATATCACCTTCTCTTTTCAAAATAGACCACAATCTAGCAATAGCCTCCTTATTTTGTTCTTCACTAATACTATCTGACATGATCTTTCTTCAGAGACAAAAAAATTGGGCTATGGAAACTTGAGTCTATAACCTTCACAAACTAAGAAAAATGATGTTGCAAGTATTGAAATATTCGTAGAACTAGCTATATAGAACTTGGAACGTTAGTTATAAAATGATTTTTCAATATAATATACCAAATTGAAATACTTGAACATCTAAAAATTGCAAAACTAACCAAAACCATTGAACATTCAACACAGTAACATATGATTCGAGATAACTAATTAAAATGACAGTTTCATGTCACTATTGAAATCTATGTTTATGATATGCATGTGGAATTAGTTTCAAGATGAGAAGTATTGGAGATAATTGATTCACCCCCCTCTCAGTATCTCACTTTCTCATTATAGATTTCTAACAATTGGTATCAGAGCTAAGTTCTCTTAGAAGAATTCTAAGCACTTGAGAGTTAAGGTCTTGGAGATGGAAGTTTATAAGTTGGGAAAGATCATAGAGAATTAGAAGATTGGCATTCAACTTTCATTACACCAGCTTGAAGCAACTAGAGGAGAATTGAAGAAATCCTTAAGCAGAAAGAAAGAACTGGCAATCCAACTAAATGACACACAATATCAAGAAGAGGATACTAAAGGTCTATTTGACAATGGAAACTCTAATAAAAGTAATGCAACTATAACAAATCTGTTAGAAAGCAACAATTCATTGAATGAAGATGTCAGAAGTCTAAATAGAGAATAGGAAATTCAACCAGTTAGATTATGTGAAGTGATTGAACAAAAAAAGAAATCTAAAGAAGACAAGACAATGGAAGAAGAAGACAAAAGACAAATGTCTATAAGACTTGATGAAAGAACATGTGATATGCAGAGGTTGAAAAACAATTAATTGGACATGGTAAATCAATTGTTACTTTCCAATCATGAGTTGAGCAAGCAAGATATGGAAATCACAAATTTGAGATCGGAGCTAAATATTCAAATAAAGAATGAATTGAGATCTAAAAAGGAACTTAATGAAAGGATGAACAAGCCAAATGAAGTTGTGGAATACTTTAAAGAGCTTTTGAGGTCACCTAAAAGATATAGTTACACTTCTGGACTTGGACATGATGAACACCTATCATCCACTGAAGAAGGTGAATCGTCAAAGAATGGAGAACAAAGGAATGACAAGTCAAAGAACAACAAACCTTCATACAATCATTGATGAAAGCTAGGACACACTGAAAATATCTATAGAAACAAGAATGGTAAGTCCAATCCTAATCCTAAATTCAATGAAAATTGTTTTAACTATAAGAAGCATGGACATCAGGAACATGAATGCAGATCAAAGGTTAGTAAGGCACCTACTACAACTAGATTTCAAGGACATTGTTTTAACTTTCCTAAATATGGTCATAGAGCACAAGAATGTAAATCCAATGCTAAACCAAACTAGACATCCAATAAGAAGAATAAAGAACCTAGGAAAAGGTAACACATTCAATTGGGATTACAACACATGGTATAGTTGTCATTATTGTGGAGAATATGGTCATATTAGAGAAAACTATGTAAAGAAACATTTTAGAGGTAAGTCCAAAAGTTGGATGAGTGGAAGTCTGGTCTATTATAAATGCCACAAGATTGGTCACATAAAGAGAGACTACAGAGCCCAAGGACCAAGCAGTGAACAATTCAGAAATGAAGAAACTATTGAACAGATAAGGAACCAGATCAATAAGGCATGGAGAAAGAAAGAGGAACTAGGAAGTAGTGGATCTAGTAAACCTAAGGTCACCCAATCCAATGGATCAGGCGACCAGACTACTTCTATCTAAGAAAAAACTATGTAAGGAAATAAATCTTTGAATGTTATATTTTACACTGGTTTATGATATTTGAGATGTTAAAATCTATATCTGCATGAATTAAGATACATTAAGACAGATTTGAGAAAAGAGTAAAATTGCATAATTGATGTCGAGCATCAGTATTTAAGTCTATAGTGACTGAGTCACTCATTGTGTGTCGAGCTCTTGTAATATCCAAGATGTTACACCTACCGAGCTGATATATAAATGTTAGTATTGACTGAGTCATGGTTCTAACTGAGTACGAGTATGTGGTAACCAAGTTTTTGTGTGAAGGATGAGATAGTTGTATTCACCTACAAAGTGTATGGATCATTTAATGAAGACCTAATTCGACCGTTTGAGTCTATAAAGTGAAATATTACCATTTATTCTCATTTCACCCTGTGATTTGAGAACTTTCAGAGAGATTTTAAGGCAATTAAGAAGAGCAATGTGTGCTAAGTCAAGTTTGTGAAGATCTCTACAATGTGCCATCAACAAACATCATGAAGGACTATTGAAACAAGGTATTACCGAGCTACTTGAACCTATAATTTAAACCTTAAATTTGGAAATATTGCATCTACTTCATTTGCAACAGTTAGGAAGAAAGGGAAGGAAGTTTTAAATATTCAACTTGTAAGGAGTGTTGTCTGTAAGCCAGCAAAATTTCAACCCATACCAGAAAGTGCGGTGAAGGGAGATCTCACGAGATCCATTTCATTGATTCTGTTGAAGGTCTTGATGATACACGATGCATGTGCAAGCTACAGATGAAAAATTGGAGATATTGGAGATTATGAGTTGAGGGAAGCTTACAACAGGGTGTGTGATAAAAAAGTGTTGAAGGAAGAGCATCAACATGTTGTTGAGAAAGGGTTAGTGCATGCCCTATATTTCCTTGTAATTTCAAAGTTGAATGGATTAAGATCACCTTGAGAAAAGTTCACAACATGAAAGTGTGGTTGGGGAATGGGTTGGTCAAGATCACTAAGGAAATGATTCATCGAGTCATCAGTTATCCCATTCTTACTAAGAAGAAAACTATGAGATGCCAAAGTAAAGAAATAATTCAAGCCAACACATTGGCAGTATGGAACAAAAGAGGAATGCCAATATCTACGATTATAGATCCAGAGATAGATTTTGCAATGAGAGTTATTGCTCACAAATTTTATCAGTCAAGTAGGATGAATAGTGTTCCCTACATTATTGTAGATCAGGCATGGAAGATGGTGAAGAAAGATCATACTTATGATCTTGCCGAGATGCAATTGACACAGCTTGCTGAGAACTTAACATTAATCAAGAAAGCTAATAATTCAATGTGTAAGTTCATTTCCCTGGTTGTTTGTTTATTCTTCTATGTAAAAAATAGTTTTCCTACTATAGGAGATGTTGTATGGAGTAAGGACCGGCCAGTAACCCAGAAAAACAATGAGTTTATTCATCAGTTAGGTGATAATTGTGATAGCATTATGGAAAGATACTTTGTTGAGTTCAAGAAAAAGATAAGGAAGAGAAGTATAATTCATGTATCCCTAGTAGATAAGCTCTACAATGACATGATTTGTAGTGGATACCGACAATACTTATGTAGGCTATTATGCCTAGGGTAGCATGGATAAGGCCATTACCTTATGAGGTCAATGTAGATGAGACATCAACATAAATAACTACTTTACTAGCTAAGGTGATTGATAGGAAGGCTAAACCTTTTATAAGTTATGAAGAAGAGTAGTCTAAAATAACTATGGGGTTAAAGTCTACAACCCTAGAGAGAAAAAGAAAGAAAATAGTCAAGAATCTAGAAAAGATTCTATAATAAGGTGAAGAGGAAAATGCACCTCTTCATATTACACAAGGTCAAGGTGAAGATCAATCTAGTGAATCTAAAGGAAGTGAAGAGGAGGAAACTAAAATTCAAAAGAAGGGCAAGGTGGTATTGGTTGCTGAGCCTAGTAAAAAGATGGTATAGAAACAAATCCCACTCCTCCTACAACACTTAGATAGAGAACCAAGGAAGCTTCAACTACCACATGTACCAAGCCTCAAATAAAAAATACCAGCAAAGAAAACATAAGGGAAAGGGTCAAGTAAAAGAAAACAAGTACAAACTAAAGTTGTGATGAGTCATCCTAAGAAGAAACCGAGAAGGAAATTAGTATTGTAGAAGGATGGTGATGAAGAAGAAATGACTGACATGGATGATAATAGAAAATTGAAAGTGGCATCACATAGACATCCAACTAGTGTGGAGAAAATATGCCAAAATATCAAGAGCACAACAGGATTAGTAGGATTCAAATTTATCAAATTTGAGAAACTAATCAAAGATGACAAAGATAATATTGAAGAGGCAATGTTAGAAATGCTATGGACATCAGGATGACATCTCTAGAGATAGGGAATTTGATCCTAGAAGAACTATTTAGCAAGATTGATAAAACAAATTGCAGTATGCCATTATGACTGAGAGACAGATAAGGAAAGGTACTTTAACTTAGATTATGTCTGAGCTAACACCCAAGAAAATAGGAAAATTTATGGCGGAGATCATAAATAGATTCATACCTAAGATAAGAGCTTATTCTATTTTGAAGTATAAATTTGATGAAGTTTTTGAATAGAGAAAAAGGTTGTGGAAGATCATTTTTGGGTTATTAATTGATAAGAGTCCACAACAAGGTGAAGATACATCTAACTAGGTAGAAATGGATAATAAAGAACATATTGATGAGGCTCAAAATCTCGAGGAAGAAGGACATAAGGTAGAAGTGAGTGCATCACAAGATTTGATCACTATTGAGGATATCCCTGAGGATACACAAGTTCAAATCAATGCATTGACTGAGGAAGAAAAAAGAACCAAATTCTTAAGGAGGTAGCCTCAGATCCCTTTCTACTGAGTAACAATCCTATTCTCATCTAGGTACATGACTATAAAAGGATTGAGGGTACATAAAATTTTGACACTGAACCTTCAAGATCCCAAGCAGTCATAGTTGAACAACAAGTCTCAAAAAGTATGAGTGCTGAGAAACAAGATAAGACAAAAATAACAATAAATAATGCACCTACCAAGGAAGATAATAAATGAAAAGGAGAGGATAAATTAAAATCTCAAGTAGACAAGTCTACAATAGAAATTTAAGGACCTCATATGGAAGAAAAGAAGAAAATTGAGGAGGAAACAACTAAGGAGCATCTAGAGCCCAAGTAGCAAGAGGCTATCCAAGCCTTAGTACAGATGTTGAGTGGTAATACACCAAAGAAGAAAGTTCATAAGAAAAATGAGAAGTCTCCTGCAACACAGGTAACACTTGATGAAGTTATAGTGAATCCAAAGTGGGACACTGATAACTTGACATATGAGAAAATGAAAATTTTGCAAGATCTCTTGAAGAAGAAGAGAAATCAAGATGAATTAAGGAGAGAACATCAGCAAAAGTAGGTATTGCATGAAATAAAAGGTATATTTGTAGAAGCCTTTGAAATGGATGATGTGAATGAGACTTCACCTATTTTGGTACAATTGGTTCATACTGTTAAGAAGGTGAACATTGATGATAATGAAGCCAATGAAAAGCTTATACAATGGTCAGAAAGAAACTTTCAGACAAAGGTACTTGAAAAGGTCTCAACTAAGATAGTAGTCAAACATTTCAAACTTTCTACCTTAATGAATAATTTAGAAGTGGTTGTACAAAATATCTATTCTTTGTACAAGAAAATTTGTAATGTAGAAACCTTCACTAAGGATAATCAATATTTTATTGATAAATTGTAACTAGACTTGAAGTCTACTGGTCATTCACTGAGCATGGATGCAAGCCTCAACTCCATTCATTTCACATGGTTACTTCATGCACAAGGGAGATTAGCTAAGTTGATGGCTAATGATGGGAGAATAAGAGCCAAAATAATCTCCATATAGACAATGTTAACACCTCATTTGGAGGTTATGTAGAAAGAATTGACATTGACAAAGGATTTAGTACATAGAAATCCTCATCTCTCTATTGCCAAGAGTGGTTGATCTAGCTTCCCAGCTAGAAATCAAGATATAGGTTTTGGAGTCTGTAAGGTATGGATGGGACAATGCCTTAGCAATGATTATGCATCTCCTCAAACCATTTTTGGATAAGTATTTTCTAATTACCCGTACACCCGAGAAGCTCCAAGTGATAAAAACAAGGAGGAAATGACATGACATGAGTAACACAAGGGAGAAATAGTAAGACCAGTCATGATACAACAATGAGGAATGTATATATAGTGATCATCTAAGAAGATATATTGAAAGGTATGACATACTATAGTTTAATGTAAATATATATTTATCATATGTCAAGAGTCATGTGTGTGTGTGAAATCTTTTGAAGACTGAGTCAAAGTCTTAGGGGGAGCACTCAATACTACTAAGTAATATTTTGTAATGTAAAAGATATGAAAAAGTGTTTTTACCACTAATGTAAAAGGGAGAGATTTTTGATCCCTATGTTATGTTGTCTATTATGGTCTAACACTTTTTCATTTTCTAGGCAATGTAGGTCGGTCATCACTATGACCAAGCCATTTTATTAAGGTCAATTCATGTATGAACTTGTATAATTACTGAGGAAAAGTTACTACCGAGCAAATTAGAGGTCGCTAAGTACTTCAATAGTCATTGAGTAGTTTATACTGAGTTGTATAAAATAGTGAGTGTCAAGAACTAGTATACAAAGAATAGTAATTTCCAAGCATCAGAGACTTCATATGTCGAGCAAGCTAGTTTTGACATATGTATTTTTTATGGCGCAAACACCAAGGTAAACCATTTTGGACAACTTCTATGTGTGATTTAAGGATTTTTGAGTGAATCAAGGAGATGATTACTTTTTGTAATTATTATTTTTAATCCCTATGCAAGCTATATAACCTATCAAAAAAAGGGAATGCTTAAGCAACATAAGTAATGAATCTAGATCTTGATATTGATAAGAAGATTGATTGGATATTAAGGAGGTATCAAAACCCTAAATGTTGTAAGAAGAAGAAGTAGAACAAAAAAGATCTCTTGTATGCAAAATAGAGCAGTGTTTTGATTGTTAGAGGTAGAGATTGGGTAGAGTGACCAAGAAAAGTAGTGAAGGATAGAACAAAGCTATATTTAATTTTGGAGATCAAACAAGTATTGGAAGGAGAAGATCTATTATCATTATTTATAGTGTAAACTGAAGGATCAGGTAGTGATACATTTTAGCAGGTGAATCAGATTAAATCTCTTAATAGATTGGTCCTCACAGGCCTTTATAAATCTCTTAACCGAGTCCTTAGCTGTAATCTTCAAATCCTTTAATCAAGGAAGATTGTATAAGTCTATAATCTATTAACAGGAAAGACCCCTTATAGGATAGATCATCTAAAGTGATGAAACATTTTATCCCTAACATATTGCACACTTTATAATGCAGTAGTGAAGATTTGTGGGTGTCATCCCCACCCCAATTTTACCTTTCAAGGGTTTCTAGGTAACCAAAATTTATGTGTTATGTGTTTCATTTGATGGATTTTATTAGAATGTTAGTTTCATTTCACCATTGAAATCTATGTTTATGATATGCATGTGGAATTAGTTTCAAGATGAGAGATATTGGAGATAACTAATTCACCCCCTCTCAGTATCTCAATTTCTCATAATATATTTCCAACAGGCATTAGGCCTAAATAATTATAGTAAGTGAAAATTCCTTGAGGTTTTTCATGGTTCATCAAGACTTGGGCAAGAATAACTATAAGGCTACAAAGAGAATCTACAAGAGATCATGGACTTAGTAGAGGTTTCTTAGAAGATGCATTTAGTTTTCAATACCCTTCATCTTGGTTGGTTATTTTTCATCGACTTTTATTTGATTTCAAAAGGCATTCATAAAGCTAAGACATGTGTCCTATTATGTTATATTTTCCTATATTGGTCATATGTATTATGGATAAATGATTTTTATGATGCATTTGATTAAAATGTAGAGTTTAAATGTATATTGCAGGGACAATAACATTTTCCATCACCTTTAATTTTCAAGCTAGACCTTATTTTGTTCTTCACTAATATTATCTGACATGATCTTTCTTCACAGGAAAAAAAATTGGGGTATGGAAACTTTAGTCTATAACCTTCACAAACTAAGAAAAACAATGTTGCAAGTATTGAAATATTCACAAAACTAGCTATATAGAACTTGGAATGTTAGTTATGGGTATGTGCAGGATCATGGTATGCCAAAAAGTGGCAATGTGAAAAAGAAGTCCTGATTGATTGACTCTTTGAAAAACAACTATAACTTTCAAACAATATAACATTTTTGAAATCTTAAATATGTACATCACATTATATGCTTAATCTAATACAATAATAATAAAAAATTATTTCAATTTGATGAAGTTTAGACTAAGTTAAGGTGGTTAGACACGAGATTTTTTATATTCAAGAAATTTTTTACTAGAAAAATCATAATTAATTATTTATTTGGAAAAAAAATACAAAAAAATATACATCACATCCAGACATGAGTCTACTTTTATCTAGAATCTTTTAAAAAAATATTATCATTCGATTTTGTTTAATGTGGTTAGACATACACCTACTTGTTATCTTTCTAGTCCTAAACGATAGACTTATTGAAAAATAGCTATAACTTTCAAACTATATAACATTTTTGAAATCCAAAACATGTGTCACGTTCTATGATTTTCCTACTGCAAGAAAAATTAAAAAAAAAATTTCAATTTGATAAATTTTAGACTAAGTTAATGTGGTCAAACACGAGAGTTTTTGTATTTTGGAAAAGTTGTAGAAGAAAAATCATAATTAATTATTTAATTTGAAAAAAATTACAAAAAAAGATGCATCACATCTGAACATGAGTCTACTACTTATATTTAGAATCTAGTAAAAAAAAATTATCATTTGATTGTGTTTAAGGTGGTCAGACATACACCTACTTCTTTTTTTCCTGAAATTTTCAATCTACTATATTGAAATTTGAAATTTTCAACATATAGAATAATTTTTTCTCAAAAAAGGCTTAGTATCTTAGAAAATAAATTCAATTTTCTACAGATTCACTTCTTACATATTTTTTATATAATATATGTAACTTGTTCAAATTTTCATGTCAACTTGCCTAAACCTAATTTTCTGAATTTTCATTGCCACTTAAGGGCCTAGTTTGGCATACCATGATCCTGCACATACCCTTATAATATAATGTTTCAATACAATATACTAAATTGAAATAATTGAGCATATAAAAATTACAAAACTAACCAAAGCCATTGAACATTCAATATAGTAACATAGTACATACCCAATAGTAACATTCAAAAATCAAAATTCAAATAGAAATTTGAGTACCTATCCTAGCAGGGACATCATTGTGGAGTGGCAGAGGTGGGGGTACTCAGGTACTCCAAGTACCTGGTGTGGGGACATCTTAGGGATGGGTACGTTGAGGTTTTTAGGGGGGTGTGATTCCCCGAGTTTCATTGAAATTACCTTTATTATGGTAATCCCACCTTGTCAGACTCTTAGGTCATCAAACATGGGCATTTATAGGCTTATGTCTTATTGGATCCTATTTAGCTACATTTTCCATATACCTTGATTTCCTTACATGTATGGTTCATACCTTATGTTTCCTATATTGAATCCCTAGTCCACCTTGTGAAAATACAAAGATTAGATGAGATGAAGCTAACAAGGTGAATATTTATAGCATATGAATATATGGAAGTTGTCTCATCTAACCTTAGAAGTCAAAATTCATGTGCTATAGCCAACCTAAGGTTTCTAATCATGATTCATTTCCTAAAGTGATATAGTGATAATTGGTACACTCCTAGTACTATCCATATCTTATTTATCTCCATCAATGTTGAAACTAGTCCACCTTGTTTTTGATAATTACATGCATATCTCTATAATAATGAACCATCTACTCCTGTCTTAGGTCCCAAAACCCTACCAAAATCCTAGAACCCTCCTTGGCTTCCTAATACTCTTCTCTCAACTCTCATGACATTCTATTTCACTTGGTGCGGACACAAAGTCTTTCCCTTAACTCTGCCCCTGATATATTGTCACATGGATAGTTATAACCACTTTTTACTATGCCAAACCATGTGAAAATGGTTGCATGGATATCTGTAGATTAATATACATGTAATATATGTGGTACCCCATCTCCGTGCCCAATTTTTGGTCTAAACACACATGGAATCCAAAGTTATTACATTTTAAATGCTCTCGAGTTACCTTAAGTGAGGGTTGTATACACCTAAAAATGGTCACCTAGACTATTAGCCCCTTTTGCTAAATCATAAATTGCTTATTCTTGATCAAATTATAGCTCTATCATTTATTCGATTATTTTCTATGGGCTAACCATCTTATCCTAAGTCTTTATTTATTAAAAGGAATATTTCCTCCCCTTTTAATAAATAAAAAGCCCCCACTTTTCCTCTTATCCTAAGTTGCACAAATAAAGCACTATTCCTATTTTATAAAAAGGGAAAAAACACTTTTTGTCCCATATGGACACAAAAGTCAACTCTTATTTTCTCATTGGAGGATATTTGTGCACATGGATTGCTCCTCTTTCAAGCTCCACCATTGATTAAATCTTTTGCCTCTTAATCTCCATGGTCCATTCTTTCTCACTTCCTTTAAAAGGAGAGCTCTCTTCTTCATTCTAGATCCCCAACTTTTTATGCTAATGTTATGCTACAGGTTTTCTAGGTCACTTTGGAGCTTTTGAAGATTTGGAGCATTCTTAGCATCTACATCTCATTCTTGCATTCTTAGCTTAGCTTCATATTTATGCTTTCTTAGATTAGCTTCATTTCTATGCTCTAGATTAGCTCACATAGATAAATTAGCTTAGGTTGTAACACTTGCATATTTCCTTTCATAGCTTAGCTTGCATTCCCATTTCTAGTATAGTTGCATTGCATTTTCATTCTTGATTCTTGAGGATATTGGCATTCTTGCCCTTGTCTTCATTGAATCTCCCATTGCATGGTTTACTAGCAAGGTTATAGGCTAAATAGCTCTAGCTGAGAGCATTCTTAAAACCCTTGCACTCCATGCCTAGGGAGCTATGGATCAATTTTTGAGACCTCATTCTTGAGTGTTCTTGAATGTAATGATTCATAGAAGTGTGACACAATTATAGCACACAAGGGTTACACAAACTTATAGAGAATCCACTTTATCACTGTTAATATTAAATGGAATTCAATATTTCAAAAGACAAAACAACGATAACTCAATGCTCTTTCATCCACAATGATGGATCCTCACAAAGATACCATTTGACCCAAAAAGGTACCCTTAGTCAATACTTCCTCAAAAATGATCTCACTAACCCTTCTTGGTAACATCATAACCTTTTCCCAAGGATCATTCCAACCTTGACTCAACTTCCTAATTCAGAACCTTGATTCAATCGACACTCTTCATTTTTCCTCAAACACCTAACAAACTCAAACCTTTATATACCATTTACATGATCAGAATACTATTAACTATCTCCAAACCCCATTTCACCTCCAATGTGAATCTTCCCTTATTCCCCAAACACATTGATCCCTACCCAAGGAATCTTCTTCAACCCTCACAATATTTGACACCCTTTTTAGACTCTATATACCAACTTTCATTAAACCCTTGACTAGTGCAATATTGATCCTCCAAACCCTTGAGTCTAAAGGTTATTCATGATGCATTGAGAACCATTAGAATCATTTGAGTCACATTGAGTCCATATGTAAAGAAAAATGTAATCAAGTTGTATGGATTTTCCTGATTGTCCATTCAAGATCTAGTTTGGTCAAAAGGTCAAAATATTACAAAATGTTCCATTAGAGGGAAAACAAGTGGTAAAAGGTCCAAAATAATCTATATGTTTGTAATATCCATTTAAGGTCTTTTCTTCTATCATGGGCCAACATCTACACACTATTCATTTTGAGGTCTTAACTTTGGTTCAATCACTAATCATCATTTCAACAAAAACACAATCCTTTAACCATACCCAAGTCCTAATCACAATTACAATTAGGACCACATATAAATCTAGTCATAATAAAAAAAATATTATTTAACTAAAATCATTATTTACTATCATCACCTTCTCTCTTTGATCTTTGTTACTTCATATATATAATCAGTTAACAAACATTATCTGTACACAACAAGTACTTTAGTTCATTGTCCTTATGTCTTGCAACATCAATTCCCTGGTCCTTCCAAGATGTCCTATGTCATAATCAATTTTTCTGAGAAACAAGTAAATAGGATTCATTCATGACTTTCACTTTTCATAGTCTTGTAATCCAATACTCTTAAGAGTTTAGTAGATATACTCTTAAGAGTTCAATAGATCTACTAAACTCTACTAGATCTTATATGTTTGATTTTTAACAATCCAATCTGATATGTTTAGGTTTTAATAGCTAAGTCTTTTTCATACAATATATAAAGACTTAGATTTTAAAACTCAAACATATTAGATTAGATCAAACATATCAGATTAGATTACAGATAGTTGTAGCGAGATAAACCCCACCTTATTCATAGTAAGATAAACCCACCCTTGCTCATATTTTGTGTAATGTAGGTTATGCGATTGAATAAACATATCAATCACAATTGTGAGGATCTAAGAACTCTTCTTTGGAAACTTATTTCTTGAAACAAGGAACTAAAATGTTTGGGTAACAAGTAAACTTCTATGTTGTCACTTTCAACATCCAATATTTTGCAAGAAAATGGATGCCCTAGTGGGAAAAATTAAGAATTCTCTAAGTTTTGACGATAAAAGAGTTAACGTCCATAAATGATATCATTTCAAAATACAAATCTTTTGTAGGTTACAATTTAAATTCATCCCATTAATAATGTTGATGCCCTCATCTCATAGATGGTTGAAAATATAGAAACATTTATCATTGTGATAGAGAACACATTTTGTAAAGAAGTTGAGATGTCAAGCCAATACTTTTAAAAAACTCTATAGACAAGAACATACCATTTTTCATGCTCAAGAAAATTAATGATCAAAACTTACCTCAAACTCCTATGTCTTGTCCCTTGGCTTTGGATTCTGCATTGACAAGAAAAACTTTTGCACCTTTTGAATGCTCTGCCCATGTATTATTTTATATATTTTTTGTAAAATCTTGCCTACGTTTGTCAAAATTCTGACGTACATATTTTTGGTCATAATTATGATGAACGTGGGCAAGATTTAAAAGAAAAACAATTTTTCCACAAAGAAAAAGAAATCCCATAGTTCATCGGAAAATTACCCCAAATGTATTAGTGTGACGATACAAGATTAAGTAGGTTTGATTTAGAGTATCTTCACAGGAGATTAAATAGTGAGAATAGACACCCAATTACTAAACAATTGGCTATGAGTGGTCTGATAGAAGCAACTGGTTTTCCCGTTGCAATGCAGCACGTTGAGTTAATAATAGAAGCTATCAATGGATACAATCCAGAGACTAAGAAAATTAACAAACTGAATGAAGAAGTCCTCCTCACTCTTCAAAGAAAGACTATCCATAATTCCTTGTGTTTGCCTATGAGGAGAGATTATGCAAATCGAGACTTTTCCCTATCACAGTCACATTTTAGTTAAAGGAAGACTTATTTTAGAGGTGTTATGTTTCAAGAATGGTTTAAGGAGAAAAGCTCATACCAATCCAAACTCCTGAAATTTTTTTATAATGCGAACCTAAAGGGAGAGATCGTAGATATGCTTATGTTATTGAACAGATTGAGGGGATGTGAGGAATCCCTAAATCTTGAAGAATGGATGTTCTTCTTTGTGCAAACAATGTGCTTTGAACCAGGATACATGGATAGGGAAGAGATTATCAATGACTGAATATAGTAGCTAGTGAATTATTTTCACCTCAATAATTTCTTCTATATGTATTCATATATTGTCTATGCCCTAGCATACACTCAACACTAGCTTGGGTTGTGACTGTTGACACCAAAAAATTTAGGTAATAAATACATAAAACATCAGGGAAGTATAATCTACATTTTCATTTTTTATGTAATTTCCTTATGTAAAAAATTAAAACAATTAAAAAGGCATAATACTTGTCATTATTATATGTTCATAAAATAGGTTTTTAGTTATTTTATTTCAATAAATTTTAATGCATGTATATTTTGAAATAAAATAATTATAAAAAAATAAAAATAAATAATAAGCTAGTCAAGTAAAAAAGATGGCAAGAGGGAGTTGAACACTTGACCTCTCAAGCCAACCTTTTTTCCTACCTACCTACCCCTCTACCCGCCCTTTCTTCCTATCCTAACTATCCTAACCAATTGTCCTATGTTATTCCTTGAAAATATGGGTAGAAATTAATGGATAAATTTTAGAGTGTTTTATTTCCTTTTAATAATTTAGAAATAAATTATTAGGATAATAAAGTGTAATTGACTTTCTCTTGCATGATGTTTTAAAGGATTTTATATTTTACATGATTTGAATTTTACTAATGTGATCCTTTTTTAATTTAATTTCCAATTTACCCTCATAAACCCTAAAGTGAAAAATGTAAAAAGGAAATTCATGTTAGAAAATATTAATATGCTCATAAGGTTTGAAATTATTTTAATTAGCATAAATCTTTAATTTTTTCAAATACCTAAATGTAATCTTTTATTTTACCCTATTGTAATTTTAAATTTTAAATCAAAATATTAGGGTAAAAGGGGATTGGTGGTTATATTTTACCTTATTTGTTTTTAACTTTCTCATTATTGGAAGCACTAATTATGTGATGTAAATGTATTTTATTTTCATCTCATCAATGTATGCATGTTTAGGGTTTTTGTTTAGAAAGTGAAATTATTTTATTTCAAAGACCTAATTGCATTTTATAAAAAGGTTATGACATTTTGATTTGTTTTACATTAGAGAATATTTCTAAGCATTAGGGTTGTTATTTTTTCTAATGTATTAATATACTTGCCCAATGTAAATTATTTTTAAATATTGTGATATTAGGGTGAGTTAAAATCGTTTTGTTTTAGAAATATTTCTATTATGTTATTTAAATTATTTTTGTGAAAAGATATTTTAAAATAGATACATTATGGTTAATATATTAAATTTTTAAAATTTGAAATAAGAAATTATATTCTTTTTTATTGATGTTATCTCATAAATAGCATTTTTTTATATTTTGATAAATAAAGTGAATACCTAAGATTAATTATTTAATTTTATTGATATTTTTATTTTATTTATCAAACACATTTGTGAAAGTTATGTCATGGTTTTAATTGATATATTGTCAATTAATATAAATGTGTAATTTTAAGGATCATAATGAAAACCTAAAATGTTGTAGAATATAATAACCTTAATTTTAAATTTTATTGAAAATTACCTAATCTCAGGTGTTTTTGTGCAGGAATTAAGCATAAGAATTATTATGCACATTACCTGAGGATGTAGCAAATTATGTTTGTTATACGGGAAATGTTTTTCCCTAAAAACCATTTGTATGGTTAAATGTGTAATTTTTAGGGTTAGTTTTAGGGATTAGGTTTTGTGAAAAGGTATGTCTTTTCACAAGAAACCTTTGATCAATATACTTATATTGAAACATTTGTAAACAAATGAAACACAACACAATTGGGACAATATCTCCCGCAATTACAGATTTGGACCTCATATGCAATTTTTCAAATGTTATGTTAGATAAGTTGTTTATTCTTTTTGACATTATATATCATTTATTTTCAGTTAGTTTTTAAGATACTCTATGTACCAGGGTGTTATGTTGTGTTCTATTCCCTGATATTATAGTTTAAAATTAATTTATGCAATTCGAATATCAATTGTATGGTCTGTGAACCTAAAATTGTTCTTGTCAGTCTCTTAATTTGGGGTGGAAGCCTATAGAATGATAGTCTTACTTTAAAGGAGTAAGTTATCTTAAAACTGTCTTTGATTATTTGTAGGAGTGGAAATAATTGACTCTATATACCCAAATTTGCATTAGGCACCGATCTTATCTCATTTGAAATTGTTATCTGGTTCATTCTTTGTAGTTTACATATTAATTTGATTTCTTTCTTTATAGAGCATTCACAATTAGGTTTTAGTGATAGTGCAATCTTAGTTTAGATATCATACTATTTAGCTATTTAGGAGATTATATAATTTTCCTCCAAGGATTGTTTACCCCTTTGGAAGGAACGTTTATCTGTGCATGCGTTTGTGCAGTAATAGGGCACTTGTGAATTCAGGCCTATCAACCTTGGCTCAATCAAGCCAAAATTGCAGAGGCACTAGTGTGTGCCTGTCAGTTGACCAAAAATGGTCCATCATTTTTGAGCACCAACAAATTGGCGACTCTGCTGGGGAGTTGTTGTGATAATGTTATTCAAAATTTCTAGTGATTAGAGAATCAAACTCTACTAGAGACAGGACCCATAATTAGTTGTATGATTTTATCCTTCTTATGAAGAAGGTGGTGACTCTATATAATTTTTTTAAAAAAATTTCTTAGGACAAGCAAGAAAAAATATTTTCCTCAAGACACTTGAGGTGGCGGCTCCGTATAAAGTTTTCAGAAAGTGACTCTATTGGGATTAAGAACTCAAAATAGTTTCATTTTTTTGAACTTGGAGGGAAATGCATATTTATCTTTCAGTTAATGGTAGAATTAGTCAGATATTTTCTTAGAGATTTCATAATTCTTTTTGACATCAAATCTTTGGATCTTAGAGAATTCAAATGCATTTCTAATGAATGCTTTTCAAAATATTCACATAAGGTACTTGAATTCTATAGAAATTATGAAGAATCGGCTATTGATCATCTAGATTCTCTTTATGAATTCCTTGACAAGTATCAGATTGCTATAGAAAATGATGCCATGAAGGTATTTTCATGGTCATTAAAGAATAATGCAAGGAAAAAATTATGAATCATTACTTGCACAATGTATTTCATCATGGATACAGTTTGAACAATGGTTCCTTGATGTATTCCATGACAGGGATGAATCATGTATATCTCCCTTGGATGCATTTATTAATTTAGAATGGTATGATAATAAAAATATGATGAGTTTGTTTATAAGGATGATGGATACTTTTTGTGAAATACCTTTTAATATTAGGCCTAATTTTTTAAACAAAATATATAGTTTAGGAGTAACTTGTGATCAGGTAAAGCTTATTCTTAAAATTATATATGAAGATGTAATGGAAGAAAATGATAAATTTATAGAAGAGGCATTGAGACATAATATTATTTTAGAAAAATAATACATTTATTTATTTTGATGAATATGTTGAGGAAAATGAATGCATTGTGAAATCTACAGAGAGCCCTAATGAAATTTCATATGAAGAAGAAATTTGTGAACAAATTGAAGAAGCATCTACACTGGATCAAATTTGTGTGGAAGCAAATAAAAATCATGATCTGGAGGAGAATCTTCTTAGTACGGAACAAATTTTGGATTTATTAGATATTAAATATCAAAAATATGTGAAGAGAAATGCTACGAAGATTTTCTCAATATATCAAAATAATCTGATTAACATCTCAATACACATTCATGAGGTATTTGGTGAAGATGAAGATAAATTTCTATAGAATAAGACTTTTGATTATATCTCGGGAGAATCTTCAAATCTCTTAAATAATGAGGTCTCAAAAGGATATGGAGGAATAATTAATAATCCTTTTTATAAGATAAAATCGTATCAAGAGAATGGGAATAAAATAAGCCCATATACAAATATAATGGATGATGCTAGTAAAATATTGTTTCTGTTGATGAAGCACAAAAGGATTCTCAATGAAATCCATTCAATAAAAGATTTCATTATAATACATCTGATGTATTCTTATGCAATGATCAAGCAAAAGATATTAAAGGATGCATTCATGAAAAGTTACCATTAGATATGATGTGTTCAACCCAAGTATGTACTACTACCAGCAGGTAAGTATTTTTGCAAACCCTTTTGAAAATATTTCTAATACATTCAACATTAATATTTATATTTTCTCAAAATTGTTGTATGAAAAGGGAAAGAAATATCATATCAGACTAATATTGAAGAGAAACATTCATTCCCCAAATTTGGAAGGATAGAAATAGACAAGATGAGAAACTTCACCAGTATTGTTAATGATTTTAGAGATTACTATGATAATATTTTTTATAACAAAATTGTTGAGAACATCCATATTAATAATATAATGATTCATTGTAAGAATTGGAGGTTTTTTTACAAATTATTTTTCAAATATGAATACGGGGATTTTATTTCATGAATGTTACAAAAGGAGTTAAACCCTAAAAATCATATATTCAAAGAAAAATATAGTAATTTAAAATAGATTAGAAAATATTTAACTAGTAAAGTGATAGATAATGATGTTTTCAGATTTTTACTACTCTTACATGATCAAAACAAATTTTTTGATAGAGGAAAAGAACAAGTTGCACTGAAAAAGCCACTGGTGGAACTTTGATTTTTTGCAAATTCAAAGGTCCCAAATCCATGACCAGAAGGAAAACTTTTTTCCAAACAATTATAGGTGTGTTCTTCTATATTCAACTTTTAGTTGACTTGGATGGATAAGCTTCAGGTATGAATGTATTCACAAATGCTAAATTGTTTGAGGTACGCATTTTTGGACCTTAGTTTCTTCATGCTCAAATATTCTTCTGTCAATTATTGTTTGTATATTTAAATATCTTTAGAGATTTTTCATATGAATTTTATCAAAATCTGCCAAGTTGCAAAATAATAACATTCATTAACCATATTTTGAACATGGCACGTATAGCAACGATAATATTTTATTATCAATCGTTGATGTATGGAGTCATATTAGATATGAAGTTTTTGTGAATCCATGTATTTAATTGAAGGAGGACAAAGTTTTATAGATGTTGTTCAAAAAATGAATCACGTTTTTGTATTTAGGCTTCAAATTTGAGGCCATTTTTTAGCAACAAATGAGTATTTTTACATCTAAAATGACTCCCAAGCATTTTCCCATAACCAGAGAGAAATTTTGTGGCACTTCAATGTGTTTTTGGATACCAACATGCCCAAAAATGCCCAGACATTTCTAAAAACTACCAGAAAAATTATAATCTCATGCAGATATTTGGAGCCATTTTTGGGGGCTATATAGGTGCTGTAAATGATAGTTTTAAGCTTAAAATGAATGCTCCAATCATATGCCTCAAACTGGGGAGTATTTTTACAGTGTTTTAAACTATTTTGGAGTGCTGGTGAGTTGAAAAATAGCCCAGATTTGTAAATGACAGCCAACAAATTTTGTAATCGCAAATGAAATTATACTACCAATGGACTTGAGTGATATGGAAATAGGCAGCCAAATAAGTTTATAAGTGAGCAATATATTAGCACTAGAAATGAATATGGAGATGCACGTTATGGAGGTGAATTGCCCAGTCAAAATGTGAGTTTTCAGAAAGGTAATCTACAACAAATCAACCCCAGACAACAATATTATTATATGGGAAATAATGATAAAGGGAGTCACAACGTGCACCCCAAAATTTACACATAGGATAAGAATAATTTTTACCTGCTGTCAAATGATAATTCACATGGTTAGCATGTTAAAACTGGAAATAAACATGAAGATATGCGAAGATTTGAAGAGGCGAGTGGCCAACACATTACAACTAGAGATAATTTTGGGGGTAAGCATCCAAATAAATGTGTTTACGATCTAAACAAAGAGGAAATACATTATAAAAAATGTAATGTACAACATCAAAATTCACACACGTGCAGGTTGTGGCAAGAGGTAATTCATTACAAGGTAAGTATTGAGGTAAGGATTTTATTTCATCATTTTGATAATTTGAAAGGTAAAGTATTATTGTTTTTCTTAAGGTTTATTTATTTAATTTCTTAAAAGGAAAAATATATTATTATGAAATATTTTAACATAAAATCATTAAGAGAATCATTAATGAGATTAATACTTTTTCCTTTTATTTTTGTCCTCAATCTAACCTTCAGATAAATGTGAGTGATTTTGAATAATTTTTATTGACATTACGAATCAAGTGGTTTGCTTCTCCAGAAATAACTGGATTCTCACTGTATCCAGGCATGAATGCATGTCCCCAATAAGAGCCACTGTTGACACCTGAAAATTCAAGTCATAAATACACAAAACATCAGGGAAGTATAATCTACATTATCATTTTTTTATGTAATTTCCCATGTAAAAAATTAAAACAATTAAAAATGCATAATACTTGCCATTATTCTATGTTCATGAAATAGGTTTTTAGTTATTTTATTTCAATAAATTTTAATGCATGTATATTTTGAAATAAAATAATTATAAAAAAAATAATAAATAATAAGCTAGTTAAGTAAAAAGGGTGGCGAGAGAGAGTTGAACACTCAACCTCTCAAGCCAACCTTTTTTCCTACCTACCTACCCCTCTACCCTCTAACCAGTTAGTCTATTATTATTCTTCAAGAGGATTTGGAAGAGGAACTAATTTATTTATATTTTCATGTACAGGTGAAAAATCCATACAAATTCTTACATAGGGAGTATTTCTTGCCTAAAATTTTCAAAATTCAAATATGAATATTCCTCTCTTATTTATTATTTACTTTATTATTTTTAAGGAAAAAAGAGTGTGGAGAGAGAGTTGAACACTTAACCTCTTGACCCACCCTTTCTTCCTATCCTAACTACCCGACCTACCCTAACCAATTGTCCTATGTTATTCCTTGAGAATATGGGTAGAAATTAAAGGATAAATTTTAGAGTGTTTTATTTCCTTTTAATAATTTAGAAATAAATTATTAGGATAATAAAGTGTAATTGAGTTTCTCTTACATGATGTTTTAAAGGATTTTATATTTTACTTGATTTGAATTTTACTAATGTGATCATTTTTTAGTTTAATTTCTAATTTACCCTCATAAACCCTAAAGTGAAAAGTGTAAAAAGGAAATTCATGTTAGAAAAGATTACTATGTTCATAAGGTTTGAAATTATTTTAATTAGCATAAATCTTTAATTTTCAAATACCTAAATGTAATCTTTTATTTTACTCTATTGTAATTTTAAATTTTAAATCAAAATATTAGGGTAAAAGGGGATTGGTGTTTATATTTTACCTTATTTGTTTTTTACTTTCTCATTATTGGAAGTACTAATTATGTGATGTAAATGTATTTTATTTTCATCTCATTAATGTATACATATTTAGGGTTTTTGTTTAGAAAGTGAAATTATTTTATTTCAAAGACCTAATTGCATTTTATAAAAAGGTTATGAGATTTTGATTGTTTTACATTAGAAAATATTTCTAAGCATTAGGGTTGTTATTTTTTCTGAAGTATTAATATACTTGCCCAATGTAAATTATTTTTAAATATTATGATATTAGGATGAGTTAAAATCTTTTTGTTTTAGAAATATTTCTATTATGTTATTTATATTGTTTTTGTGAAAGGATATTTTAAAATAGATGCATTATGGTTAATATATTAAATTTTTAAAATTTGAAATAAGAAATTATATTCTTTTTTATTGATGTTATCTCATAAATAGCATTTTTTTTATGTTTTGATAAATAAAGTGAATACCTAAGATTAATTATTTAATTTTATTGGTATTTTTATTTTATTTATCAAATACATTTGTGAAAGTTATGTCATGGTTTTATTTGATATATTGTCAATTAATAAAGAGTAATTTTAAGGATCATAATGAAAATCTAAAATGTTGTCGAATATAATAACCTTAATTTTAAATTTTATTAAAAATTACCTAATGTCGGGTGTTTTTGTGTAGGAACTAAGCGTAAGGATTATTATGCACATTACCTGAGGATGTAGCAAATTATGTTTGTTATACGGGAAATATTTTTCCCTAAAAACCATTTGTATGGTTAAATGTGTATTTTTTAGGGTTAGTTTTAGGGATTAGGTTATGTGAAAAGGTATGTCTTTTCACAAGAAACCTTTGATCAATGTACTTATATTGAAACATTTGTAAACAAATGAAATACGACACCATTGGGACAATATCTCCTGCAACTATAGATTTGGACCTCATACGCAATTTTTTAGAGGTTATGTCAGATAAGTTGTTTATGCTTTTTGACATTATATATCATTTATTTTCAGTTAGTTTTTCAGATACTTTGTGTACGAGGGTGTTATACTATGTTCTATTTCATGATTTTATAGTTCAAAATTAATTTATGTAATTTGAATATCAATTGTATGGTCTGTGAACCTACAATTGTTCTTGTCAGTCTCTTAATTTGGGTTAAACTTGATAGGATTAATTGTGTGAATTATTTTGAATTGTGATTCAAGCGGAAGCTTATCAAATGATAGTCTTAATTTAAAGGAGTAAGTTATCTTAAAACGGTCTCTAATTATACGTAGGATTGGAAATAATTGACTCTATACCCAAATTTGAATTAGGCACTATTCTCATCTCATTTGAAATTGTTATCTGGTTCATTCTTTGTAATTTACATGTTAATCTAATTTCTTTCTTTATAGAGCATTCACAATTAGGTTGTAGTGATAGTGCAATCTTAGTTTAGGTATCATACTATTAAGCTATTTAGGAGATTTTATCATTTTCCTCCAAGGATTGTTTACCCCTTTGGAAGGAAGGTTTGTCTGTGCATGCATTTGTGCAGGATAGGGCACTTGTGAATTCAGGCCTACCAGCCTTGGCTCAATCAAGCTAGAATTGCAGAGGCACTAGTGTGTGCCTGTCAGTTGGCCAAAATGGTCCATCATTTTTTAGCACCAACAGTGACATGTAGAAGAATTTGATGATAATATAAATATATAATTTTTACCCTAGTTTACAACTACACATTACTTATGCTAGTTTCAGAAGGGTCAACGATGCCTTCATAATGAAGCTAACTCGTGAGCTATAAGGATTCCTTGAGAAGAAAATCTCTCTATAAGAAGCTACAGTGATACTAGGGTATGAAATCTATTTCACTCAATTCTTGACATTTACCTATATCTGGATAGAGGTGTGTGATGAGTTCCCCTACAAATTTTCTAGGTACCCAAATGATAAAACTATTATAGTAGAATTATGTAGGTAAATTGTAGAGGTAAATAAAAGGCATGCAAAAAAGCACAAGGTTGGAATTTATTTTCCTATTTCTATTAGAACATACCCTTTTTCTTCAAATTCAAATGAAATAAATATTACTAAGGTAGCCACAAAGTATCCCTTTGAAAAGTATGAAGTTCAGAGGCTGCATTTTCACCTAACCAATTTTGTGAAAGATAACCTATAACTTGGTTTGGCATATTGGCATGTCCCTTGTTTAGAATATTGTTAGGATACCTAGAAAGATGATTTTAAGATCAGGGGAAGATCAATGTCAAGATTGACCATTGAACAAATTCAAGAGTGTTTAGGTGGAAAATGGGTGTTAATAATTTAGTAATGTAAACTATGTGATATGAACTCTTAACTAACCACTTCCACACTAACATTCAAAATACAAGAGAAAGAGGGGCTTTTAGGTGTAACTCTTAATATAACTTAAGTTACATTAGCAAAAACCCAAGAAGATGAGTAGATGCTAATGCTAAACCCAAATTGTATTAAGAAGCTACACAAGCAAGTCCTCTTTCATGCAATGTAATATTTGATTAATTTTGTATGAATGTACTTGTAAAATTGAATTAATTGATTTAGCAAGATAAGAAATAGAGATCTAGGTGCTAAACATAATAAATCAACCCAATTAAGACATGAAAATAGATATAAGATAAGATATGAAATATGTAATGAGGTACTCACCTCGAAGTATGCATAGGAATATGCTTTTGTACTCTGAAAACTACTTTTCTAGACCTATAATTGAATTTTTGACTGCGAATTTGTGATCACAGTTGAAAACCCATAAAATACTAAAAATGTTGGACTAAGTATGGAAATGTGAGTATTAAGAGGTGAGGGGTGAATCAGTGCTGCAAAATGCTTTTAACTATCTTTCTTAACCATTCACCGAATTCACAACTTTTGCATGCATCTCATAAAACATATATAAATCATTAATGATAAACATAACTCATAACACATTCATTTTCATATCACATAAGTCCTTGTTAGAGGATACAAATTGTGGTGGGGATGACACCCAAAAAGCTTCACTACTGCATTAAAATTTGTTCCCAGTTAGAACTACACTGTTATCTATTTCTGATAGCTTACCCTATTAAGAGTATTAACCCTGTTAAGAGTCTAAAGACTAGTTAAGTCTACCTTGTTAAAGTATTTTAAAATTCTAATCTAATAATTTTACCCTATTAAAGGATTCACAATGTAAAACTTGCTAGGATCTACTTAGTTAAGAGACTTTACAATTCTGATTACAAACTTAATCAACAAAAAATATTTATGTAGTACTTGCATCGATCATATGCATTTCAGACTCATTATGTTCATTAACTGATTACCTCATACTGTACTTCACTCCCAATATAAAATTTGTATTTGGTGGATTCAAATTTGAATCACAATTACTCTTTCCTCATTAATTATTTGTTACTTGGTAGCTTCTCTGCTCATCACCTTCCTTATGTAATCTCTACTTCACATCCGCACATGCATATTCTCATTCCTACATTCTCATCCTCATTCTAATATTTTCACTTAGATCCATTATATACAATTCTAAAAGCGGTGGAAATATTCTAGAATCATTTCCTTAAGCAGTGATAGCATTGGTTGCTCCTCCAATGCACATTTCACATTTAATTCTCATTGGTGAATCTCACCTTTTAGTCATACACAATCATTATGTTTAGATCTCCAATTCTCTTTCTAAAAAACTCCTTGAGGTTTACAAACAGTTTTCTGCTCGATGTCTAGATTCATTATATCTGTAGGTTCTCCTTATGTTGTCGTGTCATGCTCGTAATATATTTTTTTGTGGTTCGGTAACTACATCATATATCAATTTGGTGGTCATTGTAGCTCGGTACAACTTGGTGCTTAGTGCTTAGTGCTCTATTCTTGATTCTTCCTTACTCGATGACTAAACTTCCTTTGCCTTTCCCAAAAACTATCTTTCCTTTATTACCTTTTACCGAATAGCTTAATGCTCTTACCGACTTGACTTTTCTTCATTACCAAATGAATTTGACAATCACTATGACTTAATCATAACTAATGACAACAAAATAACTCTTAGGAGTATCAATCTCCCCCTTTGGAATTAGTTTGGTATCTTTGTTAAAAATCTTCAAAGTCATCAAAAATCTTGTCCTTAGAAAAATAGTTTATGTATACATATCTCGGTAAATGTATTACTCCATTACTTATCTTTACTTATTACTCCCCTTAAAATAATAATCATCATATCATATCATCCTCTATCTATTATCCCCTTTTTCTCTCTCGTATAATATATTTCCCCTTGTATTTCTCTATTTCCACCTTTTTATATCTTTCTATTTCTTTCTTTTTTAACAAAAATGCTAAAATAAAAACTTACTTTTTGTCTAGCGAAGGGATCTTGGCAAAATAAAATTATACCTATCTTGTGCATACTTCAGGGATGCCTTACAAGGCTCCTTTGGTTTTTGCAACACTATGATTTTCTCACTAATATCAATTGTTAAACTAACCATTTTTTCCATACAACTAACATCTCATGTGCTTACTAAATATTTTGACTTATGTACATGCTTCTGCACAATGACTCAATATGGGAATCAAAAATATTTGTAGTTCCATAAGATCCATTATGATCTTATTTTCTTCTTTTATCAACTCATATTTCACTCCCATTAAGTGCCTCAACTATTGATAGTATACTTGGAAATAATTAGGCTCAATTGATACTTTGGATAACTGCCCAGTCATCTCCTTTTCCACATTATCACCTTTTTCATTGATTTCCTTGGTGAAGTTTGAAATCAAATAAATAATTTGAAACAATAAAATAATGTCTTTCAATTATTTCTCTAGTTCAGTAACTAATTTAGATAAAGTTAACTTATCTAGTGCAATTGATTCAAGAAGTTCTTCAATAAATTTAGTCTCCATCTGCTTTCTATGTACTGACATTAAGTATTCTGAGGTCTCGGTACCAAGTTTACTTATCTAGCTCACTAGCTCACTTATTTGGCTATAGATACTTCCTTGTTAATTTACATTAGTCTCTGGTACAATTTCATGCAATATCTCTTTGACATTCTCCAAAACATTAGTTTTTTGCTTCTTTGCAATCAATTTATCTTGTACATCTTTTCTCTTCAGTAAGTCTCTAAAATCAGATAATTCTTTGGGGCTCATAGTTTAAATATCAACCTTAGGAATAATTATAGGATGGCTCAAATCAACCTCTTTGTCATGCTTCCTCTTTTTTGATTTCTTCTTCTCTATAGATGCCTTCTTTCCATTAGATTGTGTAGCGGTGGTGTCCTCAATTTTATCTTATTTTTCTTCCTTCTTCTCTTATTTCTCTTCTCTCCTCTTTATCTATGTCCTTTTCTTTCTCTCTAACTTTTTCTTTATCTTGTTCTTTAGTCTCGATAGGAGTTCTTGGCTATGTGGTTTATTTTTGTTCACTTTCCTTTCTTTGATCAGTGAGGGCATCACGATCTGTTGGTACATCCTTAGTTACCACTGAGATTACTTCATCAATCTCAGGAAAATTTAATATCTATTCAATTATAGATTCTTCTTGTTCCATTAATCTTTCCTTTGTTGAATCATCTTGATTCATCTCTTCAGTTTCCTTGGCCTTGGTTTCTAGTATATCTTCATCATCTTATATTTCCCCAGTAGGGTCTTTATCTATGATATCCTCTATAATGACCTCATCTTTATTAGTTTTCAAATAAATGGGATCCAAATTCTTTTTTTTCTTCTTTCCCTCTACATCAGTGAGTCGACCAAGATAGAAAATATTTCTCCAAAGATCATTGGTCTCATTTTTCACTTCTTCTAACTTACCAACCATTATTTTGAGTGCTCTACTTTTCACTAGGATTCTTCTTTAGTATTCTTATAGTGTATCCTTGATTCCCTTTTTGGTTAGGTCTGATACAGTAATAGCAAGGGATCTCTCTCTCATTTCTTTCTCAGATGCTAAGGCATATTTCCATCTAGCTTGAATCTTTTGATATAGCTCATCTGTTATCTTTGGGGCTACTTCAAGAGGTGTAGTTCTAAATTTTTGTAAAGTAAACACAATAGCCTCTTCGATTTTATCTTTTTCCTCATCACTCCTTTTCTCATACTTGAATTATTTCAGCTGTGAATAACCTCCATATTTCTTGAGTGTTTTGAGACTCATCAAGGTTTTTCAATTTTGGTGCCTGACTTTATACAACCTTGAACTATGAAACATTATCAGATTAGGTTTCACTACCTTGTTACAATTTAAACTTTCTCCTAGGTATTTTAGTAGCCTTATTTTCCCTTGAGTATGTTTTAGTCTTTGTTGACTCAATTTTTGATTTCTTTTTCTCTTTTAGTGTGGAGGAAGACCTTGTCAGTGGTCTTACACCAATTGGACTAGGGGTTACTTGTATCATTTTAATCTTTTTCTCTTTGACCTCTAATGGTTCAGCTTCATCTTCCTCAACAATAACACCTAAATTCTATGAAAAACTAGTAAGCATCCTAATGGTCTTTCTTATTGCCTTAGGTATCAAGATACCTAATTTTATTCTATCCTTGACTTCCTCAGAAGTTCCATATTGAGTGGCTCTTTTTTTTATTGGTTTCTCTAGTAAAAAATTTATTTTTATTGATTGAACATCTATATTCATTCCATATCCCATAGCTGGTAGCCACATGGTTCTTGGCTCCACATCTCTCACTATACAAGTATTTTTATCTACCTCAAAACATATTTCATCTTTTTATTGTTCCACAAGATGAGGTGGAATCCTGAATCTCTTGTGCATCTTAGTTTGAAATTTTCCAAAGTAATCATTCATTACCATGTCAAAATTGTCTTTTATGCTTTGAATGAATTCATTAATTTGATAAATAATTGGTTTATCTATATTCCACACTACTTCACTGATTGTAGGAAAGAAGTTGTGAAAGTAAAAGAATATGCATACCAGTAAGGATCCAACATTCAATGTATTGGATTTTTCCTTCCTAATTGTGTTCATGTTGTCATCCAATTGCTTCAATAAGATCTCACATAAATCTATCTTCATGTATTTCTTTACAATCTTGTATGCTATGTCAGTGGATCCACAAGACACACTGTCTACCTAAGATGAGAGGAATATTCTATAGGATATGATTTTTCTTGTGAATCTTATCTTGGGATCATCAAAATTGGATAATTTTAGAGCTTTACCATCCTATTTAGCTTGTGTGAGCTCACAAAGTTTATTCTTATATGTTTCTGTGTATGCCCTTGGTCTATCACTGATAGGATAACCTATGACAATGTGAAATGTATCCTTTGTGATCTTTACTAGCTCATCGAGCCACATGAAGTGATCATGTACTTGTCTTAGAACCATTCTCATCCATTCTTGTTTAACTACTATCCATACATGCATAGCATGGACCAAAACCTTGGTTTCCAAATGCGTGTGATCATCCTTCAACTTACCATTTATGCATAGCTTCCTGTAGGATGAATCAATCTTAGTTTACAAATGTCTTCAATCTTGCAATGTATGAAGTCATGAACATATTCAATAAGTATCACTCTCAGTGGGATTGAAGATAGTGCACCAAATTTGTCAGTTTCAACAACAACAACGAGTGGTAACTTGTATTTTTTATTAACGGGGTCAATCTTATCCACAAATACAAGATTTTGAACTTTGGGTGGAATTTGAATCTCAGAAATGTTCTTTCAATTGATAGGGTTTCCCTTGAATAATAACTTTATTGTGTTAATATAGCTCATGAGAATATTAGGAATAACTTGAATGCACTTGACACTGCTTGGAATTGCTCAAATGATCACTTGAATGATCTTGGTAGTCTCTTCTCTACTAAGTGCTTCAAATACTCGTGAAAATGTAAGGCGAAAATGAAATAAAAAAAACCTCTATTTATAGTTTTTCCTCGATTAGGGCTTCCAATGGCTATAATATTTTCATTAAGTACTTCTTACCAAATCCATTTCATTGATTACCAAATACACTTTCTTTCACTGAATGGAGATAAATAACTCATACTCTTTACAGATCAAAATATGAAATGTCAATCTTCACAACTTATATCCAAATTCATCTTAATATGCTAAGATGGATTTTTGCACAAATTCTAGGAATTGATTTAAGATAGAATTTAGCTTATCATATCGTATACATACCTTTGACCGATTAAGTGAAGATAGGTGCACCTAATCCAGAGGATGTGGTGCCATCAGTTGTTCCAAGTTCAGTTCCATCATCTTGAGATTTCCTTCTCCATGTCCTATTCATATGATCTCTTATCTCATCAACATTAACATGAGCTTTTTCATTCGGTTATTCCTCTGTTGGGGCTTTACCTCAGTACTTTCAATATTTGGCTAGGTGACTGGCCTTGTGACAATGGAAACAAGTCATTCTAGAGTTCCTCTGTGATATTCTTGTATTGTAGTCAAATGGTATAGTTGACCCTTTTTGGTTATTTTTAGCATTCTATCGGTTAGGGATTCATTTCACATACTTTCTTTGTAACCTGCATTCTTCATACTTATGAGCATACCTATTGCACTTTTTACAATTTCCAATGAAGCTTGTCTTCCTTGAATTGTTAGCATTCCTTGATCTATACTCAAATGCCTTATGACCATTCTTATTGCAATTGTAACAATAACCATTAAACTTAAGAGTACTCGGTGGATTACCTCTTTTTCTCCTATAGACATTTGTTGTGTGTCCTGATTTCCCATAGTGATAACAAGTAGGCTTTTAGTCTTCAATGGGATATCAACATTATCTTGGTTGGCTACTTGTTTGGAGGACTCACCCTTCTTGGTAGTATTGTTTTCATTGTATCCAAGTCCAAAAGTATCTCTTAGTTTTCTCTGACCTCTTAGTTGTTCATCCAATATATTCAATGCTTCTTCATTTATTTTCAAGACTTCATTAGCATCCTTTTTAGATTTCAATTCATTCCTCAGATGTTCATTCTCTGATCTTAGTCCAGAAATCTCTTCAATTTTCCTTTCCATTCCCTGATTAACACTGACTAGTTGATCTATCATGTTGTGGTGAGTTTGTATCAACCTTTGCATTTACACATATTTCTCATTCAGCCTTGCATTCATTTGTCTTCTCTCATCTTCAACCATTCTTTTGTCATATTTAGCTTTTCTCTCTTGTTCTAATATTTCACACATTCTTATCAATTGAACTTCGTACTCTCTTTATTAGTGCTTTCACCTGATTAGCTAGGTTTTGGTTCTTTTTAGTTAGTTTTGATATGAAAGCTTCAAATTCATCAAACATGATTCCCTCTTATAGTTCTTCAACTTCTTCAATGCGATCTTGTGTGTCCTTCAATTGATGTGCAAGTTCCTTTCTCTTGTTGAGTGAGTGCTTCAATTTCTTCTACAACTCTTCAATCTTTTCATTTGCATACTTTAGTTTCATGTTCATGTTATCAATCACCCATTCATACTTATAACTATCCATCTATCCAGATCTTTCCTCTCAAGTGGTTAAAATTATTAATAAGAGACAATTATCTAAAAACAATTGTTGGACTAAGTATGGAAAGGTGAGTACTGAGAGGGGAGGGGTGAATCAGTACTGCAAAACACTTTTAAATATCTTTCTTAACCATTCATCAAATTCATAACTTATGCATGCATCTCATCAAACATATATAAAGCATTAGTAATAAACATAACTCATAAAACATTCATTTTGGTATCGCATAAATCCTTGTTAGAGGATAAAAACTATGGTGAGGATGACACCCAAAAAGCTTCACTACTGTAGTAAAATGTTTTCTCAGTTAGAGCTACATTGTTAGCTATTTATGATAGCTTACCTTTTTAAGAGTATTAACCTTGTTAAGAGTCTAAATACTAGTAATTATACCTTGTTAAAGAATTTTATAATTCTAATCTATGAATTGTACCATGTTAAAGGATTTACAATGTAACATCAGTTAGGATCTGCTCTGTTAAGAGACTTTACAATTATGATCCCAAACTTAATCAACAAAAAATATGTTTGTAGTACTTGCATCAATCAGATGCATTTCAGACTCATTGTGCTCATTAACTAATTACCTCATATTGTGCTTCACTCCCAATACCAAATCTGTACTCAATAGATTCAACTCTGAATCACAATTACACTTTCCTCTTTATTACTTTGTTACTCGATAGCTTCTTTTTTCATCACATTCCTTCTACAATCTCTCCTTCACATCTGCACATGCACATTCTCATTCATGCATTCTCATCCTCATTCTAATATTTTCACTTAGATCCATTATATAAAATTCTAGAAGTAGAGGAAATGTTCTAGAATTATCTCCTTAAGCGATGCTAGCATTGGTTACTCCTCCAATGAAAATTTCACATTTAATACTCATTGGGGAATCTCACATTATAATCATGCACAAACATTATGTTTAGATCTCCAATGCTTTGTCTAAAAAACTCCTTGAGGTTTGCAAACTATTTTCTAGTTGATGTCTAGATTCAATTTATCTCTAGATTATCCTTGTGTCATCCTGTCATGCTTGGTAATACATTTTTTTGTGGTTTGGTAACTGTATCATAGCTTGGTTTGGTGTTCATTGTATCTTGGTACAACTTGGTGCTCAGTTATTCCTTTCTCGGTGACTAAATTTTCTTTGTATTTACCAAAAACTATATTTCCTTTATTACCTTTTATCGATTATCTTGATGCTCTTACCAACTTGATTTTTCTTCATTACCAAATGACTTTGACAATCACTATGAATTAATCATAACTAATGACAAAAAAATAACTCTTATAAGTATCATAAAAATCTTAGGCTACCAGGAATAGGTCAACCATGTCACCGAGTTCTAGAATAGGTCCACCAAGTCACCGTATTTCTATGGCACTTTCTTGAAGTCAATCCTTATTTTTCTAGTAGATCTATACCTACAATTTTGAGATCCTTCTCCCACACACAAAAAACTAGGTTTCAAGGTTAGGTGAATAAGAGATCTCCTTGGTCAAGCCCTAGATTGATGAATCAACCTTGAATTGATATGTAAAAGTGTAAAGGAAACAAAGAAAATGTAAATATTCACCTTGTTTGAAGAAATCCTTGTCAATAAGGATTTTTTTGTGTTTGTATGTTGATCTTGAACTTGCAATGTAGGAAATCACAATAGATTCTTTGGATGTACCAACATCACTTCATGGATCCATGGATGTAAGTGTGCATCAAATGAAGAAGATTATGAATTCTGCAATGTAAATATCCTCCCTTGATGGCCAAAAAAGAGATAGATCTTGAAGAGTAAATACTCACAAAGGATCCTTGAATTATTGAATGCCTTGAATGATTGATGAAATTGTGCTTATTTGAATTATTGAGCTTGGACGTGTGATTTCTTTAGTGTACGTGTGTCCCAAAATGAGGTTCCTAGGATTCCTTTTATACTATTTTCCAGGTGGGAAAACAAATAAAGCTGACAGGGCACCCAATTTTGCAAATTAAATCCCCAAGGAAACATTGATCTCAAGGCTCACAACCCCCAGGGCCTAGTTGACCTATTCTAGAATAGGTTGACTTGGTCGATCTATTTTCAAGGAACATGTTGACTGGTTGACTTGTTCCAGGGTTGGCCCACTGAGATCCAGCCTTGAGGTCTTAGAGACTACATAGTTGAAAAGGGAGAAAATTGGGATGAACGTGAGAAAAAGGGAACTGAGAATGCATCCATACATTGTCCAAAAAGTTGATAAAGGATGGGACCTAAAAGGTCTTAACTGAGGAGTGTGTCCATTTAAGATGGCACATTTAGTCCCGACTTTAGCGGGAGTATGAGTTGCCTCAAACTCACATGAAAGTAGATAAAAAAGAAAGAGTTGATATTATCATGACTAAGGAGACAAATAAATCATCAATCCCCCAAGAGAATTGAGTCTTCATCACATACAAAGCCCAAAAATAAGAGATATGTCACTAACAAGAAAGTGTAGCCAACTTTCCCATTAAGGTTTGTGTTCCTTATTATGAACTACACAAAACAAAAGAAAAAGAAAAACGGGGGGGCAAAAAAAGATGGAATTGAATGGTCTATCAAGTGTGTGTAGCATGATATTCAAACCATAAAAGATTAATTGAATGGTCTAGAAATTTTTTGTGGCATGCTAGTCAACGCATCAAAGGATTCAACTTCAAGGGAACTCCATGTCCCAAAAAGAAGAATCAAAAGATGACCCAGATATAAGGATATGTGTGTCCTTAAGGGATCAAAAGGAAATCAGGATTCCTAGACTATCAATAGTCTCAAGAAGGATAAAAAACAAGGATTGAGCCTCCTAAACTATTAGTAATCCAAAGAGAGATCCAAAAGAGAAAAGAGCCCCCATGAACTATAAATAGTTCGATAGAGGAAACAAAACTACCAATGTGTGTGTGCATAAAAAGTGAGTGGGGTGTATGCACCCACATTAAAGCAATTAAAAACACCTCAACAAGATAAATGACTTTAACAGAAGAGTACATGCATCCATGAAGAACATTTCCACTGTGTAATGCCCCTAGGAGAGAAAATTCCAAGGGAAATGAACATATAACAAAAAGAGAACACAAAGGGATCCACTAACTTTGGGGTTAGTATGATCACATGATAATATCTATTATTATATCAAGTATGAAATGTCATTATTCCCCAAAGGAAGTAGAACTACAACACAATGGAGCAAAACATGTAAGATATATGAAAAAGAGTCTTTTTTGGCTAGCAACATAGAGACCAAAAAGAATCAGTGATACTATGTCACAAGCATCCGAGTAGACTACACAAGAGCACATTTATGAACAATAACACATATACAACACAAAATGTAACAAAAAATAGGAAAGATATACAAATAGAAGAATCACACATGTTCAACTAATTTATCATCTTGTGCCAATAGATTAGTCAAGAATCGTCACTACAACATTTGGGGTCAAATTTTGATGCCAATTTGCAATGCCACTACAATTTGCATTTGTTTTTTGTATTTTTTTTAAAGTGCCCCTGACGGTGTCATAATAGAGATGATGATGTCGTAATTGTGACAACCCTTTGGTTATAAACAAAAAAAAAGAAAAACAAAGTGTCATTTGTAATTTGTGAATTTGAAGAGCTGCCACAAAGATGACACTACACTTTTACATGGTGCGAAGAGGGCATTCGAGTTTGGTATGCATGAAGAGGTTGCCACCATGTGGGAAGAGGGCACTGACACTTGAGGTAGGCATTCGAGCTTTGTCTTCTCATTAACTCAATTTCATTTTGATGGCATTTGTTAATTTAATGGCACAATATGAATGTTAATAGTGACATTGTTTACATCTTAGCATTTGGAATACTCGATGCCCCGTGAGCTTTGAGAGCTAGGGAATCATTGCTATTATCTTCAAGGCATTGTGTAAAGTGGTTGATCTCTCTTTATTTGTTTTGTTGTCGATATTCATTATGTGGCACTCTCTATTTATGATCATTTCATGAGGAAATATCTTGATGGCTCACAAGCTGCAAGCTAGGGCATCATGCATTATTTATGAGCTCACTATTTAATACTGTTATTGTTTACATCTTTTCATGTGGAATGCTTGATGACCCACGAGGTTTGAGAGCTAGGGCATCATTGCTATTACCTTCAAGGCATTGTGTGAAGTGTTTGATCTCTCTTTATTTGTTTTGATGTTGATATTCACTATGTGGTACTCCCCGTTTATGATCATTTCATGAGGAAATGTCTATCTTGATGGCTTGCTGGCTGCAAGCTAGGGCATCATACATTATCCATGAGCTCATCGTTTAATACTGACATTGTTTACATCTTTTCATTTGGAATGCTTGATGACCCATGAGCTTTGAGAGCTAGGGCATCATTTCTATTACCTTCAAGGCATTGTGTGAAGTGTTTGATCTCTCTTTATTTGTTTTGTTGTTGATATTCACTATGTGGTACTCCCCATTTATGAACATTTCATGAGAAAATGTCTTGATGGCTTGTGGGTTGCAAGCTAGGGCATCATGAATTGTTTATGAGCTCACTATTTGAGCACCTCATGTCCCTATTTGATTGGATGGTGATCAAACAGTGAGCTCATAAAGAATGCATGATACCGGAGCTTGCAGCTAATGATGCCCTAGCTTGTAGTTATCTCTTCTATAATGATGGAGGAGTGAAAGGTAATGATCAATGAGGTTACTGCTATTAGATCATACATTAATACACTTAGTTTTTTGAATTTGAGCTTGGGCATCATGCAATGTTATTGTTGTCATTCCATGCTTGCTATTGTTGTGCACCATATATTGTTTTATACACTATTTATTTCATTGAGACCATGAGCTTGGAATTTGTAATGTATTTTTTGTTATTGGATTGATGTCGCCATGTTGTTGACATTGTAGATGCATTGAATCACCACTATCATTCTATTTTGATAGTAGTGATATAAAAAATAGAGCACTGTCCAATCAAATAGGGATATCAATAAGATATTTAATGCATCATTACTTCATCATGATGATAAAAATTTCATTGGCTCAAAGCACATAGAATGTGGGTAGCTTCATTACTTCATTAGATTTGTACCTTTGTTAATTTCACTAGCATCATGCAACTTTCTTACTTATCCTTTAAAATGTAGATTCAAATATACTCCATGCCATAGCATTAATGTATAGATGATGCAGATTTGTGTACCTCTTTATTTTGATGTAGCTTACTCACTGCATGCAATGGGGCCTCCTTGGGGCTGTCAACCATGTTGTGATGTTATGATCTTTACTTGAAATCCATGATGTACTCCTCCCTTAATATGAAGATTTCATGCTTTTCTCCTCTAATTTGATGATGATGTATGCCCCTTCCATTTCTTACTCATGCTTTCTCATGACTTCCTTGTGTTGATGGGCATGGTGTGTGACTGTTGTGGGTGCATCATTTGGAAATGATGTCACAACAACACCAAATGAAACAACAACATC
This sequence comes from Chamaecyparis obtusa, assembly GCA_027943335.1. Taxonomy (NCBI): domain Eukaryota; kingdom Viridiplantae; phylum Streptophyta; class Pinopsida; order Cupressales; family Cupressaceae; genus Chamaecyparis; species Chamaecyparis obtusa. Next base: position 381,240 of record BSBK01007161.1, on the reverse strand, counting down.
TAGTATTACTGTTGCACTGTTTGAATGATGTAGTCACAATAGTGACTCACCAAGTGTTCATGCAGACATAAATGCAACAACCATTTACTTTCTGCAACATTCTTCTGAGTGCACATGTCCTACAGCATGGTTTTTTTTTTAGAAGTGTATGGCTTGACTATGCACATGCATAATTGTAGATGAGGATCAATAATAGAATACCATTCATTTCTTAGATATTTTTTATCTAACCCCCATCTCTCTTTTCTTTGCAGGTTCTCGATCACACAGGGGCACACTAGTTTCATACCTGGGTAAAAAATTCATCACTTCAGGCAATGTCTGGTACCCTTATTATTTATGTTCATCCTCTTATGTATGCTTGTACTCTTGCATTTTCTTCTGAAAGTTATTTTCCTTGTATAGTATATACAAGTTATTTTTCATATATAAGGTATGTGTCGGATCATGGTATGCCAAAAAGTGGCGATATGAGAAAAAATCCTGATTGATAGACTCTTTGAAAAACAACTATAACTTTCAAACAATATAACATTTTTAAAATTTGAAATATACATCACCTTCTATTCTTCACATAATATAATAATAATAATAATAAATAATTGTTTCAATTTGATAAAGTTTACACTAAGTTAAGGTGGTGAGACATGAGAGTTTTTATGTTCAAGAAAAATTGTAGCATAAAAATCACAATTAATTATTTACTTGGAAAAAAATAGAAAAAATTATACATCACGTTCGGACATGAGTTTATCTAGAATCTTATAAAAAAAATATCATTTGATTTTGTTTAATGTGGTCAGACGTACACCTAATTGTTATCTTTCTAGTCCTAATTGATACACTTATTGAAAAATGGCTATAAATTTCAAACTATATAACATTTTTGAAATCCAAAACATGTGTCACATTCTATGATTTTCCTACTACAATAAAAATAAAAATAAATTTCAATTTGATAAAGTTTAGACTAAGTTAACATGGTCAGACACGAGAGTTTTTGTATTCTAAAAAATTTATAGAAGAAAAATCATAATTAATTATTTACATGGAAACAAATTACAAAAAAATTTGTGTCACATTAGGCCATGAGTCTACTACTTATATCTAGAATCTTGTAACAAAAAATTATCATTTGATTGTGTTTATGGTGGTCAGACATACACCTACTTCTTATTTTTTCCTGAAATTTTTGTACTACTACATTAAAATTTAAAATTTTCAACATATAGAATAATTATTTTTCAAAAAAGGCCTAGTATCTTAAAAAATAAATTCAATTTTCAACATATTCTCTTCTTATATTTTTTGATATAATATTTATAACTTGTTCAATTTTTTATGTCAACTTGCCTAAACTTGATTTTCTAAATTTTCATTGCCACTTAAGGGCCTAGTTTGGCATACTATGATCCTACACATACCCTATATACATGTAATCTTTAGATGCAAAAATATCTTTTCCATTACATGTATATTTGCATGAAATGAACACAAATTAAACAAGATCATCTAATAATGCAAACTAGGGTACTATAGTCACTCATTTGATATATGGGAAGAATGGTTGTGAAAAAGATAGTTATGTTTTTCATTCTGAGAAGATCTAGAGTGATTTTGAGTTATAGAGGAAATGCCATGATCCTTCCACAAGTGCTATTCCAACGATTTTTGATCACTTGATGAACATAAAATTATTTGTTGAGTTGAAAAGAAAATCAACAAAAGACATTGAAAATGAAGTGAAAAAACCTAAGGTTTCTTCTCAATGTGAGTAAAATCTTTTTCCTCAATGAAAGATTGAAGTCTTTCCAAACTCATTCTAGGAGAAATGAGTTTGGAAAGACTTGAGTCTTTCATTGAGGGAAAAGATTTTACTTACATTGAGAAGAAACCTTAAGTTTTTTCACTTCATTTTCAGCATCTTTTGTTGATTTTCTTTTCTACTCAACAAATAATTTTCTATTCATCAAGTGATCAGAACTCATCGGAATAGCACTTGTGGAAGGATCAGGGAATTTCCTCTATGACTCAAAATCACTCTAGATCTTCTCAGAATGAAAAATATAAATATCTTTTTCACAACCATTCTTTCCTAGCTCTCAAAGCTCGTGGCCCATACATTGTTTATGAGCTCACTATTGAATACTGGAATTGTTTGCATATTTTCATTTGGAATGCTTGATGACCTGCGAGGTTTGAGAGCTAGGGCATTGTTGCTATTACCTTCAAGGCATTGTGTGAAGTGTTTGATCTCTCTTTAGTAAGGCACCAACTAGATAGTTATCTAGTTGTAGAGGAGAAATATAGTTATCTAGAGGAGAAATATAGTTGTCTAGAGGAGAAATATAGTTGTAGGTAGTAATCTCTTCTATAATGATGGAGGATTCAAAGGTAGTGATCAATGAGGTTGCTGCTATTAGATCATACATGAATATGCTTTCTATTTTGAATTTGAGCTAGAGCATCATGCAATGTTATTGTTGTCATTGCATACTTTTTATTGTTGTGCACCATATATTATTTTATACACTATTTATTTCATTCAGACCATGAGCTTGGAATTTGTAATGTATTTTATATTAATGGATCAATGCTACCATGTTGTTGAATCTGTCTATGATCATTTCATGAGGAAATGTCTTGATGGCTCGCGGGCTACAAGCTAGGGCATCATGCATTATTTATGAGCTCATTGTTTGAGCACTTCATGTCCCTATTTGATTGGTCAATGCTCTGTTTGTTATATTGATGCTATTAGATCAAATAGGGACATCCGTAATAAAATAATACACTTACTATTTTGAATCTGAGCTCTGGCATCATGCAATTTTTTTGCTGTCAAAATAGTAAGTGTATTAATGTATGATCTAATAGTAGCAACCTCATTGATCATTATCTTTGACTACTCTATCATTATAGAAGAGATAACTACCTACAACTATATTTCATAATTCCTCCTTTGAATTCATAGGTTAGTTTAAAATGGAGAGGGGTCTCAAAATATCGTAAATAAAAACATTACATAGTGGCATTCAGATTAAGTACAATATGAATTCGCATGCCTTTAATTATGATGCACTTTTGAAATTATCACTCATTGGTCATTTGAAAATTCAAGATATAAGTATCATAATATAAACTGTTGTAAAGGGAAGAAACACATATGTATCATTATTTAATAGAAAATATAAAATTATCCCACAGACACATAGTTACTATTATAACAACCATCCTCTAATCCCATGGTGTACTAGTATCAAGGTAAGAACAATTTACTTAAGCCATCATATAAGTATCCGCAGATTTGTATGCAATGTTAATTTAGGGTGGAGGTAAACTACATGTGTCATGTAAACAACATGCTTGAATGCAATCTCTTTTGCACATTTTCAAGATTTTTCCCACCAATACAAGTGTAAATAATGCATTGAACGTAATCTACGAACACTACGTGGTATGAAGTCTCACTGAAGCTTGAAATATATCACACCTCATGTTATTGTCAAAATTAAATTCAAATATTTCTCAAAACATTTATTCTTGTAGAATTAAGATATCCTTATCTCAATAATAAAACAATCTTGCATAATATCTTTTGAATCACATTAACACACACCCATGTTCTGTAGCATAGTTTTTTTTAGAAGGTTATGGATTGACTATGCACATGCATAATTGTAGATGAGGATCAGTAATAGGGTGCCAAGCATTTCTTAGATCCTTTGGATCTAACCCCATCTTTTGCTTCCTTGTAGGTTTTGGATCATACAAGAGCATGCTTGATTGAACCTTGGGTCAACACTTCATTACTTTAGGCAATGTTTGGTACCTTCATTATTTATGTTCATCCACTTATATATGTTTGCATTGATTCATATTCTTCTGAAAGTTGGCTATTAGTGATCATATAGGACCATTCTTGATGTTTTTGGGTCATTTGATGAAAATATGTAAATAGGGACATCAGTAATAAAATAGGGATATGCTACTCTTTATGAGCTCAAATTCAAAACAGTAAGTGTATTATTTTATTACTAATATCCCTATTTTAATATTGATGTCCCTATTTGATCTAATAGCATCAATATAACAAATAGAGCACTGACCAATCAAATAGGGACATGAGGTGCTCAAACAATGAGCTCATAAAAAAAAATATTTAGTCTTAATAAAATCTTATAAAACAATATATATTGTGTGAAGTGTTTGACCTCTCTTTATTTGTTTTCGTGTCGATATTCAGTATGTGGTACTCCCCATTTATGATCATTTTATGAGGAAATATCTTGATGGCTCATGAGCTACAAGCTAGAGCATCATACATTGTTCATGAGCTCAATGTTTAATACTGGTATTGTTTACATCTTTTCATTTTGAATACTTGATGACCCACGAGCTTTGAGAGCTACGGCATCATTTCTATTACCTTCAAGGTATTGTGTGAAGTGTTTGATCTCTCTTTATTTATTTTGTTGTTGATATTCACTATGTGGTACTCCCTGTTTATGATCATTTCATGAGGAAATGTCTTGATGGCTTGCGGGCTGCAAGCTAGGGCATCATACATTTTTTATGAGCTCACTATTGAATACTAGCATTGTTTACATCTTTTCATTTGGAATGCTTGATGACCCACGAGGTTTGAGAGCTAGGGAATTGTTGCGATTACCTTCAAGGAATTGTGTGAAGTGTTTGATCTCTCTTTATTTGTTTTTTTATTGATATTCACTATGTGGTACTCCCCGTTTATGATCATTTCATGAGGAAATGTCTTGATGGCTCGCAGGCTACAAGCTAGTGCATCATACATTGTTCATGACATCACTCTTTAATACTCACATTGTTTACATCTTTTCATTTTCAATGCTTGATGACCCATGAGATTTGATAGTTAGGGCATTGTTTCTATTACCTTCAAGGCATTGTGTGAAGTGTTTGATCTCTCTTTATTTGTATTGTTGTTGATATGCACTATGTGGTATTCCCTGTTTATGATCATTTCATGAGGAAATATCTTGATGGATTGCGGGTTGCAAGCTAGGGAATCATGCATTATTTATGAGCCCACTATTTGAGCACCTCATGTCCCTATTTGATTGTCCTCTTATTTTCCTTGTATAGTATTAAATAGGTTAAAAATGTAGCCTTAACAATGGCCCCAACATTCAACACTATTCATTTGTAATGTATTTTGAATTGGGATAGCATAAATAAATATGGATATACTTGAAAATTAATTAGGTTAAGATACATACCTCATCATGGAATAGATTTAGAAATACCTATTTTCTAAAGCTTATGCGGAGTTTCAAAAGATTCTACAACCAGATTTGGGACCAGGAAGTCATGGTAGAGAAAACCCATAAAACTTTCATCTTTCTGACAACAGGTAGTCTTTGACCCTCATAAAAGGTCAAAGGCTACATTTTTATTCTGAAGGTCAAATTTGACTTTGTTCATAGATCTTGAAAGTTCAATGAAAAGGGTACTCAGATCTGTCCTCTAATTCCTGAAATAGCAACTATAGATATTTGAAAAAGGGAGTTTTTGGGGTGGTTATATAGGGTTTTTCCTTAGTCAAACCCTCATTTTGGTGATCTCCATCTCCATGAATAGCCAATTGGAATAGAATGTGTGTGTGTATGTATTGAAAGTGTAATGCCAAGATCTAATCCTCTAGATCAAAACCCTAGCATGAATATGTATGAGACAACAATGCATAGATTTGAATGAGATAGAAAAACATACCAAGCCCCCAAGGCTAAAGTACTTCTACAAAACTCACAATCCATAATTTTTACCCCATGATTGTATCTTTGAATGCTTGAAAGTTGGTAATGATGGATCAAGGAAGAAAGGATCTCTCTTGCTCCAAGTATGTGTTCACAAAGATGCTTGATATCAACAATGGCTTGATCTTCTATATCATCCTCTTGCAATATTGCATCTTCACTTCACCATTCCTTTCCTTCTTGAATCTCCTTGTTCATGAAATTTTCTCCTTGAGGGCACTTGATCATGAAATTGCTTAATGAAAATGAATGCAAATGAGAGTCTTTATATAGAGGTTTCAAGGTGAGGCTCCTAGAGAAATGTGAGGAGCCATAACTCAAATTTCACCTTGAATTAAGGTCCAATCACAATAACCAACTAAGGAGGGAAAACATTTAAATGAATTTTGAATTAAAACCTTTTTGTACTCAGATCTGAGGGCCCGACATTGATTTCGGGGCCTATCCGGAACAAATTCAAAAAAGGGGCATAGATTCTAAAGGAGGTCAAAGACAACCTCATCTTTGACCTAGGTTAGGGTCAACCTCAAATCTGACCTAGGTCAGGGTCAACCTTGACCTTGACCCAATGGGCCTAGATCCAACTAGAATCAAGACAGGAGATCCCGAGGATGCCTGGAGACCTAGAAATGATGCCAAGATAGGACAGAATGCTAGGGAGAGACACAAAGTCCTATGATGATTGTGATGAAGGCTAGGAGGACCTATTTCTAAGTCTTAAGAAAATAGAGTCATGGAAGAGGGAAATTAAGGAAAATCCTCAGGATCCTAACCCTAATTTCACCTAGAATGAAGAAATCAAGTGCAGAATGCATCCTAAATGCATGCCTATCATGATAAATGTACTAAAAGAGGGTGCTAAACCTATCAAAATGGAATTGATTCCATTTTAAGATGACACATTTAGCCCCCACTTTATCTTACATATGACACTATGTGAATATGCAAGCTAAAGTAAGAAAACATCATATTAAAAAATGATATAGCCAAGTCCTCAATGTAAAGATCCTACATAAAACTGTTAGAACCTACAACACACAAGGTTAATGAAAATCCATAAATCACCTAAGGCTTACTATATGATAATTTGGGAATTATATAGAGCCCCTTATGCCCCCCCTATTTCGGCTTTCTACTTCAGAAGGGTGAAACAAGGTGATAAGAAAAAATCTATATACTAGCTATGCAGTGTGTTGAAAAGTCCTTTCCTAAACCAATTAGAAGGATTCCTAACCTTCCTAAACTAGTTCAAGGAATTGGATATCTAAATCTTGATTCCAATGCTACTGATGACACTGAAAGTAGAGTTATTGAACTCAAGTTATGATGAAAAGAGTGGATGTTTGTCGAAATGTATAAGAAGAGAAATCCAAGTTTACTTTAAAAGAAACCCTAATTTGAACTTATAAATAAGGAAAAGAGAGAAATACTTACTCATTCTTACCATTTACAGATTTGAAATGAGGATACAAGATGTCGAGAAGAGAGGAACTTCAAGAAACATGCCTATAGATTCTGAGATGCAACATGGCTACTAGATGGTCACTACCTGAGGTTTGTTGTCATCTACCTTTGTACTTTCCAAATTCCTATTTTTTTATAGGAAAGATTGACTTTATCCTTGTTAGGTCAACCTTGACCTATTTAGGTTGACATTGACCCATCTAGGTCAACTTTGACCCATGAAAGTCAACATTGACTAGAGGGTTTCTACCTGTTTCTAGGATGAGGTCGACCTTGACCCAAAAAGGTCGACCCTAACCTAGAAAAGTCAGCATTACTTAGTAAGGTCATCCTTGACCTAACTGAAGTTGAATTTGACCTATTTCAGTTAGATTTGTAGATTTGATGATGTAGATGACTAATATGATATTTGTTTGTGCTTGTAGGACTTGGTATGTTTCTGAGAGCATCCCGTTGGGGAGTTGCTAGTCATGGTCAGAGAGAGACTATTTGAGCTTGATGATGAGGAGATGTAGTTACTAAAGGATGTGGGACTATATTGGGTATCAGTGCTTCCATAGATTAGACTACACTGAGCCATGCTATTAGCTCTGATAGAGAGGTGCGATGAGGATACATGCTCCTTCCATCTTCCCTCTGGTGAGATTATAGTGACATTAGAGGATGTCTACAGGATCATGCGGCTTCCAATCTAAGGTGAGACCATCAGACCTAGAGAATAGTGTGCTTGTGAGGAGACTCATATAGACATAGATTATTGTATAGGATAGCTTCCACAAATGTGGACCCAGTTAGAACAGGTCCTATTATCATCCATAATGTCAGGCCCTACACCTTTAGTACGGAAGGTGATGCTTTGAATAGTATCCTTGGTTGTGTTACCCAACTCAAAGGGTACTATATTTTTTTCACCTCTTACACATCTCATACAAAGGATGGAGAGAGAGAGGATTGTGTTCTCATGGGGTCACAACATGTTAGCTCAACTATATCATGAGCTAGGTCACCTAGTGAGGTATTAGTGGGAGAGTCTATCGATATGCACACTCTTGTAGATTTGGATGTTTGAGAATTTTGCATGTACACATCCACAAGGAGTTCTAGTGATGGTAGATGTGAGTACAGCGAGAGCCTTCTCATATCCCTTGAGAGATATTTGGCAATTTGGAGATATGCTCTACTAGAGAGTACATCTAGACCGCATTTCAAGCACTGATGTGATATGGAGACCCTACTACTAGATGATAGAGTGGCTTGATACATGATTCTAGATGAGACATTCATAGTAGTGTAAGATGTTAGAGGGTCATCAGAGTCATATAGTGATGCCCTACTATTATGATTAGTTGATAAGGTAGTTTGGCATGTTACAGAGAGTCCCTAAAGTAGTACCTCACTATGTACATCTAATGAGATACTATCAGAGACTTGATGCCATACACTGACCATCGATAGTAGACATAGAGGATAGCGATTTAGAGGAGATAGAGGACATAGAGGTACCATCAGATGTGACCTATTCAAGCATGACTCAAGATTACATCAGGTACTAGAGTTTGCAGGGGATCCATCCTATCTTTCCTGAGCATTATCCCATAGGTGATCCATGCTTTATAGAGGGGACACACCAAGATAGTGGTGCCACCGAGGAAGATGAGGAGGAGCACATCTCTGAGGGAGATTCCATGGAGGAGGAGAGAGTAGATAGAGTAGACGAGAGAGCCAAGGACATGCCACTAGCTGGTGATACTGGTGTAGATATATCGATTACTCATGCATCACCATTGAGATCACGACAGCCCCCATGGCCCCACATAGAGACACCAGCATCAAGACCTAGATATAGCGAGTGTGGAGAGAGTAGTCACCCCATGCCCCCACCATCTAGACACTTTAGTGATGTCCAAGAGGGAAACCTAGGTATGCAACATAAAATTTGATTGAATCTATGATTTGATTTGAGATAAATTGATGAAGGGTGCTCCCCTTAATACCACAAACACATAACAGAAATAGAGAAACAACAACAATATGCAAGAACAGAAAATTGGCTTCTTATTATCTCCACAAATGTGGAATTACAAACTTTCAGAATTACAATATGCAAAGCCACATGGGTATTCCCTTACAATATTCTGTAGGAAAAAGCCTCGAATCAATACCCAGAACTATTCCGAACTGCCTAAGACAATAATACAGCCTTCCTTATATAGGCAATTTTCCACCGCCTGGGAAGGTTCCAGAATTTTAGCCAATAAGGCCGACCAAACTTAGAATTATTTTTATTTTACATTTCATTACATCATAGTCGGCTCAAAATAAATTTTGAAACCCGAACAGAAATTTTGAAGAAAAATCATTTTCCGCCATTTCAAGTGACCCAACTTCCGAAGACCATAAGTCATCACCAGTTGACCCGATTGACTATTGTAACCCCATTTCGGAAAGGGCGCGAGGAGCTCTACAATGCCTAAATCAAGCAAGCTTCATTCAGCCCAAAATTAGACCTCATCTGGGGCCTCTAAAGCCTTCAAAACTGAGTTCAAAGTTTCTGTCCCCTGCTGCCAATACCGAAAATCTTCAATATCTTCCAATATACACTTGATCTGGCGATGAAACTTTACTGGCAGACTTGTATGACCAAAATGAACCTCCAAGAAAGAAATCAGATCATTCTGAGCACATATGAAAATTACCAAAAATAGTAACTTTCCATAAATAGCAGCTCTGCACAAAATAGCCCTTATTGAATATAAAAATAGAAATATTTTTTTTGGGTGATGCAAGATTGCTCTTACACCCAGGATGCTCCTGCATCAGACACCCAGGGTAATTTGAGAAGTGACCCTGTCACGACTCAGGTGTGCAGAGGAAAGCCAAGACAGCTAACTTCCTCCTTTGTCAGCCATGATGAATCTTCAACAGGTCGTCCTTTCCACTTGACCAGATATTCTTCATATGTCCTGTTCCTTGTGCTTCTACCAACACGACTGTCCAGTATATCTTCGATCTCCTTAGTGTCTGAACTAGTTGCTGGAATACTCCACTGTGCTGCTGTGATTTCATCTTCAACACCTCCTTCATGATACTCTGTCAAATCTGAAATGTTAAACACTGGTGAAATATTTAGCTCAGTAGGCAATTCTACCTCATACGCGTTTCCTGAATCATGTTTCTTCAGTATCTTACATGGCCCAAACTTCTTCATTTTTAGCTTGTTATATGTACCAACTGGAAACTGCTCCTTCCGCAAATGAACCATGACTTCATCACCAACCTGAAATTCTTTATACCTCCTTTTCTCATCTGCCTTAGCCTTATACTGTGCGTTCATCTTGGTAATATGCTTCCTCACCTCTTCATGGATGTTCTTCAAGTGTTCTGCAAAATCTTCAGCTTCAGCACTACTTATTTCTCCTTTATCTATCTTCCTCAATTCAGATGCATTTCTTGGACTACTTCCATATACAATCTGGAATGGTGATTTACCAGTGCTCCTGTTGACAGAATTATTGTATGCAAATTCCACCTGTGGTAAAATCAAATCCCATCTTGTTGGCTTATCTCCAACCAAACATCTCAGCAAATTTCCCAAACTCCTATTCACCACCTCTGTCTGTCCATCAGTCTGTGGATGATGTGATGAACTGAACTTCAAATCTGTCTTCAACTTCTTCCACAACGTACGCCAGAAATATCCAACAAACTTAGTGTCCCGATCTGAAACTATGGTCTTTGGCAAACCATGAAGTCTCGCTACTTCTCTGAAAAACAATTCTGCTACATGAACAACATCATTAGTCTTCTTGCAGGGAATGAAATGTGCCATCTTTGAAAATCTGTCAACCACCACAAAAATTGAATCATGTCCCCGCTGAGTCCTCGGTAAACCAAGAACAAAGTCCATGCTGATATCCTCCCAAGGCTTCTCTGGTACGGGTAATGGCTGATACAACCCTGTATTCTGCTTCACTCCTTTCACCATCTGACATACTCTACAACTCTGTACAAACTTCTTCACATCTTGCTGCAACTGTGGCCAATAATAATTCTCACTAACCAAACCAATGGTTTTATCACGACCAAAATGTCCAGCCAATCCTCCACTATGCTTCTCCTTGATGAGATTCTCCCTCATAGAACTTCGTGGAATGCACAACTGACTCCCTCTGAATAGCATATCATCCTGGATGATGAAATCCAACCATTTTGTCCTGTCTAGAGTAACAGGTTCTGCACAAGCTTTCCAAGCTTCACCAAAATCAGGATCCTCTGGATACAAATTCTTGAGTTCCTTGAACCCAACCACTTCAATCTGCATTTCTGTCAGCAATAGTTGCCTTCTGCTAAGAGCATCTGCAACCCTATTAGACTTTCCACTCCTATGTTTCAAAACAAATGTATAACTCTACAAAAACTCAACCCATTTCAAATGCCTCTGATTCAACTTTCCTTGACTATTCAAATATTGCAAAGCTTGATGATCAGTGTACAAAACAAACTCCTTAGGAAGCAGATAATGTCTCCACTTCTTTAATGCCTGAACTATAGCATAAAATTCCTGATCATAAATAGAATATTTCCTCTTGGAATCATTTAACTTCTCACTGAAATAAGCAACAGGTTTACCTTCTTGGCTCATAACAGCTCCTATTGCAGTACCACTAGCATCACAATCTACTTGAAACACCTTATTAAAATCTGGAAGTGCTAAAACAGGTTGTTCTGTAACTTTTTGTTTCAATAATTGAAAACTCTTTTCTGCCCCATTAGTCCACTTAAACTCTTTTCTATCCCCTCTCATTGTTTCAGTCAAGGGTCCACAAATACTGCTAAAATTTTGGATAAACTTTCTGTAAAAGCTAGCCAAACCATGAAAAGATCTTACCTCAGTAGCACTCGTTGGAGTAGGCCATTCAAGGATAGCCTGTACCTTCTCTGGGTCCATTTTTAGACCTTCTGCTGAAACTACAAATCCCAAATACACTAACTCTTTCTTCACAAAACTGCACTTCTTCAAATTAATCAACAATTTCTCTTCTCTCAACTTCTCAAATACCATACGAATATGCATCATATGCTCATCCAATGTCTTACTAAAGATCAAAATATCATCTAGGTAAACAATGACAAACTTACCCAGAAATTCTTTCAGAACCTCGTTTATGAGCCGCATGAAAGTGCTCGGTGCATTGGTTAGCCCAAAAGGCATGACTAACCACTCATACAGTCCTTCCTTTGTCTTGAAGGCAGTCTTCCATTCATCTCCTTCTCTGATCCGAATCTGATGATATCCACTTTTAAGATCTATCTTTGAGAAATACACAGCTCCACTCAAACAGTCCATAATATCATCCATTCATGGCAATGGAAACCTGTACTTGATTGTGATCTTGTTTATTGCCCTAGAATCTGTACACATCCTCCATTCTCCATTCTTCTTTGGTGCTAATACCGCTGGTACAGCACAGGGACTCAGACTCTCACGGATCAATCCTTTCTGTAACAATTCATGTACTTGTCTGTTCAACTCCTCACTTTCTGTAGGTGTCATTCTGTGTGCTGCCTTATTCAGCAAACTCGCTCCTGGGATCAAGTCCATCTGATGACTGATCTTCCTGACTGGTGGTAATCCATCAGGCACGTTATCGGATACAATATCCTGAAACTCATTCAACAAATCTGCAACTTCTACAGGAACATCTTCTACTTCCTCTTTACCAGCTTTTGGAATTAAAGCAAAACATACATGCTCATGCCTCATACCATCTAGGAAATTTCTTCCATCAACAAAAGTTATCCTTGCATTACCACATACCTTTTCTTCAGTCTCCTTCAATGGTTTTAGCTTATGTCGCACTCCATCCTTTGTCAGGGAATAGGTATTTGCACGACCATCATGTACAACACATCTGTCAAACTGCCATGGTCTACCCAACAACATATGACATGCATCCATAGATATGATATCACACAATACCTCATCTTGGTATCCGCCAACCTTAAACTTTACCAGGCACTGTTCACTGACCATGACCTTGTGGTCATCCTGCACCCAGGCAATCCGATATGGATGTGGGTGTTTCTGTCTCTTGAGCTTCAACTTTGTCACCATCTCTTCTGACACCAAATTGTCAGTGCTTCCACTATCAATAATCACATCACAACATTTACCTTCGCACTTGCACCTGGTGCGAAATAGGCTCCTCCTTTGTTCAGGTTCATTCTCACCACTCAACAGGACTCTTCTGTTAATCAACGTTTCTCCTCTTTCAGCATCTTCAGAATTTGATTATCTGGCATCTTCATCTACATGTGCAACTCTAGCCTGGCCTTCATTTCTCCTGTCTGTTCTGCCTTGGCGCTGACGACATTCAAATGCCCTATGACCTTCTTCTCCACAGTGAAAACATGTTCCACGGAAGCCACCTCTTCCAGATCCTTGTCCTCTTCCTCTTCCTCTCTGATCTCTATTATTCTGATCCTGGAAGTGATTGGAATTATTTCCTCGCTGATTCTGACTACTACTGGCCTCATCCTTCTTTTTCGGATCCTCATTTCGGCCACCATATGACCGTCCACCAGATCGTCCACCGCGACCTCTTCCGTTTTGTTTGCTCTCAAACTTCTTGTTCAGCTTTTCCTCTACTTTTAGGGAAAACTGGTATGCCTCTTCAATACTATTCATTCGAACCAGATTCAGCTCCTCTTGAATGCTTGGCCTTAACCCATTAAGGTATCGGGCAACTTTCTCCTTATCAGCTTCTGCATGGCCTGTTCTAATGAGAAGTTGATAGAACTCCTCTGTATACTCCTGAATAGATCTTCCTGCTTGCTTTAGACTCTGCATTTTCTTCAGTAGGTCAAGCTCATAATCAACAGGAATGAACTGTTACTTCAATTTATCCACCATCCGATCCCATCTCGTGATTTTCTCCTTTCCCCTTCTATTTCGCTCCAACTGAATCTCTTGCCACCATATCTTCGCATGACCTTTCAGTCTGGCTTTCACAAATTTGACCCTATCAGGATCCTCAACATCTTCATAGTCAAAATATTCCTCACATTCGTTGATCCAATCGATCAATTCTTCTGGGTTAAGATTTCCAGAAAATGTAGGAACCTCGATCTTAGGTCTTTTCCCAATCTTAGAAATGGCCTGAAAAAGTCTTTCTTCCTCCTGGTTCACAATTTCGACTTCTCCTTCTTGATATTCTTCTTCGGCTTCATCCTCGCTTTCATCTCTGACATTAAGATTCATTCCTCTACGAATCTCTTCTTGCAATGCTCGCACTTGTCTCTGCAGCTCTCTAACCTCAGGTGTCACAACACTAGCTCTTCCGCCACGTTCCCTTCGTGGAGGCATTTTCGCAATGCGCGCCGAAACCCTAACCACGGTCCTGGTGCAAACTACCTCACAGTCGGTGATTTGTTTACACACTCAAGAACTCCTGCTCTGATACCACCTGATGAAGGGTGCTCCCCTTAATACCACAAACACATAACAGAAATAGAGAAACAACAACAATATGCAAGAACAGAAAATTGGCTTCTTATTATCTCCACAAATGTGGAATTACAAACTTTCAGAATTACAATATGCAAAGCCACATGGGCATTCCCTTACAATATTCTGTAGGACAAAGCCTCGAATCAATACCCAGAACTATTCTGAACTGCCTAAGACAATAATACAGCCTTCCTTATATAGGCAATTTTCCACTGCCTGGGAAGGTTCCAGAATTTTAGCCAATAAGGCCGACCAAACTTAGAATTATTTTTATTTTACATTTCATTACATCATAGTCGGCTCAAAATAAATTTTGAAACCCGAACAGAAATTTTGAAGAAAAATCATTTTCTGCCATTTCAAGTGACCCAACTTCCGAAGACCATAAGTCATCACTAGTTGACCCGATTGACTATTGTAACCCCATTTCGGAAAGGGCGCGAGGAGCTCTACAATGTCTAAATCAAGCAAGCTTCATTCAGCCCAAAATTAGACCTCATCCGGGGCCTCTAAAGCCTTCAAAACTGAGTTCAAAGTTTCTGTCCCCTGCTGCCAATACCGAAAATCTTCAATATCTTCCAATATACACTTGATCTGGTGATGAAACTTTACTGGCAGACTTGTATGACCAAAATGAACCTCCAAGAAAGAAATCAGATCATTCTGAGCACATACGAAAATTACCAAAAATAGTAACTTTCCATAAATAGCAGCTCTGCACAAAATAGCCCTTATTGAATATAAAAATAGAAATATTTTTTTTGGGTGATGCAAGATTGCTCTTACACCCAGGATGCTCCTGCATCATAAATAGGACACTAGACTGATAAAAGTTTTCATTCTATAGCTAGTGTAGTAGAGTGGAGGGGTTTTGTATCTGAGATTCTCAAGGATACAATTATATCCTACCGACTACCATCCAATGAGAGAGAGTTTTCCATTCATCGCAGGGATCCCAGGAGACATGCCGACATCTTTGCATGCATCCAGCGAGAGCTGAGATTGTGTAAAGAAAGAGAGGAGAAGCTGATGGAAGAGTTACAAAGTCTCTAAGGATGTTCACATGGTATGAGCATATCTAGGATCTATACATGGACACACAAACCTTCATCTTCCCATCACAGAGTAGAGAGATCTAGGAGCCATCGGCCATCAGAGTGACATAGTGATAAACATAGTGATAGATAGGGCCATTGGCCTCATATGTATCAAAACTTGAAAAAATCTTTTTGATGAATGAAAAACTTTCTCTACTAATTAGTTCTATGTTTTATTACTATGCTTTCATCAATATAAAACTTAATAGAAAGAAAGAAAGAAAGAAAGTGCACAAATATATTCAATATGTAATTTTTCTAAAACTACATAACCTATAAAATAAAACTTTATAAGGAATACATAAATGCACATGGAACAAATGAGCCTAAGGATAATAACACTTAAGATGCATAATATTAATGGGTTCCTTAAAAGAAACACCATCCATATCAGCAAGTTTATAAGAACTTGAACCAAAGTCTTCAATAACAACAAAAGGTCCAAGCCCATTAGGGCTAAATTTTCCTTTTTCACCTGGTAAAGCATTCACTTTTCGTTGATTCTCATAAAGGACTAAATCACTAACCACAAATGTTCATTCAATTACCTTATGATTGTATTGTTTTTGAAGAGATTTATGATAAACTTTTATATGTTCTAATCCATGTATTCATTGTTCATCCAACATTTCTAGCTCTTGTAAGCGTTGTTCATGAAAAGTATCTTTACCAATTATCCCATGAAATGAAACACGTAAAGAAGGTATTTCTAGTTCCAAAGGCATAATGGCATTAGTACCATATACAAGGTTGTAAGGAGAAGTACCCGTGGCAGTACAAACACTAGTCCTATAGGCCCATAAAGAATAAGTCAGTTGAGTATGCCAATCTTTCGCATGCGTACTAACTATTTTTCTCAAAAAAATTTCAATAATTTTATTTGATGCTTCAGCTTGTGCATTAGATTGAGGATAGTAAGGAGTTGAAAATATATGTTGAATTCTATATTTCTCCAAGAATTTTGTGACTTCTTTGTTTTTAAAAGAGGTTCCATTATCCAAAATTATCATCAAAGGGATGCCAAATCTTGTTATGATATTATTAAGGATAAAATCACAAATAACATCTGTCATTGTTGAATGAAGAGGGATAGCTTCAACCCACTTCATGAAATAATCTATAGGAGTGAGAATGTATGTCCTTGAGAAGAAGCTAGTGAGATTTTTACAATAAGATCAAAACCCCAAATACTAAAAGGCCATGGAGAAACATGATTACAAAGCTCACGAGCAGGAGCATGAATCAAATTATTATGTTGTTGACATTGAGGACATTTCTTAACAAACATAAAAGAATCTTGTTCCATTATTTGCCAATAATATTCCATTCAAAGTAATTTATTAACCAAGGATTTTCCACCAAAATGTCCCCCACAAGAACCAGAATGAGCTTCCACCAAAGCTACAGGAATTTCAGTTCTATTGAGACATCTTAATAATAATCCTTCATAAGAATGTTTGTAAAGAGTATCTCCTAAAATGATGTAACATGCTACAAGTTTCCTAATATGATTACGCATGTTCCTTGTTGTATATTCAGGAAAAGTACCATCCTTCAAAAAATAAAAAATATGTACCATCCTTCAAAAAATAAAAAATAAGAAATTGCAAGGTTTTTAATAGTCTGTATAGTAAATTGAAAGTTTTCAACATTGTTCTCGAGACAAACCAAGGAAGCTACACTTGCCATGGCATCTACATGTCGATTATGCTTCCTAGGTAAAGTCTGAATCATATAAGAGGAGAATTGTGAAAGCACATCAAGAGCTAAATCTCTATATTTTGTCATTTTAGCTTTTTTAGTCTGATATCCTCCTTTAATCTATTCAACAATCAATTGTGAATCTCCATATATTTGTAAATGTTTGATATTGAGGGATGAAGTTGCTCATAGTCCAGATATAAGAGCTTCATACTCCACAATGTTATTAGTACAAGGAAAGGTTAATTTATATGATAAAGGGATGGGTTTTTTCATAGGCAGAAACAAGATAATACCCACACCAAAACCTGTCTTACACTTAGACCCATCAAAATATAATTCCCAAATATCATCCTATTGGATAGCTAGGATATTATCATTAGGAAATTATATTGAAGTAGAACATTTATCTGAGTGAGGACAAGGGGCTTCAGCTGGATAATATGTCAACACTTGTCCCTTAATAAACTTCTGAAAAATAAAATTAAGATCAAACTCGGTAAGCAACATCACCCATTTTTCTAACTGACCAGAGAGATCAGTTTGTAAGAAAAGATGTTTCAAAGGATCAAATTTGACAATCACATTAACTTTAGCATTTATAAGATAATGCCTAAGTTTCTAACATGCATAAACTACAGCTAGACATTGTCTTTCTAAATCTGTATATCTTGTTTCGTAATCAAGTAAAGTCTGACTAATGTAATACACAAGTCTTTCCTTACCATCATCATTAATTTGAGCTAACAACGTACTCATGGCCCGTGGAGTCACTGACGTGTATAAATGGAATGGTTTATCAAATTTAGCAGGCTGCAAGATAGGAGGATTCACAAGATACTAATTAAATTGCTCAAAAGTTTGTTTACATTCATCATTCCAAGAGAAAGTAGTATCCTCTCTAAGCAAGGAAGTAAAAGGGATAGTTTGGTCTACTAAATTAAAAATAAAGTGATGAATAGCTTGTATTTTTCCTTGTAAACTTCGTAACTAAGAAATAGTCTTAGGAGGAGGCATATTAACAATAGCTTCAATCTTTTCAATATCTACTCCGATGCCTCACTTAGAGATTATAAATCCTAATAATTTACCAGAATCAACTCCAAAGACACATTTCTTAGGATTCAATCTCATGTTATAACTTCTAATCCTTTCAAATATCTATCATAAAATAGTAATGTGATTTTCTCGTTGTATAGATTTTTCCAAGATATCATCCACATAATCTTCAAGAATCTTATGGATGTAATCATGAAAAATCAGTCATAGCCCGTTGATAAGTCACTCCGTATTTTTTAATCCAAAAGGCATCATGACCCAACAAAAGGTTCCCCAAGGTGTTATAAATGCAATTTTAAATTGATCTTCAAGAGGGATAAATTTTTTATTATATCCCGAAAAACCATCCATAAAAGATAACAAGGCATGACCTGTTGTTGAATCCACAATCATATCGATATTAAGTAATGGGAAATCATCTTTCAAGGATGCCTTATTTAAATCTCTAAAATCAGTACACATCCTTATCTTATTTTCCCCTGTTGACATAGGCACAATGTTTGAATCCAATCTGAGTAATCAAAAGAATGGATAAATCCAGAATCCAATAATTTTTCAATTTCACCTTTGACTAATGAGGTGATTCATGGATTCATCTTTCGAATTTTCTGCTTCACAGGTTTCATATTTGGCTTTAAAACAATGTTATGAGTAACAATCATAGAATCTATACCTGGAATATCTGAATATGTCCAAGCAAAGATGTCCTTAAATTCAAGCAAAAGGGAAATCAACTGATCACGTTTGTCCTAATTCAAACATTTCTCAATTTTTATCATCCTTTCATAATTGTTTTCATCCACTTGAATATCAATAGTTTCAGTAGTTAACAAATCACTTCTTATTAGAGGATCCATTGGTAAAGGGAGAATTTATTCTTTATCATGTTCTCCAAAATAAGCATCAGTTTTTAAACAATAAGGCTTTCCTCATTTGTGATGAAACTTAGGTAAATCTTCATAAACCCCTAAAAATTCCATTAAAGCTTCATCTTTAGGAAAAATATCCAAAGAGGGTTCTTGATTAAGGTCAATAGGCAATGGGTTAACCAAATTCAACTGCCCATTGCAAATATGATTAACATTAAGAGGAAAAGTTGATGGTTGTCTATAAGGATTGAATCCTAATCCATATGTATGATCATAAACTTCATTATCCAAAGGTACTTGTATACCTTGTTCATATTTACCACATCATTTCCCATTAAATCTTGATTTCTTAAGAAAATGATAACCAGGACCATATCGATCAGTCATACTAGAAGGAGTCCAAGGAGTGGCATATGTCACAATGTCATAACAATCAGGCTTTATAGTTTCAATCATTTCATTAATCGAAGTGGCAACAAAATTACTTTTTAGTTCTTCAGAAAGCGAAGAAGAAAAAACTTATTTCTCAAATTCATTTTGTTGCTTCATAAATTCCAAATCAAAGACCTTGTATTCTCCAATAAATGTAGGATTAAAATCCAATGTCCCGCAATCATCCTCAATCAAAGAAGAAGAAGATGGAGCTTCTTGTTGTTGAATCTCAGGTTGTTTTATCTTAGATTGCTGTATCTCTGGTTGTTTTTCAATCTCTTTACTAGGTTGAAGAGGTTCAGATATTTTGGCATATTCTACATTTAAGCAAGGATTTGGGGCATCATCCGCATGTAATGTATACATTAAATTGTTATAGATGAACCTAAGCTTGCGATGAAGAGTAGAAGGAACTACATGCATAGTATGTTACCATGGTCTTCCTGAAAGAAGGTTATAATTGAGAGCTCTAGGCATAACATGAATAGGAGTATTTAGAATAATTGGACCGACTTTAACAGGTAAGGTAATAATACCCAAAGTTCTTTTCACAATATTGTCAAATCCACGTATAGGAACATTATCAAGTTGAATAGTAGTAAGATCAACCCTAATTGCCTTGAGCATATACATGCTACAAACATTAAGGCCAGATCCATTATCAATTAAGATTCTTTGAATGATGCTCTAATTAATAGAGACAACCACCACAAGAGCATCATATTGATTCTGCACATCTAGGGAAGGTAAATCATTATCATAAATCACAATAGGAGGTACAGAAGGCATAGTATGCATACAATCCAAAATAGAATGAATGTTCTCTTGATTAGGAGGCAAAGTAGGAAGAGTAGATAAAGCTTTTTGCAATGTCTCATGATATGTTGGAGAGGTTTGAAGTAATTCCCATAAAGATATCTTAGTAGGAGTAGCATGTAATTAGTCAACTAAGTTATACTCCGTAAATGTAGACTGATACCTAGGTGCTTGAGGAAGCATAGGTTGAGAAGGAGGTAAAGAAACTGGAATCAATGTTATCAAAGAAATCCAAAGGATCTCTAGGTTTACCCTTAATTATTATACGAGGACATCCTTTTACCATCATCAAAGGTGTAGGATATATCATTTTAGGTTTATCAATGTTACAAATAGTGGGACATGAAGGTAACCATGCACACACCCTATGGTAAAGGTCAATTGGAGAGGTTGTGGAGGAGAATGAAATTGATGCTGGAGCATCTTGGGTGTAAGAGCAATCTTGCATCACCCAAAAATATTTATGTTTTTGTGTTCAATAAGGGCTATCATGTGTAGAGTTTCTATTTATGGAAATTTGCTATTTTTAGTAAGTTGGTCATAAATCTTAGAATGTTCTGATTTCACATGTGGAGGTTCATCTCAGTTGTATCAGCCTGCCAGTAAAATTTCATTGACAAATCAAGTCTAGCTTTGGAGATATTGAAGATTTTTGGTATTGGCAGCAAGGTACAGAAACTTTGAACTCAGTTTTGAAGGCTATAGAGGTCCCAGATGAGGTCGATAATTTGGGTGACAAGTGCTTGCATGAGTTAGGGCTATAGATCTCTTTGTGGCCTTTATAGAATGGGGTCATAATAGTCAATCAGGTCAACTAGCGATGACTTATGGTCTTCGAAAGTTAGGTCACCTGAAATAGTGGAAAATGATTTTCCTTCAAAATTTTTGTTTGGGTTTAAAATATTATTTTGAGCTGACTTTGATGTAATAAATTGTAAAATAAAATAATTCTAAGTTTGGTTGGCCCTTTGGGCTAAATTTTTGGAACCTTCTCGGGCAGTGGAAATTGCCTATATAAAGAAGGTCCATAGTGTTGTCTTAGATAGTTTAGGGCAGTTCGGAGTAGTTCTGGGTAGATCTGGGTAATGATTCGAGGCTTTGTCCTATAGAATATTGTAAGGGGAATGCCCATGTGGCTTTGCATATTGTAATTCTAAAATTTGTAATTCCACACTTGTGGAGATAATAAGCCCATTTTCTGGTCTTGCAAATTGTTGTTGTTTCTCTATTTCTATTATGTGTTTGTGGTATTAAGGGGAGCACCCTTCCTCAAGTGGTTTCAAAGCAGGAATTCCTGAGTGTGTAAATAGATCACTGACTGTGAGGTAGTTTGCACCAGGACCATGGTTAGGGTTTCATTATGCATCGTGAAAATGCCTCCATGAAGGGAATGTGGCAGAAGAGCTGGTGTTGTAACACCTGAGATTAGGGCATTGCAGAGACAAGTACGAGCATTACAAGAGTAAATTCATAGAGGAATGAATCTTAATGTTAGCAATGAAAGAGAGGATGAAGCTGAAGAAGAAGATCAAGAAGGAGAAGTCAAAATTGTGAACCAGGAGGAAGAAAGACTTTTTCGGGTGATTTCCAAGATTGGGAAAAGACCTAAGATTGAGGTTCCTGCATTTTCAGGAAATCTTAAGCCATAGGAGTTGATCAGCTAGATCAATGAATGTGAAGAATATTTTGAGTATGAAGATGTTGAGGATCTTGATAGGGTCAAATTTGCGAAGGCCAGACTGAAGGGTCATGCGAAGATCTAGTGGTAAGAGATTCAATTGGAGTGAAATAGAAGAGGAAAGGATAAAATCACAAGATGGAATTGGATGGTGGATAAATTGAAATGACAGTTCATTCCTGTTGATTATGAGCTTGACCTACTGAAGAAGATGCAAAGTTTGAAGCAAACAGGAAGATCTGTTCAGGAGTATACATAGGAGTTCTATCGACTCCTCATCAGAACAGGCCATGTGGAAGCTGATAAGGAGAAAGTTGCCCGTTATCTTAATGGGTTGAGGCTGAGCATTCACAAGGAGTTGAATTTGGTTCGAATGAATAGTATTGAAGAGGCATACCAATTTTCCCTAAAAGTAGAGGAAAAGCTAAACAAGAAGTTTGAGAGAAAACAAAATGGAAGAGGTCATGATGGAAGATCTGGTGGATGGTCATATGGAGATTCGAAAAAGCAGGATGAATCCAATAATAGTTAGAATCAGAGAGGAGATAATTTTAATCATTTCCAAGATCAGAGTGATAGAGATCAGAGAGGAAGAGGAAGAGGAAGAGGAAAAGGATCTGGAAGAGGAGGCTTCCGTGGAACATGTTTTCACTATGGAGAAGAAGGTCATAGGGCATTTGAATGTCCTCGGCGCCAAGGAAGAATAGATAGGAGAAATGAAGGCTAGGCCAGAGTTACACTTATGGATGAAGATGCTAGATCATCATATTCTAAAGATGTTGAGAGAGGACAGACGTTGATTAACAGAAGAGTCTTGTTGAGTGGTGAGTATGAACCTGAGAAAAGGAGGAGCCTATTTCACACTAGATGCAAGTGTGAAGGTAAATGTTGTGATATGATTATTGATAGTGGCAGTACTGATAATTTGGTGTCAAAAGAGATGGCGAAAAAGTTGAAGCTCAAGAGATAGAACATCCACATCCATATCGGGTTGCCTGGGTGCAAGATGATGACAAGGTCATGGTCAGTGAACAGTGCCTAGTGAAGTTCAAGATCAACAATTACAAAGATGAGATACTATGTGATATCATATCTATGGATGCATGTCATATGTTGTTGGGTAGGTTGTGGCAGTTTGACAAATGTGCTATACATGATGGTCATGCAAATACATATTCCCTGATAAAGGATGGAGTGCGACATAAGCTAAACCATTGAAGGAGACTGAAGAAAAGGTATGTGGTAATGCAAGAATAACTTTTGTTGATAGAGGAAATTTCTTAGATGGTATGCGGCATGAGCATAAGTGTTTTACCTTAATTCCAAAGGCTGAGAAAGATGAAGTAGAAGATGTGCCTATAGAAGTTGCAAAATTATTGAATGAGTTTCAGGATATTGTATCCGATAATGTGCCTGATGGATTACCACTAGTAAGAAAGATTAGTCATTAGATGGACTTGATTCCAGGAGCTTGTTTTCCAAATAAGGCAGTACATAGAATGACACTAGCAGAAAGTGAAGAGTTGAAGATAGATTTGAATTTTAATTCATCGCATCATCCACAAATTGTATATGGAAGTAGTCCAAGAAATGCATCTAAATTGAGAAAGATAGATAAAGGAGAAATAAGTAGTACTAAAGCTGAGGATTTTGCAAAACACTTGAAGAACATCCATGAGGAGGTGAGGAAGCATATTACCAAAATGAATGCACAGTATAAAGCTAAGGCAGATCAAAAAAGGAGGCGTAAGGAATTTTAGGTTGAAGATGAGATCACAGTGGCACAATGGAGTATTCCAGCAAGTAGTTCAGATACCAAGGAGATTGAAGACATACTGGACAGTCGTGTTGGTAGAAGCACAAGGAACAGGACATATGAAGAATATCTAGTCAAGTGGAAAGGATGACCTATTGAAGATTCATCATGGCTGACAAAGGAGGAGGTTAACCATCTTGGTTTTCCTCTGCACACCTGAGTCATGATAGCGTCACTTCTCAAATTAGCCTAAGTGTCTAATGCAGGAGCATCCTGGGTGTAAGAGAAATCTTGCATCACCCAAAAATATTTATGTTTTTGTGTTCAATAAGGGCTATCTTGTGTAGAGTTGCTATTTATGGAAATTTTTTGTTTTTAGTAAGTTGGTCATAAATCTCAGAATGTTTTGATTTCACATGTGGAGGTTCATCTCAGTCATATCAGCCTGCTAGTAAAGTTTCATTGACAGATCAAGTCTAGCTTTGGAGATATTGAAGATTTTTGGTATTGGCAGCAGGGTACAGAAACTTTGAACTCAGTTTTGAAGGCTATAGAGGTCCTGAATGAGGTCAATAATTTGGGTGACAAGTGCTTGCACTAGTCAGGGTTGTAGATTGCTTCATGGCCTTTCTAGAATGGGGTCATAATAGCCAATCAGTTCAACTAGCGATGACTTATGGTCTTTGAAAGTTGGGTCACCTGAAATAGCAGAAAATAATTTTCCTTCAAAATTTTTGTTCAAGTTTCAAATATTATTTTGAGCTGACTTTGATGTAATAAATTGTAAAATAAAATAATTCTAAGTTTGGTCAGCTCTTTGGGCTAAATTTATGGAACCTTCTCAGGCGGTGGAAATTTCCTATATAAAGAAGGCCCGTAGTGTTGTCTTAGACAATTTAGGGCAGTTCAGAGTAGTTATGGGTAGATCTGGGTAGTGATTCAAGGCTTTGTCCTACAGAATATTGTAAGGGGAATACCCATGTGGCTTTGCATATTGTAATTCTAAAATTTTTAATTCCACATTTGTGGAGATAATAAGAAGCCCATTTTCTATTCTTGCAAATTATTGTTGTTTCTCTGTTTATGTTATGTGTTTGTGGTATTAAGGGGAGCACCCTTCATCAGAAATAGGAATAGGATCCATGGAGATCTTATTTGAACCATTTTCATTCTCACTACCATGTACCTCATTAGGGAATCTATCCTTTTGTACAATTAAAGCCCCATCAAAGTACTCAAAACAAGAATCAGACATGTTGAATACAAAGAAGGCACTAAAAGTATGAAAATGTAAATATTTTTGTATTTTTAAGGGA
Source organism: Chamaecyparis obtusa (assembly GCA_027943335.1). Classification (NCBI taxonomy): domain Eukaryota; kingdom Viridiplantae; phylum Streptophyta; class Pinopsida; order Cupressales; family Cupressaceae; genus Chamaecyparis; species Chamaecyparis obtusa. The sequence continues at coordinate 355,747 of BSBK01007161.1, read as the reverse complement.
ATTTTTGCAAAAAAAAATTTGTTTTGTATTTTTGAGATAGAAATGCAAGAAATAAATGTAAAAAATCTAATCTTATAAGCATGCAAGATTTAAATCTAACACCATGAAAGAAAGAGTTGTCATAAACGGGTTCACCAAAATGAATAGATTAAAAATGGAGCCTTAACAATGCATGCCCCCAACATTCAACACTATTCATTTGTAATGTATTTTGAATTGGGATAGCATAAATAAATTTGGAAATACTTGAAAATTAATTAGGTTAAGATACATACCTTATCATGGAATAGATTTAGAAATACCTATTTTCTAAAGCTTATGCGGAGTTTCGAAAGATTCTACAACTAGATCTGGGACCAGGAAGTTGTGACAGAGAAAACCCAGAAATCTTTTGTCTTTCTGATAGCAGGTAGTCTTTGACCCTCATAAAAGGTCAAAGGCTACATTTTTATTTTGAAGGTTGACTTTGACTTTGTTCACAGATCTTGAAAGTTCAGCGAAAAAGGTATTCAGATCTGTCCTCTAATCCCTAAAACAATGACTGTAGATATTTGAAAAAGGGAGTTTTTGGGATGGCTATATAGGGTTTTGCCTTAGTTAAACCCTCATTTTGGTGATCTCCACCTCCACGAATAGCTTATTGGAATAGAATGTGTGTGTGTATGTATTGAAAGTGTAATGCCAAGATCTAATCCTCTAGATCAAAACCCTAGCATGAATATGCATGAGACAACAATGCATAGATTTGAATGAGATAGAAAAGCATACCAAGCCCCCAAGGCTAAAGTACTTCTACCAAACTCACAATATATAATTGTTACCCCATGATTGTATCTTTCAATGCTTGAAAGTTGGTAATGATGGATCAAGGAAGAAAGGATCTCTCTTGCTCCAAGTATGTCTTCACAATGGTGTGTTCACAAAGATGCTTGATATAAAAAATGGCTTGATCTTCTATATCATCCTCTTGTAATATTGCATCTTCACTTCACCATTCCTTGCTTGCTTGAATCTCCTTGTTCATGAGATTGTCTCCTTGAGAGAACTTGATCATGAAATTGCTTGGTGAAAATGAATGCAAATGAAGTCTTTATATAGAGGTTTCAAGGTGAGGCTCCTAGAGCAATGTGAGGAGCCATAATTCAAATTTCACCTTGAATTAAGGTCCAATCATAATAACCAACTAAGGAGGGAAAACATTTAAATGAATTTTGAATTAAAACCTTTTTGTACTCAGATCTGAGGGCCTGACATTGATTTTGGGGCCTGTCAGGAATAAATTTGAAAAAGGGGCACAGATTCTGAAGGAGGTCAAAGACAACCTCATCTTTGACCTAGGTCAAGGTCAACCTCAAATCTGACCTACATCAGGGTCAACCTTGACCTTGACCTAGTGGGCCCAGATCCAGCTAGAATCAAGACAGGAGATCCGGGGGTGCCTGGAGACCTATAAATGACGCCAGGATAGGACAGAATGCTAGGGAGAGATGCAAAGTCCTATGATGATTGTGATCAAGGCCAGGTGGACCTATTTCTAAGTCCTACCTATAAAATAAAGTCATGGAAGAGGGAAATTAAGGAGAATCCTCAGGATCCTAACCCTAATTTCACCTAGAATGAAGAAATCAAGTGCATAATGCATCCTAAATGCAAGTCTATCATTATAAATGTATTAAAAGAGGGTGCTAAACTTATCAAAATGGAAGTGCTTCCATTTTAAGATGATACAAGTAAATACAAGTTATTTTTCATGTATATACATGTAATCTTTAGATGCAAAAATTTATTTTCCTTTACATGTATCTTTGCATGAAATGAACACAAATTAAACAAGATCATCTAATAATGCAAACTAAGGTACTGTGTTCATGCATTTATAAAGTAATAATGCATTAAATGTCTTATTGATGTCCCTATTTGATTGGTTGGTGCTCTGTTTGTTATATTGCTACTATCAAAATAGAATGGCAATGGTGATTCAATGCATCTACACCCTCAAAAAGATGGTAGCATTGATCTAATAATAGAAAATACATTACAAATGTCAAGCTCATGGTCTCAATGAAATAAACAGTGTATAAAACAATATACGGTGCACAACAACAACAATCACGCAATGGAAGCAATAACATTGCATGATGCCCAAGCTCAAATTCAAAATAGTAAGTGTATTCATGTATGATCTAACAGCAACAACCTCATTGATCATTACCTTTCACTCCTCCATCATTATAGAAGAGATAACTACCTACAACTACCTTATAATGCATTGTTTATGATCTCACTATTTGAGCACCTCATGTCCCTATTTGATTGGATGGTGCTCAAATAGTGAGCTCATAAATAATGCATGATGCCCTGGCTTGTAGCCCGCAAACCATCAAGACATTTCCTCATGAAATGATCATAAATGGGGAGTACCACATGAATATTGAAACAACAAAACAAATAAAGAGATATCAAACACTTCACACAATATATGTTGTTTGGTTATAAACAAAAAAAAGAAAAAGAAAGTGTCATTTGTAATTTTTGGGAATTCAAAGAGTTGTTGCGAAGACAACACTGCACTTTTGCATGGCACAAAGAGGGAATTTGAGTTTGGCATGTGTGAAGAGGTCAGTACCATGTGGGAAGTGGGCTCTGGCACTTAAAGTTCTTCCTATACTTCTTCCTCCCATACTTCTTCCCTATCCCCTACCTATCAGTGTATCCCTTACAAGGAAGAGAAGCAAAACACATAAAGAACATGCACATACACATGACAGTTGAAAAACTTAAATGGAATACACCAAGAAGTGCCAAATGATGAATGCTCAATTGTTGTAATGGCAAAGCAATATCAGAACTATCCATTTCTAGAACTTGATTTTTCTTTAGTCCTAATAATTTTTCTTATTTATTGTTTGTGCTTGGTGATAGGATTTTGAACATTGTTGACATACTTAAATGGAATACACAATACCAAATGATGAATGCTCAATTGTTGTAATGGAAAAGCATCAGAGCCATCCATTTCTAAAATTTGATTTTGTATAGTCTTAATTATTTTTCTATAGTCTTAATTATTTTGAAACTTGTTGACAAAGAGTGTTTCTTTTTTTGGTTATAGTATAAATGATTTTTCTATAGTCGTAATGATTTTTCTTATTTTTTGTCTTTTGACCCTTTTTTATTTCCTATGTATGTGCTTCGTGACAGGATTTTGTCACCTTATTTTGATAGTATATTTCACTCACTCTATGTGGAATACTATTTTGTTCACTATTTTATTTCAGCTTGATATTTCTTTCATTTTTCATGTACACAGAGACTACACATGCTGATAAAAAAATGAGCTATTTGATTTAGGTTTACTTTTCATTATTGTAAATGGTTAATATTTATGATGGTACTCCTTGGTGTATTCTATATAAAAATAATCATATAAAAATAATAAATGTGCTAACAATGGTGCGGTGCATTATTGATATAGGCTCGATGACTCTTGTCAATGTGTGAAACTATCAATGTGGTGGTGGGAAGTGTGTGTTCAGGACTTCATGGACACCAAACAACCCTGGACAACAATTTTGGTTCTGCCCAAATAGAAAAATAGGTTGCTAATGTGTATATATTTAATGTTTCTAATGTAAATACTATTCATTATATTATAAGAACTAATGTAGACTAGGCATCACAAGGAAATAATGGTTGCGGATACTTTAGTTGGGTTGATGACAATTTACATCTATTCGCCCATCTCCACTTATCCGCGATGAAGGATTTGAGTGCAAAATGTGTCAGGCTAGGGCAAATGCAGAAATTATATTTTTTTGATGCCTTCTTTGTATTATAATTACATATCTTTGTTGCGACCATATGCGAAGATGAGCTCAGGAATTTTTTTAGTTTAGTATTTTCATATTGTAACTAATATTTTAATATGGATATGGCATAACTTTCTCTTTGCCTCAAGTGTGCATATATATGTTTTACATCTTTTTTTACAATAATTTTTCATGTTTATGGCTTAGGTGAGCCCTAATCTGCTATCAATCACATGATTTAACATATAGTGTTTCCTTGGTTATTCCATTTCTTGCTTGATACATCAATTTGACCACACCCACTCCACTTCACGTTGATGTCTCTGAAATAGACTCCTAATTCTAATAAACTAACTGTAACTACTAACTAACCTTATAAAACAACAATATCTAAGAATGATCGCTTACCAACATCTGTTGAATACAAGGTCCTTGAGAGATCAATCAATTGGGATGAGTGAACAAGGATGACGAGATGCATATACCTTCTTTGATCAACTCTAATATGCATAGGTGATGAACATTCATATTTTCCTAAGTAGTACTTTGAGCTTTCCTGCAATACATGTACTATTGTGACAACTAAACATTTTATGAAGAGCTGATGTACATTTGGTATTTTAGGGAAATAGTGGATGTCAATACTTTTGGTGGGTCGATCAAACCACATTTACATTTACCCCATCTACATCTATACCTAATGTAGGAAATGAGTACAACTTGTGCAAGGTTCAAGAGGCAGCTAGTGCCGCCAACATTTCTTCAATGGTGAAAGCAAAAATCATATTTCTGCGATGCCTTCTTTGTGTAGTTTGTGCACTACTTTGTTGGGACCATATGTGTAAATGTGGTTAATAGAGGGCTATTGTAGATACTAAATTTTTTTTAGAATTTCTAGTAAATACACATAAAGAACATGCACATAAACATGACAAATGAGAAACATAAATGTAGATATCACAACAACTGAGAAACATAAATGTATGCATCACTGTCACAATTTTTTGGTCACACAACATAATTGAATGGTATACCTAGATGATGCAACACAACTATCACTCCTCTGGTTCCAAGTTTAAACTACAGTAAATAAAACTCATATATAGATTAAGAATAAATTTAGAGATTGGAGGAGGGCAGTAATCATCAAAATAATATAGGGTCCCTATATTATTTCGGTCATTATCACTCTCCTCCTGCACTCTTTAAATTTATTCTTTATCTATGGGTTTTGTTTACTACAGTGTAGATTTGGAACTAGAGGAGTAGTTGTGTTGCATCATCTAGGTATACCACTCAATTATGTTGTATTTCCAAAAAATTGTGACCATGATGCCTACATCTATGTTTCTCAGCTGTTGTGTTCTAGGACCCTTTATGACCCTTTACAACCTTTTATGATCCCTAAGAATACATCTTAGATGTCTTAAAATGTCCTAAAGGGTCATAAGAGGCTCCTAGGAGGGGTCAAATGAGCTTCCACCTTCACGTGGTTGGCCCTATTAAGTAGATAATGTTAAACTATTCTCAAAACAAAGAGAAGCTCAATAATTTAAGATCTCAATCCACATACAACAAATATATATCAATCCATCTCAATGGCTGCCAAATCAATAGATCTCTGCCAAGAACCCAGTCACAAAGAAACAACAAAGACTGCACCGTGCATGAACACACTATGAAGAGGCATCCAATGTCTCATAAGTCTCATCAAATGACCCACTTTAATCTAATTCTCTCAGCTTGGTTCACCAAGAAGAAGACTTTTCCTAAGTCATCACAGACACCATAGTGATCTATGAATCTCCAATGTGCCAGTTCTGCATGTCACTCTCTCAACATCACATCTAACTCAATAATCCATGAGCCACTACCAAATCTATTGCAAAGACATTTTTGAGGGATCCGTAACCAAATCATGAGTAGGAACCAGATCTGCATGAACACCCTTCTGAATCAATACCAACCCAATAGACAAATATATATATATTAAAAAATTGAATGGCGTTGCAATTGCGACATCCAAAAAATAATTACAGTTATTTGTCAAAACAATCTAACGACCAATCATCACATATACAGCATCGCTATTGGTAAAAAATTATAAATGATGGACATCTGTCATAAAATTCTAACAGGTCTCCATCACATATATAGCATCGTTGTTGTTAGAAAATACAAATGACATTTTTTCCATCGTAAATGTCCAATGGATATATGTTGCACTGACAACATCTCCATCGGTAAACAAATTACAAATGACAGAGACCCATCAGAAGATTGTGATGGGTTATCATTGTTTTCATTGTTTGTGACAAATAGGCATTGCAATTGGGATGACCACAAATAGGTCTAATGCTAGGATTACCTTGTTGGCACCCCCTTCTTACGACGTCCATTGTTGTCATAATTATGATGCCAATCATAGCCATCATTTTTTTCAATTGCAAAACTGTGACGGTGTGTGGTTTCATTATACCAATGGTTTACCATCCCAATTTAGATGACCTGTCATCAGAAAAAGGTCTCAAATGTACTAGTCCATCTAAACCAATTTGGGCAAAACATATAACAAAAAGAACATGGGGAAACACAACACAAACACACAAAGATTACCATGCTAGATAAGTCCACATAAAATGTTTTTCATGCACCCCCCATCTAAGTGTAAAATATTAGGGAAGGGTGAGAAACTTGCAAGAGGAACAACATCCAACGTATTAGGAACCACTACCAGATCCAAGCAAGGAATCTGGTGCCCGAGTCACTACGCTCTTCACTAGGAGTGATTGTAAGCTACATAGAAAGCATGTTAGGGAAATCATAATCCATATAAATATTTTCATATTCATTATCACTAATATGTGCATTAGAATCATCAACAAGAGTATCTTCCATATCAATATTAATAGAATCTAAAATACGAATAGAAGCATCATGTTTATCCTTTTTTATATTGTTATTTTGATTAACTTCCTTTAAAGGCTCAAGCATTATTTCTCAAAGGAAGGAAAAGGTTGAGAGGAAGATAAAGTGCGAGAAGCAAGTGCACAAGCCTTAGTCTTAGCTTGATGGTTATTGGGACATTGATTAGCATGTTGGTTATGAATGGTTTTACAAGATAAACTCGAAGGATTAGGTTCTAGATTCATAGGTTCCATGAAGGAAATGACTATGGGTTGAGGAATGAAAGGTGGATGAATAGGCTAGGTAGGTAAGGAAACTATAGGAGTATCAACCTTTGGAAGGATAAACTCAAGAATATTTTCTACCTTGTATTTATGATAGGATCGAAAGATATGATCAGGATGGTTAGGTAGTTTTTGAGGAAGAGATGGCCAAAAGGAATCTACATCAGCACAATCTTGAGTATGTGAAGGTTTGTAAAGGGAATGATTAATGGTGAAAAATTCTCCTTTTTGGGTAGAATTTATGCACTTATGAATAGGAGAGGCTATAGCTTACATGGAGGAAAGCCATAGAATGCCAAGCTTAACTTGAGATTGCTCTAAAGTAGGAATGAAAATAAAGGTAGTGTAAACAACCTTACCAACAATAGTCACAAGAAGATTAATAGAACCTTGAGGGAGATAAAAAAAACCATTACAAGTTTGAATCCAAACACCAGATGTATCATAGGTATCCTTAAGAAATCCTTTACAAAAAATATTTTCTTTAGTGATAAAATTCACGACAGAAGAGGGATCGATCAAAATACCATGGAAAGAGATATGAGAAATCCTAGAAGTAATGTAAAGAGGACTATTAGGTGCTTTAAACATATCAAAGTCATCAAATGTGATAGGAGATCAAGGTTTAGGAGAAGGTTTAGGTTGAGACTCAACATGATTAACTAAATGATTAGCTTCCTCTACCTTATCATCATAACTAATGTTGACCTAACTAGAGAAGAAGGTTGATTAATAACATTTGTTGAATGTGAAGGTAAAGGATTGGTGTAAATTTGCAAATTCTAGTTAGGAGGTGCTACAGAATTATTCATACTATTAACCTTAGCATCAATAGATATAGCATTAGAATCAATAAGGTCTTGAATAACATTCTTTAAAGCATAACACCTTTGAGTATCATGACTAGGTTGACAATGGTATTGAAAGAAAGCATTTTGGTTAAATGGCTTAGAAATTGGTTTTCTAGTATCAATAGGACATGGATAGGAGGAAGTTTAAGAATGTTAGCATTAATTAAATTTGTCATCACTACAAAAAAAGGTTCAGTTAAAGTCGTATACTTGTGATTATGATGATACAAAAAGGAAATGTAATCATACCCTTGGATGTAGCAGCCACTTGATCATTAAATGTATTTATTGACTTGTGAATCTTTATGTAGTTGTTAGGCTTAGAGAAATTATTTTTATTAACAATGACATCACTCTTATCCATAGTAACAAGAGCCATTGGAGGATATCTAAGGAAAGGGGATTGACAATATCACATGTCTGGATTTTATACTTGGATTGAGGGAATTGAGCTACTTGTTTGTGTAAAGCAGTGACAATTTGAAATAAGATACTAATGGTAGGATTAGAAAACCCAATAGTAGGCATAGACAAATTGGATGTACTAGGAAATTTGTAGGAATCTGAAGGAAAATGCAAGTATGTTGGTGGGGATTAGAAGGAATGGGAAGAGGATTGGGATATGTGAAAGAGATAAAATTATATGAGGATAATGAAGAAGGTATGGAGATAGGAGGAACACTTGAAGGAAGTGAAGGATTAGGAAGACCAACACTTAAAGGAGGGAAAAATTGTATAGAGGTTTTCATGAGAGGTGTCGTATAAGTAGGAATACTAAAAATGGTAGTACAAATCGGGATAGATGGTTCAACAATTGTGAAAGGAGGATTGTATCCTAGCTCTTGAGCACATTCTATCAAAGGCTTAGCATGAGTATCAATAAGGTTTTAGATACCATGTAAAATGGATGTGTTATTGTCATCATGAGTAATAAGCTTCTTAATAGCCTCAATAGTAGAAACACTATTGGGATTTGGGTTCTCTTGCACAAGATAATTTTCCAATTTATCAAGGTCATGCGAGAGCTTATCAACTTGGGAAGGAGGAATTCTTAAGGCTTCATCTTCATCACAGGAGGAATGAGAATAATTATGCTCCATTATGGATTGAGATCTTGAGGGAAAGTATTAGTATCATTATTGGTCCTAGGAAGGAAAGAGGAATCATGGTCAAAAGAGCCCATGAGTTAATGGCTTCTCCTAACAGGAATGCTAGAGGTTGGACTTAGTGTAATAAAGCTCATAAAATATCAGATCACAAAAGGAAACTCTAATGAGATCTAGCCACACAATTATCAATGTAATAAAGAGAAAAGAAAGATATAACCACACACATAGCTAAATCTAACTCCAAAAATAAGAAAAGATAGAATGTGTTGGGTTCACCAAAATAAGATAAACAACTAATGTAAAGAAACAACATAACTCCAAAAGGAAAGGGGCAAAAGTCAGGTTCACCAAAAATTTTAGGTGGAAAATGGATGTTATTTAAGTTAGTAATGTAAACTATGTGAGATGAATTCATTAACTAATCACTTCCACACTAACATTCAAAATACAAGAGAAAACGAGGCTTCCAGGCATAACTCTTAATGTAACTTAAGTTAGATTAGCAAAACCCAAGAAGATGAGTAGATGTTGTACACCTCAAATAGTGCACTTCTCTAAGTCATTACTTCCAAAGGAATCCATGAATGGGATACCTTAGAAAGTGACCTAGAGCTCTCTACGTATGGCGTTGCAAGATTATTAAAATTGCTCTTAGCTAGAGCTATTAAGCTTATGACCTTGCTAGTCAACCATACAATGAGAGATTCAAATGAAGACAAGGGCAAGAATGCCAATATACCCAAGAATCCAAATGAAATGCAATGCAAGTAAGCTAAGAATGAGGATGCAAGCTAGTCTATGGAAATGAAAGTACAAGCTATGCTATGAAAAGGAAAGTACAAGTATTACTAAGCCTTCCTAGTTAAACTAGATGAGTTATTCTAAAGATTGAAAGGAAATCTAAACTATGAAAGCATAAACATGAAGCTACTATGCAAGAATGAAACTAGGAATGGAATGTAGATGAAAAAGCCAAGAATGCTCCAAATCTTCAAAAGCTCTAAAGTGACCTAGAAAACCTACAACATAACATTAGTATTCAAAAGATGCATATGAAAATGAGAAGAGAGCACTTCTCTTATAGGAAATGAGAAAGAATGGACCATGGAGATTAAGAGGAAAAAGATTTAATCAAGGGTGGAGCTTGAAAGAGGAGCAATCTATGTGCACAAGTATCCTCCAATGAGAAAATAAGAGTTGACTTTTGTGTCCATATGAGACAAAAAGTACTTTTTCTTCTTTTTATAAAATAAGAATAATACTTTATTTGTGCAACTTAGGATAAGAGAAAAAGTAGGGGCTTTTTATTTAATAAAAGGGGAGGAAATATTCCTTTTAATTAAATAAAGACTTAGGATAAAATGGTTAACCCATAGAATAATCAAATAAATGATAGCATAGGATTTGATCAAGGAAATTGATATAATTGAAAATGCTAAATTTTGAAAATATTGATTCAGGGATTTGATAAATTGCTGAATGGGGGCCCAAAGTCTAGGCAACCATTTTAGGGTGCATACATTTGCCCCTATTTAACTAATGTGAGGTCGACTTGGGATCACATGCAGTCAAAGAATGAAATTGAAGTGTGAGATCAATTTGGGATCACAAAACAATCTAGACATGTGTTCGATGGATGGGAACATATCAGGACAAGCATAAGCACAAGTTGATTGAAAGACAAAATCAACACCGTTGCTGTTAAGTGATAATCAAGTCTCAAAATAAGAGATAAGAATCTCAAGCTGAACGATAAAGATGAATCAAGGATTGAAGCTAATAGGTACTACCCCCTCAAAATTGAAATCGAAATCAGGTAGAGGAGAAATAGTAAATTGATAAACTTGATCAAATCACTAGAAATCACAATCGAAGATGAAGCATGATAGGATAACCATTAAGCAATGAAGATATGCCCCACTATGACTAGGTTTAACTAAGAAAGATATAGGATTAAGATGAAGTCAAACCTCAAAGAGATGAAGCGAATGAAAATGAAATGAAAGACTAGAAGGTTTGAAAGAGAAGGGAGTGAAGAAATGAAGATGCCCTAGCAAAGATCGAAGGATCAGGCCTCAAATGGTCAGCCAATTGTGCAAAAGAAGGGGAAAATTTGAAATGTGATTTTGACTATCAAGATTAACTCAAATTTTGATTTTGATCCCAAAAATGGAACCAGGACATCGGAATTAGCTAGGGGTGCAATTTTTGCACAATTCCAAGGTGTTTTGAAATTTGGTCAAAAAGGTCAAAAGGCTATAAAAGGGGTAAAAAGGTCATTTTCAAAATAATTTGACTTTTAGTGATTTGAGAATCTTGAGAGTTTAAAGAGAGAAAATGGCCTAGCAAGCAGTAGTTTCGGTACATAGGCATCGATTTGAGTGCTCACAGTTGCACAATCGGCCTCCACAATATGGTGCCCCGGTATGTTTTCAGAAAAACTTGCCCTTTTTTGAGTCATTATGAGCATTTAATGCATTGAAAACATGTTTTTAAAGTTTTTAAATCTTCAAATTTTAAACTTAGGTGAAAAGTCACGTGATACTTTACAAGTATCACCCCCTTTAAGAGTATCTATCATGCGATACTTCATAGGTCCATATAGAATCACGTGGGTATGTAAGCCAATATCGCACGATAACTAGTGAACTATCACACGATCTTATGCGAAGTATCGCAAGTGAAGATATTATCAAACCGTTACTAAAGAAAGTATCGCATGATACTTTAGCAAAAAAAATAGTATCGCCCAGTTTAAAAATTTGACATGTTTTAGTGTTTTTGAGCGAAATGGCATGGGTCTAGACAATGTTTATTTGTTAAGATGTTTTGTACTAATTTTTAGACATCCATCATAATATGTGCTAACATCTAGCTGGGGTTAATGGCTTGTAGGAGCATCGAAGGTGATGAGGTTATGATTTGTCCAAGATCTAGATGATCTGGGCAAGGTAGATCTAAGGGCTATGAGCTTCAAGTACTTGCTACAGTTACCCTACATTCTAGAAAACCATGGGTTGTTGACTCCACTAGCTGAGAGATGGCATAGCGAGCACAACACCTTCCATCTACCTACTGGAGAGGCATCGATCACACTGGAGGATGTCTATCAGATTCTTTGAGTGCCTACCCATGGTGATCTTGTAAGTATAATCATGTTTATAGATAGTTATACATGTGAAGTTTCCAGATAATAGAAACTGACATGATTGTGTGATGACACAGGTATACTATGATCAGGTTGCTATCGAGGGATGATAGGCCATCCAAGGCATGTTCCAGGATGTCACCATCATAGATAGACACATTAGCTAGGATCGATTGATGGATGATTTTGGCAGGGACTTCCCAGTACCTTGCATTGTTGCTTCGATTATTGAATAGGCCCTTATTAGTGACAGGAATCAAAAGGGGTTTCCACTAGGATGGGGCAAGTTGTTAGTGGATTTGGTGGCACATCCATGATGAATGGCATGGGGTCTAGCCATATTGGCTGACATGTACCATGAGCTCCATGAGATTTTCTATCAGGAGAGAAAGACCTAGGCATGTGGTTCTATCTTATCATAGGTGTGGGCATGGGAGCACATTATTGTGGTGCACCCATGGGTATAGCCAAGAGAGAGGAGACATCCTTTCATCTACAGGTATATAGGGTTCTTGTCATAGCCTCATAGCGGGGATGTGACCTATTATAGGGAGTACTGGATGAGCTTATCTCATTCATATGGAGACCTTACAGGGTAGTGGAGCTATGGGGAGATGCAGAGGATGAGCTTAGTTATATGTTGTGCAGTCGGCCACTGGTAGGTTGGCATCCAGAGATTGTAGAGAGATTCCTTATCACTCAGGTCTAGAGGATGTTTGAGCACTAGTAGCGAGTATCTACTAAGACTACCACATATGCATGGGCCCAGGATGAGGATGGTCATGGGTGGCTGCTGATGCTGGATTACCCATAGATAGTACAAGATACAATTATGGTACAAAGAGAGCCATGGGAGTACCTCCCAGACATGGTGGATGTAGTGGTTGATGTAGCCTACTAAGCAGAGTGGAAGAGGGTTCCATTTCCTTGATTTACTATACCTAATGCATAGCCAGTAGCTCAGGGGGATGATGGAGATGATGGGGATAGAGGAGATAGAGGGGATGGAGGGAGAGGGAGAGGGAGAGTGAGGGAGATAGGGGAGGGTTCCAGATCAGGTGGCTGGAAATAGTCACAGGGATAGATCTTAGCTGATGAGGGTGAGGATGTGGCAAGACCAACTCACTGATAGGCAGAGGCTAAGCAGGATCATCCTATGGGAGAAGAGGACCTGAGAGCCAGGATACAGGCTCTAGAGGTAGAGATGTAGTAGCTTAGGATCACTATACCTGTTAGAGAGTAGCAACTAACTAATCTGAGGGCTGAGGGAGAGTGGTGAGAGAGAGCTCTACAGGGTGCCATTGCAGAGAGCTGAAGAGAAGCAACACGAGCCACATACTATCATGGGCTATATATATAGGTTGTGCCATAGGGTCAAAGAGGACCATCCTACTCTGCTTTAGTTGGGAGATCAGACATGGTACCAGATGTAGCACCACCTCCTCCACCACCAGGTCCTCATGATGGTGGCAATGAGTCCTAGGTTTAGGGCTTAGGTTTTAGATATTTACATATCATGAGACTTTCATCCAGATTTTGGGATCTCATATTGTATATTGTATCATGACATTGTTTTAGTAAACAAATTTGTACTCTCTTTCTTCTTATGAAAATGACTCTCTGTGCCCAAATTATGAACAATATCTAGATACAATAGTTGAAAAGCCGCTCTGTGATTGCCAGCTTTTCTCTTAATTGATAGGTATAGCTCCCTAAGTTAGATATGCAATGAATTATGTTTTTGATCCTAAAACTAACACAAGGCATGCTCTTAACCCGAGAGCAGAAGAGGCAAAACCAAATTAAGCCTAAACAAATCTTAATCTAGGTGAGGAAAGCTCTCTAAACTATGGACCAAGCTATAGAACTCACACATCCTATGAATTCCCACACTCAGCACTTTATTAATCTACAACAACTATCAACAAGTCTAAAAAATTTAACACTTTACTAAAGAGAGAGAAATGAAATAATGAAAACTTCTAATTAGTTCTTCTCTGAATATCCCACAGCACATCCTACCGGGTTTATTCACTTCTTTGAAATAGGGAAATGAAACATGCTTTCTTTCCTACTGTAACTTAGATTAAAGAGAAAGAACCATCTAATTAACAACTTTCAAATGACTGGAATAGAAAATAATTGAGATAAAATACTATGCAATTGACTTTGCAACATCAAGTATCTCACACCAAAAATTTTACCCACCACTTCATTAACTTCTTTGACAATATATATAGGAGATTACAGATTGGAAGAAGATGCTTCCTCTTCTCATGAAAATTGCAATTACAACAACAGAAAAAGAAGAAAAACTCTTGGAGCCTCATCATGACACATGTCATTACAACAGCAGAAGAAAAATAGAGGGAGAGGACTAATCATCATCAATTATCAAATCCGAAGAGGTGTTGCAGATGTAAGAATAAGGAAAGACATGAGAGTCGCAACTCTTCAATTTAAGACTTTTCATCTTCATCCAAATGACATATGTCTTCAACCAGCATTGATTTTTATCCTCAGACACATCAAGAATACCCGACACAATTTCTAAAAAATCAATGACTAGCATCACTTGCTAAGGAATTGAATTATCTCCTTACAACACTTGTGGCAAATGAGTGTAAAACATATAACCACAGAAATTGTGGAATAGCAAATTGTGAATTTTCATACCGCCATAACTTCCTAATTTCAATGGAAAACATCATTCTATCTTCACCAGTGGGATCGTTGGAGTTCAAAGAGTTGATCTACGCCTTTACTTCATGCCCAATTCATCATTTTAGATGCTCATGGGAAAAGCACCAATAAGGTGCGAAGACTATCCTGTAGTGGCCGAATCTTAATTTCCGCATGAGTTTAGAATCCACATTAAAGTTCTCCTATTCAAGATCTTTATGCTGAATTATAGTTCATGAGACATGCTCTACAATCTTGTTTTATGACAACATAAATGGTACCGATTATATCAAAGAAATGCAACAAAGAGTGACCTCCTGATTTATGTGATAACACATCTAAGAAGAGGCTTCGAGTAGTTAAATAAAAATATCCTGAAAAGGAAATCATACTCGATACAGTGCGTAAAACTGTCACTGTCAACCATTATCATTATGAAATTTGGCCATTTCTCAATATTTCAAACTCATTACTAAGTCATCTATAATTACATAATAATGCCTCACGATCCCATAGTGGCCTTTGATTTCCATAACCAATAGACTCATCCGATCACTGAACTATCTCCGAGGTATTTTGTACAAGTTTACTTTCAACAACATATAAAAATATTGCCAAGTAGAGTTGCCACAGCTTTGTCAATCATAACTGGCACTGGATAATTTATAACATTTTAGGTCCACCAGTTTAATATAAAAGAAAAGTTTTCCTGCAGTCATATTTTGCAAGAATATTTTTCCTTGTTCTAGGTTCTCCATAGAGGATAACTACCTTTGGAAGCTTTATACCAATGTCTTTATACAATTCAGGATGATTCAAAGGAAAATCCAATGACTTTTTTTTAATTTCTTGAATTTGAGCATCTAAACCTCCAATGTCAGCATATGAATCCAGTGATGCTTTTTCAACCTTCATTACTGACACCATGGAATCTACCTCAACTTGCAAATGAGCTTAGATATAATCCAATCTCTATTTGTCCTAAGTTTAGGCTCTCGAAAGTGGATGTCTAATCAATAGATACAATACTATTACATGCTTGATGTATATCCTCCCTGAGTGATTACTTTAATGCATAAGTTAATGTTGAAACTCTTCACCAAAGGACAATTACCATTTTGAGATACATTCTTTGAAGTATCCTTTACATTCTGAGCCTGTGGATCATAACATCATATGAAATACAACTGAAATGACAACATTACATTTACATTCTTGTTCTACAATTCTTGAGGCCTCCTTAGCATAGAGTAATCAAAGATATAAAATCTTTCAGGATGTTGTCTAAATAGATCCATGTGAGTTTTAATCATCATCCTGTTTGAGAAAGAGCATCAGTAGGAACACAATTTCCTTTCCGGGTTAGGATCTATAACCTACCCAATATGCAAAGACTTTAAATAACCCACCCAGCTTAAAGAAGGAAAGGCAGAGGTAGGGAACCCGACAAGGACTTCCTATCCTAAGGGAAGACTTAGACCTAGACTCAAACATGACCAGACCTGACTGTGACATTAAAATTTTCCACTTTGACAACATAGTTATAGGATGAAAAGTGGGGCAACAGCTGGCTCTGACTAGGAACTTAAACATTCCCATGTTTAAGAAATGAATCCTGAATCTCTGGTTTCGTTAAAAGGTGAACAAAGAGGGTGGCAACACAAGAAAACTAAAGCAAGAACAAAGGAAAAAGGAAGCAAGGAAAAACAACTAACCTAGAGAACACAAAGGAACAAAACACAACTATGGTACAATATAGGGGTTACTTATTTTCAATTTGGAACTTGGTAAAGTTTCAAATCCTGACTGTTGAAGGTCAATGGTAGTACCTCACCATCTTGATAAGTCAGGTTGAAAGAATTGTTTCCAAATGCTTGATGAATTATGAATGGTCCTTTCCACAGGGTGTCAAATTTCTTATGCATTCCCTTTGGAGCACTGCGTTTATCCCATAGCAGTACACTATCACCTACCATGAATTTTTGTGGTCTCATCTTCCTGTCAAATATCTTTTTCACCCGCATCTGGTGTTGAGTGATGTGATCTACTATTTCTTCTCTCTCCTCTTCTAGCTTGTTCAGGTAAAGAATCCTTTTTCTAAACCATCCTTGTAAATGTCATCTTCAATTACTATTCTGAGTTTGTTTGTGGCCAATTCGAAAGGTAATGGAAGATTTTCTTTAGTTCCATAAACTAGCTCAAAAGGTGATATACCAATCACCCATTTCGGTGTTACCCTATCTTTCCACAATGCTTCATGAATCTTTTTATACTAGTTCTTCTGATTATCTGATACTAATTTCTTAACAATATTCACCAAATTTTTATTACTAGATTCAGCCTAGCGATTTCCCTATGGGAATTAATCTGATGAGTGGCTAATAGTGATTCCATATTCAAAACAGAAACTAGTGATTTGAATCGAAGAAAAGCAAGCCGTATTGTCCATTACTAATTTGAGAAAAACACCAAACCTGACCAGTATGTTTTCTTTGAGAAATTCACATACCACTTTGGAAGTCATTTTCTTTGTTGCCTTGGCTTCCACCCACTTGGTGAAATAGTTAGTGGTAGTTATTATATACTGGTGACCAACGCTGGATGCTAGGTTAATTGGCCTAATGAAATCAAGGCCCCATTACTAGAAAGGTTCTTCAATGATGACAGGCTTCAACAGAAGAGCAGCTAGTTGAGGATGTCCTATGAACATTTTACATTTCTCACACTTAGCTACCCAGGAGTATGCATCTTTGAACATATCGGGCCAATAATAACACTGTCTCAAGATTTTGAAGGCTGTAACCGAAGATGAAAAGTGTCCTCCACAAGCCTCGTCATGGAATGTCTTCAACAAGTTTTCTTGTTGTTGCTTATCTACACACCTAAGAAAAGTGTCGTCTGTTGCCTTTTTGAATAGTTTGCCATCCCAAATCACAAATTTAGCTACCTTTCCATTAGGCCCTCTGGGCATTCTCCATATGTTAGAAAATAAGCAATATCTTCAAACCATGTATCTCAAAGACCCACAACCAAAACCAATTATTTTTCCTTAGATTCCTCCGACTCTTCTACAGCCTTGTTTTCTGCAATTGCTCTACACAGAGCATTCCCCTTTACCAGTTTGGTGGGTCTAATTTCTATGTCATACTCTTGCGTCTTTGCTATACATGATCCTTGGGAATTTCACCCCACCTCTTGCTAAGTCAATACACTTTTTACTGCTACATCCGAGACATAGACTACAAAGTGCGAATGTAGGATATAAAATCAAAAGTTCTTCAGTGCCTTGACTACCGCAAAAGCATGTTTTTCAATCTGTGAATACTTTAACGCATGATTCTTCAAGGGAATACTCATAAAATCTATTGGATCTTGTATTCCTTCATCATTATTCTGCATAAGTATGGCTGACAAAGTATGTTTGGATGCATAACAATAAATGATAAAATCTTGGCTATAATTTGGATGACATAATACTAGGGCATTAGCAATAGCATTTTTAATATTCTAGAAAGCCTGCTTACCTACTTTGTTCCACTTGAGATTTGAATCACCTTTCATCATGTCTATGATGCATTTGGTTGTTTCTGTAAAGTTTGGTACAAATCTCCTAAGGAAATTGACCTGTCCAAAGAATGATTTAACTCTCATCTTATTCACTGGAAAACTTAATCTTTGAATGGCCTCAACTCACTCAGGATCAATTCTAATTCCTTCTTGAGAGACTATGTGGCCAAGGAGTTTCCCTTCTCTTACATAGAACACAGACTTTTTTCGATTGAGGGAAATCCCATCATCTCGACATCTTTGTAATACTTTCCTCAAATCTTCTATGTGGTCCTTTCTTCTCTTTGAAAACATAGTAAGATCATCTAGGTATATTACTATGATCTAATCTTTTAAATCAGTGAACGTTTTACTCATACATCTTTGGAAAGTGGCACCAACATTGATGAGTCCAAAAGGCATCCTATGGTATGCAAATGTACCCCAAGGAGTGGTGAATGCCATTTTGTGCTGATCCTTTTCTTCCACTTCAACTTGATTGTAACTTGAGAATCCATCAAGCATGGACATCATTTCAAACCCAACCACTATTTGCAGCAAATAATCCATATTAGGAAGTGTGAAATTATCTTTGAGAGATGCTTGATTCAAGTTGCAGAAATCAATGCAGATCCTGATTTCTCCATTTTTCTTTCAAACTGGCACTATATTGGCTATCCACATGGAGTGATGGATAGGGTAGATAATTTAGGCCTTCAACATTTTATCCACCTCTCGAAATATGGCATCCACAACTTTAGGATTATAATTCCTCTATTTCTGTCAAAAAGGTATTGCATCAGGCTTTAGGGGAATCTAATGTTTTATTTTTCCACCTCTATAGCTTTTCAAATCTTCGTAACTCCAAGCGAAAACATCTTAATACTCCAGAAAGAGCATTATAGCAGCTTCCTTCTCTTTAGGTGAACAATATTTGCCAATGTTGATCATCTTAGGATTGTCAGTATCACTGATGTTCACTCCTTCATACTCACTAGTATTAGGCCCTTTTTTTTCCCTTTTCCACTTTATGTAGGCATCATGTCTATTGAACAATTTTTCTAGAGATACAAAATAGGGAGGGATAATGTTACCTCTTAATTGGATTTCATCAACCTACTTTTCATTTAATTCATGACTAGAGTTCTCTTCATCTTTTTCATCAGGCTGGTGTCCAAAGATGATTTTTCCACTTTCTAGAAACAACTACAAACTCTTGTCATCTTCAAAAACCTACCAAGAATCTATATTGTCTGGAATAGAAGCTTGATAGACAATCTCGATTTGGTACTTCTTGTCCTTGAATTCTGGGTGAGGTAACAATAGGGACGCAGAGACTGCCAAGGAATCAGCTTTGGTATTCATTTCTCTTGGTACTGCTTCGATGGAAAAGGTGTTCAGACCCTCTATTTGATCGCAAAATTTGTTTCTATAATTTTTTAATCTATGATTCTTTATGGAGTATTTCCCTCTAACCTATCTCACGATGAGCTCTGCATCACCTCAAGCTTTTAGCACTTTTACTCCATTTTCTTTTGTTGCTACTATTCCCAGTAGCAAGGCCTCATATTCCACGGTGTTATTGGTATTCCCAAACTCCAATTTGAATGCCATAGGTTCAAGCTCTCCTTGAGGAGGGATCAACACTACACCTACACCAAAACCTAATGATGAACAGCTTCCATCGAATTCAAGAATCCATAAGCCTGCTAGGTCCTTTTCTTCACATGAGTTCTCTTCATTTGAATCTTCATTCTTATTCTCATTGAGGGACTCTTTAGTAAACAACATATAATTTCCAAACTCTAGTTCTTGATAGAGTATTTGGGCTTTAGGATCATCTGATTTCAAGACGGTGAACTTTGCTTTTTCCTCAGGCTCCAATTTGACTTTCTTATTCCCTATCGGTATGTTAGCCTGAAACCAATCTAACTTTATTTCCCCTCCTAAGTCTCTATAGAAACTTCTACTTAAGAGGAGCCCATAGCTTGCCGAAACGTCAACCACTAGAATAGTCAACAAGAGTTTCTTTTCAGGATGAGAAGCCAAAGCTACCTGAGCATCTTTGATTTGGCCAATCAAGGGAACCTATTTTGCATCCATCAAATAGCATCTCCCATTCACCTTAGTGAGATTAAGACTTAAGGCTTTGGCTACGGAATAAGGCATAACATTATCTGATGTGCTTGAGTCTATTATATAATTGCTCAACTTGCATCCATTAATATATAGTGAAATATAGAAAGGGGGGGTTTTTTCCCAGGGGAGGTTGCTAACACAGTGGATTCTTCTTGATGAAACAAGTCAGCTATCAACATTTCATCTCCTTCTTCCATAGTTGCACTGTGATTTAATTCTGAAACATTTCCTTTACATTGATCCACTAATCTTTTTAATTCTGATGGATGTGACTTTAAATAATCAAGAGTGGAAATTTGAATTTTTGATTCTTCACAAAACTAAACAATATCAAAAGGTATTCTATCCTTACTTGTCTAAGAACTTGACACTCCCTGATCAGTATGAGTACTGATTATCGAAGGACTAGGATCCCTTCTGTGAGGATGACTAGAAGACTGCTTCTTCAACTTCTGATTCCAAGTGAGCACTGTATATGAGGTTCCATCAATAGTGGCATAGCATTCACCTTTGGATTTAGAATCAGATTTATACTCCACAAATAAATTTATGGAGTTGCCATTTGAGTATGTGTCCACTTCTGCAATAGGAGCTGCTATATTTAGTTCATTGGTGGTCAATAACTACATCATACGGGTAGTTTCTGGGCAATTCTCATTACTTTGATCTATAGTCAAATAGAATACACACATATTTCCTTTTTTGGGTGTGGCTTCAATCTGCAACCTAGGTTGAGGACCTATGAGATGCGGAAATTTATTGTGCATACTTCTTCCTAGCATATTTTGAAAATTCTGCTAGTAAGAATTAATGAATCCTGGTAATCACTTTTTTACCGCGACCAACTCATTTGACAATTTTTGGATCATCTCATCAGATGATGTAGTATTACTAGAATTTCCCTTAGTTTGAAATTATCTTTTCCATTTTCTCGTGGAGATTAAATCATCTTCACACTTGATAGCCTTCTTTTGTGCATCTACTAAATCTGTGGGGTGTGCTTGTCTCAAGTCATAATTAATATCTAGAGGCATTGTGCTTATAAAGAATGTTTTGAGGTTACCAGTAGTGGGTTTATCAGCAATAGGAATTCTACTGATAATTTAATTGAAAGTGGCTACAAAATCCCTCGTGCTCATTTGGGATTGTTTCTTGATGGATGTTAATTGTGTCAGCAAAAGATGCCCATCTTTTGTTGTCTTAAAACGGGCCTCAAATGTTGTTCTCATCGTATCCCAATTAGTGATAGAACCATCATCCAGATGATAAAACCAATCTGATGCACTTTCTATTAAGGTCTCAACAAATAACCTCATAGCAACATCCTCATGTGCCATCCCTAAAATATGAGTAGCTGCAAAGAAGGCTTTAATATGTTCATCAGTGGTAACTTTTTCTTCACCTAAAAATTTGGGGAAATTCTTCCTTGACCCAGTAGGGAGTGGATGATAAGACACTAGTGCTAATGGTCCTACTATCGTAGCCCATGCAGCAGCCATGATAGTCCTAGCACAATATGGCAGAAAATTAACAACTGGGGGAGTAGTGATACCGTGAAGGGTTAATACTTGACAAGAACTTTGTGAAGTGCTTTGATTCCTAATAGGGAAAGAAGGTCTACTCTGACTTTTCCTTTCTCCCTTCTTTTTAGGAACTTCTAGGATGGGAAAACCAAGCTCTGCTAATTTATCAAATGTGGAATCTCGCTCACCCTATTCTCTGGTACTCTTGAGGAACCTTGATTGATTCAAGATGTTGGGTAAGGTTTTATTATTGGGCTTCAATTCTTTCTACTCTCTGGATATTCCTCCTTTGAACAACTCTTTCTAAAAATCTAGCCCTTCCTTCTTCTTCCTCCAATATTTGGCTATCATTCTGGTAGTGTTCAATGTTCCTCCTATATCTCCAAACAAATGTATTGAGAGATGAGATTATATGTTCTTGGTTGTCTTGGAAACCAATATTAGGTTGGAGCACTAGAAAAATATTTTCATGAGGGAGTCCCATTTTTCCTCATGATATGGCTCACTGATCAAGCGACTATCCATGTCCCCAGCGGAGTCACCAAAAATTTGTTAGTAAATAGATTTTTCCTCTTTTTCTTCTTATAAAAATGACTCTCTGTGCCCAAATTATGAACAATATCTGGATACAGCAGTTGAAAAGTCGCTCTGTGATTGCTGGCTTTTCTCTTAATTGATAGGTATAGCTCCCTAAGTTAGATATGCAATGAATTATGTTTTTGATCCTAAAACTAACATAGGGTATGCTCTTAACCTGAGAGAAGAAGAGGCAAAACCAAATTAATCCTAAATAGATCTTAATCCAAGCAAGGAAAGATCTCTAAACTATGGACCAAGCTGTAGAACTCACACATCCTATGAATTCACACACTCAGCACTTTACTAATCTACAAAAACTATCAATAAGTCTAAAAAATTTAACACTTTACTAAAGAGAGAGAAATGAAATAATGAAAACTTCTAATTAGTTCTTCTTTGAATATCCCACAGCACATCCTACCAGGTTTATTCACTTCTTCAAAATAGGGAAATGAAACATGCTTTCTTTCCTACTGTAACTTAGATTAAAGAGAAAGAACCATCTAATTAACAACTTTCAAATGATTGGAATAGAAAATAATTGACATAAAATACTATTCAATTGACTCTACAACATCAAGTATCTCACACCAAAAATTTTATCGACCACTTCAATAACTTCTTTGACAATATATATAGGAGATTATAGATTGGAAGAAGATGCTTCCTCTTCTTATGAAAATTGCAATTACAACAACAGAAAAAGAAGAAAAACTCTCGAAGCCTCATCATGACACATGTCATTACAACAGTAGAAGAAAAATAGAGGAAGAGGAATAATCATCATCAATTATCAAATCCAAAGAGGTGTTGCGGATGTAAGAATAAGGAAAGACATGAGAGTTGCAACTCTTCAATTTAAGACTTTTCATCTTCATCCAAACAACATCTGTCTTCAACCAGCATTGATTTTTATCCTCAAACACATCAAGCATACCTGGCACAATTTCAAAACTATCAATGCCTAGCATTGCTTGCTAAGGAATCAAATTATCTCCTTACAACACTTGTGGCAAATGAGTATAAAACATATAACCGAAAAATTGTGGAGTAGCAAATTGTGAATTTCCACACCACCATAACTTCCTAATTTCAATGGCAAACATCATTCTATCTTCACTAGTGGGATCATTGGAGTTCAAAGAGTTGATCTACGCCTTTACTTCATTCCCAATTCATCATTTTAGATGCTCATAGGAAAAGCACCAATGAGGTGCGAAGATTGTCCTATAGTGGCCAAATCTTAATTTTCGCATGAGTTTAGAATCCACATTAAAGTTCTCCTATTCAAGATCTTTATGCTGAATTATAGTTCATGAGACATGCTCTGCAATCTTGTTTTATGACAACATAAATGGTACCAATTATATCAAAGAAAGGCAGCAAACAGTGACCTCTCGATTTATGTGATAACACATCTGAGAAGAGGCTTTGAGCAGTTAAATGAAAATATCCTGAAAAGGAAATCATACTCGATACAATGCATGAAACTGTCACTGTCACCCATTATCATTATGAAATTCGTCCATTTCTCAATATTTCAAACTCATTACTAAGTCATCTATAATTACATATTAATGCCTCACGATCTCAAAGAAAAGTTTTCCTGCAGTCATATTTTGCAAGAAGTTTTTTCCCTGTTCTAGGTTCTCCATAGAGGATAACTACCTTTGGAAGCTTTATACCAATGTCTTCATACAATTCAAGATGAGTCAAAGGAAACTCCAATGAATTTTTTTTAATTTCTTGAATCTGAGCATCTAAACCTCCAATGTCAGCATATGACTCCAGTGATGCTTTTTCAGCCTTCATTACTGACACCATGGAATCTACCTCAACTTGCAAATGAACTTAGATATAATGCAATCTCTATCCGTCCTGATTTTAGGCTCTCAAAAGTGGATGTATAATCAGTAGATACAATACTATTACATGCTTGATGTATATCCTCCCTGAGTGATTACTTTAATGCATAGGTTAATGTTGAAACTCTTCACCAAAGGACAATTACCATTTTGAGATACATTCTTTGAAGTATCCTTTACATTCTGAGCCTGTGGATCATAACATCATATGAAATACAACTGAAATGACAACATTACATTTACATTCTTGTTCTACAATTCTTGAGGCCTCCTTAGCATAGAGTAATCAAAGATATAAAATCTTTCAGGATGTTGTCCGAATAGATCCATGTGAGTTTTAATCATCATCCTGTTTGAGAAAGAGCATCAATAGGAAAACAATTTCCTTGCCAGGTTAGGATCTATAACCTACCCAATATGCAAAGACTTTAAATAACCCACCTGGCTTAGAGAAGGAAAGGCAAAGGCAAGGAACCCGACAAGGACTTCCTATCCTAAGGGAAGACTTAGACCTGGACTCAAACATTACCAGACCTGACTATGACATTAAAATTTTCCACTTTGACAACATAGTTATAGGATGAAAAGTGGGGCAACACATTTATATATGAGATTTACTAGATTTTCAATATATCTTGTGTTTGTCTCACTTGTGATGGATGTATCCATTTTTATATTGTCTTTTCATATTGCTCAAAATGTATGTTATAAATGCTCATGTATATTCTCTCTCATAGATGTATGTGTGATTCTCATGTGTATGATATAGACTCATGTTTCTGAAAATGATCTCTTAGGATATAGATATGATGATAAGATTAACCCCTTGTGATGATAGGAACAGGTCACGATGTGAAAGACAAGGAGCAAAAGACATGATCAGGAAAAGAAAAGGTGAGCACAGTTGACTGATAGGTCCTTGAAAGATGAAAGGAGAGCTCTCTCCATATGCAATATGCAAGACTAAACTAACATGAACCTAAAATGCAAGCTACTATGAAAGTGGTTGACTTCCGAGGTCACAATGCTAATAGACATCTAATAATCATCATCGAGCTTTATTGGTAGCGTCATAAGATCATACAATACTCACTAGTATGACTATGGGTATATGAATATGATCTATATCAGATAGGAATTTGGGAATCCCACCTAGGCACCAAAGACATATAGGTCAAGATGACTAATGTAGTGGGGTTCCCTAAGTTTAGTATAGCAAGATTATACTCACATCAAGACACAAGAAAATTCAAGATGGCTATAAGTATGCACTTGCAAAAATAGTCAAGGATAATACCTTTTAGACCCCAATGTCAAGTGGAACAAGCAAAAATGCTAATGACAATTAGGATCAACAAAATATACCCACAAGCAGAAAAAGAAATAAAACATGTTCTCAGGTCCTCAGTCTTCTAGCTAGGCATCATCGAAAATAATCTTTGGGAGAGAACACTCATCAAATAAATCATCATAGATAGCACACAAAGAAAACAAAATCAACCAAGTCTCAGTGAGTCGAGTGTTTAAGTGTGTGTGTGTAAATCATAGAGTCGATCTTTGAATATCACATCTGCTAATGAGAAATATCATATCATGCTAGACTGTGGGTAGGATATCTAATAAGTGTTAAGAAACACTTGATACTAGGATAGTGGTGAAAAAAACACTATTTGTGTGGTGTTGAAAAATACCGTTTGTGAAATGTCCTAAAGACCAACGCATCTTAAAGGACCAAAGCTAACACAGTAATGCCTCCTAGACAAAGACAAAGACCAATTCCAAAGCAAGGAAAACAAGGTCAAGGCATGATGGAGAGAGGCTAAGTGTCGAGGACACATGCTAAAAGAAAAGGGTGAAAAGGCCTCAAGTAGCACTTATTTCCAGGTTTTCACCACTTGACATATTTTTTGATTTTTTTGATTTTTTTGTATTTTTGCTACCAAGGCGCCTATTTCTAGGTTTTCACGAAGGCACTTTTTCTATTTTTTTTGAATTTTTTTGCTATTTTTTATTTATTTGATGAGACATAAAATTGCCTATTGCTAGGTTTTCACTAGGATGCTCTTTTTTCAGGACTTTATATGCTTTTTAGGATTTTTTTAGCATCATATATGAAATTTTTTGTGACTTTTTCAGCATCATAAAATATGTACAATGGATGCCCCCAGACTGAATAGGCATCATGGGTAGAACTTCTTGAGGTGAAAAATATTGATAGGATCAGGGATCTGGTCTCCTTCTAGATCAGACAGTAAATAGGCACCCATCCCAAAAGTAGTAGTAATGATATATGGTCCAAGCCAATTAGGTTCAAACTTACCCTTTTGCTCTCGATGTTTTTGGTTCTTAGGATTCTTGCACATGATGAGATCTCCTACTTGGAATTATCTAGGGTGAACCTTCTTGTTGAATGCTTTGGACATACTCTTTTGGTAAACTCTCATGATCAAATGATGCTTTTCGCTTCTCATCAAGAAGTTCCAATTCTTGCAATCTCATGGCACAATAATCTTCATCTGTAACCAAACCTTTTAGAGAGACTCTAAGTAAAGGGATCTCAACTTCTAAAGCTAATACTACTTCAACACCATAAGTGAGGGAAAAAGGAGTAGCCCCTGTGGGAGTATGGATACTCGTTCGATAAGCCCATAAGGCCGGATTGATCTATAGGTGCCAGTCTCTACCATACTTGTGAACTGTTCTATAGAGAATCTTGAGAATGGTTTTATTTGAAGCCTCTGCTTGTCCATTTCCTTGTGGGAAGTAAATGGAGGACCAATGTTGTTTGATCTTGAATTTCTTGTAGAGGTGGGTAAGGTCCTTATTTTTAAATTGACCTCCATTGTCAGTGATTATTTTAGAAGGTATTCCAAACCAACAAATGATGTGATTCAAGATGAACAAAGAAATTATCTTCCCTAAAGTAACAAAAAGTGGAACAGCTTCTACCCATTTGGTAAAGTAGTCAGTAGTAGTAATAATGAATTTATGTCCACTTGATGAGTTGGGATGAATCTACCCAACAAGGTCAAAGGCCCAGTGCTAAAATGGCCAATGAGAAATAGAAGGAATAAGCTCCCTACCTGGAGCATGAATCAAGTTTCCATGTTTCTGACACTTTTTGCATGATTTGGCAAAAGCTATGGCATCCATCTGCATTGTGGGCCAATAGTATCCCACCCTAAGCAACCTTCGGGCCATGGCAAGACCATTGGAATGTCCTCCACAAATGCCCTCATGAATGTCAGCTAACGCTCGGTTAGACTCATCCTTTTCCAAGCACCTAAGAAGTGTCCCATCTAAACCCCTCCTACACAGATCACTAGAGATAAGGGTATGGAAAGAGGCATTGTGGGTGAGGTTTCTTCTTTCAAAACAGTTGAATGTTTCAAGAATAATGCCATCACAGAGATATGAGTAAATGGCACCATAGCAGGATGACTCATGGCTAACCAAGGTACAAATGACATGGCTTTCTGAGGAGTCAAAAATAGGGTAGTGTAGCTCTTCCACTAGGAATTCATATCTGGATTCATGATGTTCTAGCTAAAGAAGGGAAGCCAATGTAGTCATAGTGTTAGCTACTTTTTTCTCTACTCTAGGGATTTGTTGAAATGTAACAAAGGTGAAATATCATCGCAATGAATCAACCATCTTCTTGTAGGGTATCATTTTTTCATCCTTTGTTTGATATTCTTCATTAACTTGGTTGATTATCAATTGCGAATCCCCATAAATTTGCAACTCTATAATTCCCCATTCTATGGCCATTTTCAATCCATTTGTCAAGGCCTCATATTTAACAATGTTGTTTTCACATGGGAACAATAACTTATAGGACTTAGGAATAGTGTACCTATGAGGAGAGACAAACAACACTCCAGCTCTTGAACCATTGTGCATGAAAGAGCCTTCAAAGAACATCTTCCATGTTCTTGTAGTAAGGTACATTATATGCTCATCTAGAAATTCAACTTGAATGGGTGTACTGTCTTGAATGGGAAAATCAACTATTTGATTAGTGATGGCTTGTCCTTGTATGGCTTTACACTCAACATACTCGATGTCAAATACTGAGAGAATCATCATCTATTTAGCAAGTCTCCCCATAAGAGCATCCTTGCTGAGAAAATACTTAACAGGATCACTTTTGGCTATGAGGTGTATTGTATGTGCAAGCATGTAATGTCACAACTTTTGGGAAGCAAACACCACATCAAGGAAAGATTTTTCAATACTAGTATAATTGACCTCATAGGACACAAGCGTTTGATTGATGTAATAGATAGCTCTTTCTTTTCCAGTATCATCAAGTTGAGCCAATAATGCCCATAGGGAAGATTTTGTTGCCAAAATATACAATATAAGTGGTTTTCCTAAGATAGGAGGCATTAATATTGGAGGATTGGCCAAGTACTATTTAATTTGGTCCATGATTTTCTTACAATCCTCACTCTAGACACATTTAACCCCTTTATGCAATTTCTTATTAAAGGGTTGAGCTCTATCTGCTAGTTGTGAAATAAACCTACTTATAGATTGAAGACATCCCTAAAGACTCCTCATTTGGTTGATGTTTTTGGGAGGTGGCATATCCAATATTGCTTGAACTTTCTCTAGATCCACCTATATTCCTTTGGCTGAAATAATGAATCCTAGAAGTTTACTGGAGGTGACTCCAAATGCACACTTTTTGGGATTTAATCTCAGCTAAAACTGTTCCATTCGATCTAAAATGACTTCTAGATCTTCTAGGTGTGTATTCTTTTTCTTAGATTTTTCCATGGTGTCATCCACATAGTCTTCCATGTTCTTATACATCATGTCATGGAATATAGTTATCATAGCTCTTTGATAAGTAGCTCCTACATTTTTCAATCTGAATGGCATGACGTTCCAATAATAGGTTCCCCACGCACAAGTGAATGTTATCTTTTCCTTATCCTCAAGAGCGATCTTGATTTGATTATAGCTGGAAAATCCATCCATCAGAGAATAGATCTCATAGCCCGCAGTCATATCCACTACCATGTCTATGTTAGGAAGTGGAAAATCATCCTTTGGACTAGCTTTATTAAGATCTCTAAAATCTGTGTAGACATGAATGGACTTGTCATGTTTTGAAACTGGTAGTACAATATTGGATATCCATTCAGCATAATCAATAGCTCTTATAAATCCTACACTAAGGAGATTTTCTAGTTCATGTTTGATGAGAAGAGCTATGTGAGGATGCATTTTCCTCAATTTTTGTTTTACTGGTTTGATGCCTGGAGCTATGGACAAATGATGCATAATGAGACTAGTGTCCAACCCTGGCATGTTTGAGTAAGTCCAAAAAAAATTAATTTTCTTTCTCTGTAGGAACTTGGTATATGCCTCTTTTTCGTGTGTTGATAGAGATTGAGCCAAGTGTACAATTTGTGGAGCCTCTTCTGTACTCAGGTTAACTGGTTGTGTCATCTCAATGAGCACTGATGACCTGTCTTGAAAATAACTTGGGAGATTATCAAGTACCCCATCCTTAGGCACCTCAGAGAGGTTTTCACCTTCGGATACATCCTTTATTTTTACTTTTTTGGGTTCTAATACTGCCACATAGTGGTTTTCACCATCAGAACGATTATTCTTTTTTTCTTTTCTTTTCATTTTGTGACTGAGGTACTTGATATCTGGCTCTATCATGCTTGTAGTTGGTTCACTGGTGGAAGAGACTATAGGCTCAAGGGCATTTAGGTATCATGCTATCTCATAGTCATTCTAGAAGGTTAAGAGCTGAGGCTCTTGATAGCATGGAGACCAATCAATTAGGTGAGGATTAACAAGGGGTAGGTCAATGACAGGTTCAATGTTGTTGATATGGATGATGTCATCTCTGGTGATTGAAAAGTTAGGATCCATCAAGTATCCCTCTAATGTACCCAAATTAGGATTTATCCTACTAAACAAAGCATCATCCACTAAAGCAACTCATCGATTCCAATCCTCTAATCCTACACTAGACTCATTAGCTATCGCAGGTTGGGCACTATATGTATGGACAACATCAATGTCCATGTCAATTGTAGAAGAGTCTGAGAGAGACTCCCATTCATATTCATGAGAATCCATATCTGAATCCCAACTGGGAAGTTTACACCATGCATGTTTTCATCATCTAGATATGGAAGCTCCAATATCACCAAGGGTAACACCTCCTCACATGCCATTTGTGTATTGGTGCTCTTGAATAGGATCCTCAACATGATCTTCAATAGCAGACTCTTCTTGTTCTATGTCTTAATTGGTTGGGTTGGTAACTAAAATGTCAGAATCTCCCCAAAGGATTTTGGTGGAAGGTACCCAATCTTCACACCTATCTTGTTGATTTTTCAAATTGGGAACATAGCTTGGTTCATCATCACTATCCATCGTAGCAATGATAGCAACAGTTTTCTTGGTCTAACCTTCAAAACCTAGGCCAACCATTGTCTTAGTTCTACACCCAAAAAGAGCATGGTCAAGTGGTTCTACTTTAGCATCCAATCTATGAATGAGAGGACCATGACTTGGGTAACCCATATTTGTGACCAAAGTGTATCCTCTCCCATAAGCCTTAGGAGATGGGGAGAAATTTTCATTTTTCTTTTATTTATCCTCTTTGTAGATCCAATCTCTAATAGCCACCTCTTCCTTTTCATCTTGGATGGGCACTGAAGACTCTACAAATGTATCAAATAGAGTCATGGCTGAAGACAAGGGATGCATCTCTTGTGATGGTTTATCATAGGACCTAGGTGAGATCGGAAATTTATTAAACGAGTCAATTTGGTATCCCCCCATACCAAGGTCTATGGACTTGAACTTAGTATTACACTATTCTAGAGCTACACCAAAATTTTCTGCTTCTCAGTTGAGAGGAACATGGGTCCCTACTAAAATTGCATTTACAGATAATGTGTTATCCCCAGGTATATAGACTTCAACTCCATTATAGGGGAACTTTAACACATTAGTGGTAGGTGGATGGCACTGCTTGCATGTCATGGATCCACGGTCTACCAAGCAGGATATTATATGCTAAAGGACTAGCATCAATGATTTGGAACAAAATGTCCTTTTCAATAGGACCAATTTTGTCAGGAAGGATAGCTAACCCTTTAGAACTTCTCTCAGCCTCATTATAGGCTTTGGTGGTAATTTTATTCCTGGTATCAATAACTTGTTCTGAATAACCTAGGGTTTTCAAAAGACTTAAAGAACAAATGTTGAGCCCAGCACCCCCATCTATCAACACATGCCTGACATGGGTTTTATGGATCATGATCTCAATGTGAAGGGCAAGATTATGCGGATGGCTCAAAGCTTTATCATCTTTGGAAAATGTTAGGTAATGTTGGCTAGCAAGGTGGTTAACCATGTTCTGGAATTGGTCGACATTGATGTTATTAGGAACATTTGTTGCATGCAAAGCATCCTCAAGGATACGCTTATGTCTTGGAGACAATTCCAAGAGTTCAAAAATAGAGATTTGAGCTAGTGTTCTTTGTAATTGGTTAACAAGGTTATAGCTCATCTTAGGGTTGACTGCTAACTTGGTGACATTCTTGGATGTCACTTTCTTAGGTTTGGAATTAGGCCCTCTAATGACCACAAGACCTTGACTCTGGCTTCTAGTGACAGTGTTGAGAGCTTGGGATGACCTTCGAGAGTGAGGACCTCTAAGCACAATCATGGGTTCTTCATCAAATATTGGAGGTGAATCAACATCGTGACCATAAGGATCTCTGCTTCCCATCATATTGGCACTCTCATCCACAACTTCAAGCATATTTATCACATTTTTTGTAGACATGTATGTATAGATGATTGTTGCCTTGCCATCTTTGAGTTTAGAGGTTTCCCCCTTGTCAGATTTGGGCAAAGGCTCCTTGAACACTTCGTGGTATGCATTAGTAGTCAACCCATCAATTTGAAGCTTACCATTCTCAATAAGATCTTGAATAAGATGCTTAAGCTTCCAACAATGTTCTATGTCATGGCCAATGCCATTGTGGTATTTGCAGTAAGCTTTTTCATTCCACCAATGTGGCTTACTACCCGATATGCCAAATTTTGCTAGATCTTGTAGATGTGCAAGGTTGTGGGCAATAAGGGTCTTAAAAACATCCTCATAAGAGTCACCAAGCTTAGAGAATTGTCACTTGTCCTTTTTGGATTTGTCTTGATATCTTTGTTTAGGCTCTTGTTGGGTAGAGCATGTGTTAAGCTTCATAGCTTGAACTACACTAGATAAATGTATGACACCTTGATCCTTTGGTTGAGAAGAGTCAACAACTCCATCATTGACCACTTTTTTATTTTTATTCCAGTGTGAGTTCTTGCCTTTGTCTTTAGGATTGTTGTTATTATTTTGACTATTGTTGGTGTTGCTATGTTTAGTCAAAATACCTTTCTCTTTTAAGACATCCTCTATTCTACATGTGGTTTCAACCATAGTGTCAAATGAATCAAAGACCATCTTCTAAACCTCATACTACATCTCAGGCACTAAATTACTAACAGTGATATCAATTCATTCATGTTCAGGAATTGTCCTAGAATACCGAGAACACAATCATCTCCACCTTTGCAAGAATGTAACAAAGGATTCCCCTTGGTTTTGTTTCAAATTTCACAAATCAAGCATGGTGACCAATCTTGACAAGTTGTAGGAAAAATGTTGCACAAATCTATGGATCAGTTCTTTAAAAGTTTTGACAGGAGGGGTGATGTTGGTAAACCACTCCATAGCTTGACCTTTTAGACTCCTTGGAAATAATCACATAAGATAAGAGTCTTCATGGTGGAATTCAAAACCCATGGTGTAAAACTGATGCACATGGTCGTGTGGATCACCATTACTGTCATATTTGTCATATTGGGGAAATTCAACCTTTCTAGGAAAATCCATCATGCTCATACTCCTATCAAAAGGATTAGGACAAATAGAGTCAAGGTTAAAGGAACTCTTAGGAGCCATCATCTTCTCCATAATTTTCTTGATTTTCTTAATCTCCTCTTCTTGTGAGGGACTCTATTTCTTTATTTTCCTATCCACATCAAAATTATAAGGGGCCCTCACACCCTTATTAATCAAGCTCTCTAGGAACTTATCCTTATTTTCCTCAACATATTTCTCCACATATTGTTGGAAAAGAGGGTCTTGTTGCATTCTCATAAAGCCTTGAGATTCACAATTTGCACTACTTCCTCCATGTTCAGAGCCATGATGAGCTCATTGGGAGGGTTTCCTTGAGTTCCTAGGAGGCGTTTGTCTCCTATAGTGGGCATGTTGTAAAGTCCTTCCTCTAGGACTAGGAGATCTTGATGGTGACCTTGAATATTTTTTTCCTCATGGGGTGCCCAAGGGAGTAGATGGGGGAGAGTTGGTTCCACTATTGGTACCCCTATTGTTGAATTGTGCATTAAGTTGTTGAGCTAGGAGCCTATCTTGCTCTTCTTGTGTGGCTCTCCT
The DNA here is from genome assembly GCA_027943335.1 of Chamaecyparis obtusa. Lineage (NCBI taxonomy): Eukaryota > Viridiplantae > Streptophyta > Pinopsida > Cupressales > Cupressaceae > Chamaecyparis > Chamaecyparis obtusa. The sequence continues at coordinate 321,809 of BSBK01007161.1, read as the reverse complement.
CTCTATGTCCAACAAGGCTCATTGTTCCTCCTCTAGGAGCCTAAATTTTTCTTCTTTTGCAGCTTGTTCACTTAAGAATGCTTGTTTTTCTCATTCAATTATCTTTAGTCTCTCACTTGCATATCATGAGGTGGTTTGAAGTGGAGAATTTGGTCTTGTGTGATTGAACGAGTTAGCTACATTCACATGAGCATCACAAGGTTGGTTGTTTTGGTCTTCATGTTGTGACCGTTCATCTTGGTGAGCTCATTTTGTATATCTTTTAGCTCGTTGATAAGCATCCAAATATCTAGTGTTGATAGGGGATGACATTGGTTGATTGTCATGAGAAGATTCCCCAAATAGTATGTTATCTCTATGCCTTTGAAATATGTCATCAAGAGTTTGATCCATTGTTTCCCTTTGTTGTTTAGTCAAGGTGTAACTCATGTCCATATTTGATTTTGAAGGTGTTAGAGAGGTACTCAACTAACTAAGTCTACTCCTAGGCTCAAACCAAACTTCTGAAGCACTCCTAGGAGATTGATCAAAGATGGGTTCCTTCTCCTTTTTCTTTTGGCAAGTTTGGACTAAAGGTAATTGTTCAAAAACTATTTGAGGTCATTTTCATTAGTCCACTTGGTATCTTGTTGTAACCGACATGAAAGAAAAGACCCTTAGTGAGAAGATGACCTTATGAATTGTTAATTGTCAAACTAGGATAGTGAAAATATTCAATTGTCCAAAAGAGAAATTGTGAAATGGAAAGCTGACAAAAGGTATAAATAAACACTACCATAGTGGTGCATAATAAAAGGATTTCAGTATCCTAGCACATATGGATCAGGAGGATGATTTACCCAATATATTGAAATTGAATTTATATGAAAGTGAATTTGGACAAAAGAGTACTTAAACTCTCCAAGTGTGCAATCAAAGAATCTAAAGGTGAACTTTGTCAATAAGGATAATTCCTAACTTATCAATAACAAGAAAGATCTTTGGTGAAGTCAAGAATTACTAACTCAAGATGTCTAAAGCCAAGAACCTAAGGTACAAATATGCTTCTAACGGTAGAATATGAAACTTACTAAGATCTGGTCAACCAAGGAAAGACTAAAAATTGCAAAAATCAAATAGGCTGTAAAAAGACTCTGAGTGATACTTTCCAAGCAAACAGAGTGATAATTTATGAGCAGGTGATACTTCGCCTTAAGTAGGGTGACAGTTTCTAATAAGCTCGGGTGATAAAATCTAGGCAAACGGGGTGATAGTCTTGTAAAAGTGAACTATCATGTGATATTTCTTAGAATAGAGAGTGATAAGTATTCAGTGTTGCACGACTCTTCGACCAGTGAGTGTCAAATCTCAGTTTTTAGGGAAATTTGATCAAAATTATAGGCTGAAGGTTGGTTTTTTTTAATTTCAATTATAGTGACAGTAGTAAATGGATAAGTTTTGCAAACAGTATGGGATCAAAACATGTCTTCAAACACTTGAAACAAGGGCAAAAGCAACCTTGCCAAGACAATCAATTGTGATATCAAAATTGAAAAATCCTATGACTACTACCGTGATGTTGAATATGCAAGAACATTTACACGAGTATAGCACAACGAGAACACTTCAAGCACTTACTACCTAGAAGGACAAAGTCTCAATACTTAACAACTTGGCCCACACTTGATGCTCCATCACCTCACACAAAGTGGTTACCCACAATAGATTTTGGCTTTTTCGTGGAAGTGCCAAAGACACAACCAAAGGAACACAGATGCTGCGTAGTCTTGGGGTGATCCGGTTTATTCCACTTGGATCAATCCTTGCACCAAGAAGCTAAGTGACAAAATAGGGTGGTTTCTATCTAATGGTTCTTAATAAGGGCTTCCATTCATAGTACCCCTCTTGCTCCTCGAAAAGGACTAGGACCTCGCAGCCACAAGAGTACCTTAAGCATTCTTTCTTGACATTTTCCTCATGGTCACAATCCCACAAGTTACTCACATCAAGCAAAGACAAGCACTACGTCTACCAAGGTTTTGTGTCCTTGATAGCCTTGAGTTTATAGTGGGTCGAAATAGTCATCAAAAGGCTTGTCCCCACTTGGGTCATTCCTCTTGATTGCTCAAGAGCAAGCCTGTTAAAGGATTCTAACAACTAAACAAAAATGGATCAACTTATGAGGTTCAAGGTTTTTGTTTCACCACAAGGGTGAAGAGCATACTCCCCCTATCTCAAAGTTTTTCCCAAACACACCAAGAAGAGTTCAATTACCCTCTTGCTTTCAAAATCCAAGGATGGGTCAAGATTTTCTAGTTCACCACAAGGGTTAAGAGCATACTTCTCCTACCACCCAAGAATTCCTACAACAAGATATTATGTTCCTATGAAATAAAACAACTAGTAATTGCCACACTTGAAATGAAATAAACAACAAGCACTTTTTTTTTTTTTTTTATGCTTGGGCAGCCCTACAAAAACCGTTAGTAGCCCTTGTGCATGCAATTTTTGGAAAATATTCAAGCAAGAGGCACCTACAATCACAACTTGTTAGCCCCACAAGGTTAGCAAAATCAAAATCCAAATGAAATCTGCAACTAAACTCTACCTAACCATAATGAATCAGACCAGCAAGCTAATTAGACCAAAACTCGACAAGAAAAGACCAAGAAACAACTCACTATTGGGTACATGCAACAGTACAGTCACCAAAAATATCACGCAATACTTTACAGTATACTAGGGTGATAATATATGTATGGGCTATACTTTACTATACCTACAAGTGATAGAATGTCTCAAACAGTGTGACAGAATGTCTCAAACAGTGCGATACTTTAACTAGAGAAGTATCACACCACCATACAGAAACTATCACGCGATACTAGAAAACTATCACATGATAATCTGAGACTGAAAAACCTGAGAGATGAAAATGAAGCTAAAAATTGATGAAAAATTAATGAAAATGCAGAAAATTAAGGACAAAACACTAATGCTCTACCCTAGGGTGGGTGCCAAAAATGTACACCTCAAATTTAGCACTTCTCTAAGTCATTACTTCCAAGGGAATCCATGAATAGGATACCTTAGAAAGAGACCTAGAGCTCTCTATGTATGGACTTGCAAGATTATTAAAATTGCTCTCAACTAGAGCTATTAAGCTTATGACCTTGCTAGTCAACCATACAATGAGAGATTCAAATGAAGACAAGGGAAAGAATGCTAATATCCCTAAGAATCCAAATGAAATGCAATGCAAGTAAGCTAAGAATGAGGATGCAAGCTAGTCTATGGAAATGAAAGTACAAGCTATGCTATGAAAAGGAAAGTACAAGTATTACTAAGCCTTCCTAGTTAAACTAGATGAGTTATTCTAAAGCTTGAAAGGAAATCTAAACTATGAAAGCATAAACATGAAGCTACTATGCAAGATTGAAACTAGGAATGGAATGTAGATGCAAAATCCATGAATGCTCCAAATCTTTAAAAGCTCCAAAGTGGCCTAGAAAACCTACAGCATAACATTAGTATTCAAAAGGTGCATATGAAAATGAGAAGAGAGCTCTTCTTTTATAGGAAATGAGAAAGAATTGACCATGGAGATTAAGAGGCAAAAGATTTAATCAAGGGCGGAGCTTGAAAGAGGAGCAATCCATGTGGACAAGTATCCTCCAATGAGAAAATAAGAGTTGACTTTTGTGTCCATATGAGACAAAAAGTATTTTTCTTCTTTTTATAAAATAAGAATAATGTTTTATTTGTGCAACTTAGGATAAGAGGAAAAGTGGGGGCTTTTTATTTAATAAAAGGGGATGAAATATTCATTTTAATTAAATAAAGACTTAGGATAAAATGGTTAACCCATAGAATAATCGAATAAATGATAGCATAGGATTTGATCAAGGAAATTGATATAATTGAAAATGTTGATTTTTGAAAATATTGATTCAGGGATTTGATATATTACTGAATGGGGGCCCAAAGTCTAGGTGGCCATTTTAGGGTACATACAGATGCTAATTATAAACACAATTTGTATTAATGAATTATACAAGTAAGTCCTCTTTCATGCAATGTAAGATTTGATTAACATTGTATGAATGCACTTGTAAAATTAAACTAATTGATTTAGTAAGATAAGCAATAGAGATCTAGCTGCTAAACATAAGCAATTAGCCTAATTAAGATGTGAAAAAATATCTAAGCTAAGATATGAAATAGATAATGAGGTACTCACCTTGAAGTATGAATAGGAATATGGTTTTATTCTCTAAAAACTATTTTTCTAGACCTATAACTAAATTTCTGTCTACGGCTCTACGATCACAGCTGAAAACCCAAAAAATGCTAAAAATCTCTGGCTGCCAGGAAAAGGTCAACCATGTCATTGTGTTTTGGAGCATATTGACCGAGACATCATGTTCCTAAGGCACTTTACTAAAGTCAACCCAAATTTTTCTGGTCGATCTATATTTGTAACATCCAAATTTGTACCTACAATTCTAAGATCTTGCTCCTACAAACAGAAAACTAGGTTTTGGGGTTGAGGTGACTAAGGGCTTACCTTGGTCAAGCCCTAGATTGAGGAATAAACCTTTAATTGAAATGTAAAAGTGTAAATGAAATAGGACAAATATAAATAGTCACCTTGTTTGAAGAAACCCTTGTCAATAAGGATTTTGTTATGTTTGTATGTTGATCTTGAACTTGTAATGTAGGAAATCTCTACAAATGCTATGGATATCCCAAAATCAATTCAAGAAGCCATGGATTTAAGTGTGCATCAAATGAAGAAGATGATGAATACCTTAATTTAAATATCCTCCCTTGATGGCCAACAAAGTGTTAGATCTTAAAGAGTAAATGCTGACAAAGGATCCTTGAATCTTTGAATGCCTTGAATGCTTCATGAGAATTTTCTTGCTTGAATGATTGATCTTTCACGTTTGATTTCTATAGTGTATGTGTGTCCCACAATAAGGTACCTAGACTTCTTTTTATACTAGTTTCCAGGTGGGAAAACAAAGCAAGCTAACAGGGAAACCCAATTTTGTAAATTAAATATTTGAGACAACACCGAGCTTGAGGCTCACAACCCTAGGGGAATAGCTCAACCTGGTTGACCTATTCTGGAATAGGTCGACCTAGTTGACCTATTACAAAACATGTTGACCTTGTCCACCTATTCTAGAATATATTTACTTGGTTGACCTATTCCAGAGGAATGGGTCAACTTGGTCAGCCTATTCCAAGGTTGGCCCACAAGGATCTAGCCTTGAGGTCTCGAAGACTTCATAGTTGAAAAGGGAGAAAAGAAAGATATACAATAGAAAGGGGAACTGAGCATGAATCAATCCACGGTCCAAAAATTTGATAAAGGATAGGAGCTAAAAGGTATTAAATGAGGAGTGTGTCCATTTTAAGATGGTACAAAGAGTATAAGCTCTCATTTGATATTGAAGAAGTTGTTGAGGATGAATCTGATATGATGGATTCTCATTACTTGAAAAAGATAAAGGGAACCCCACTGATGTCTATCAACTGGGATATTCTATAGATAGACAACATTGATCTAAGGACAACCCCAATTCTAAAAAGGACCAAAGAATGGGTCAAGAAAAATAAAAGTGGAAGGAATGAAACCACTTCATCCCAGGCATCTTCAGCTTCTATAGAGAGTTCTCTAGTTTCCAAAACATCTTCTTTTCTTGTGTCAAATGTGCCAACATAAACCTCTTCACATACTATAGGTGGACGTGATGATCCACCAACAAGGAGGATACTAAATTGATTTATGGTTCTAGATCCCTCCAACATATTGATTTTATAGTTGATGATGGAGCCAAGAAAGAAGATATTGAGCTTTAGGAGGAACAAGCTCAAGAAATTATACAAGAAGAAGAAGAGGCAATGATGAAAGATGCCCCATAGAAGTGTTAGGAATGGGAACACTAAGAGGGGGGGTGAATCAGTGTTCAGCTAATTGAATCTTTTTACTTAATCTTAATCTTATCTTAAGTGCTTTAACAACTGAAATATAAACAAGATAAGCATACACAACACATAACACCAATATGGTTATGGGGAAACCCAAATAGGTAAAAACCCCAGTGGGAATTGACACCCACTAAGAACTGCACTAGTGTCTTGTGATCCTTGTTAGAAGATCTACAACCCTGTTAGGAGTTGTTCATTACAATGCTTTTAGTATAGAGACCTTGTAAGAGGTCAAACCCTGTTAGGAATCTTTTACAATAACCCTATTAGGGATGTGGACACACTATCCTAGAGCTCACTGCTTGAGTGGTGAAGGCTACAACCTTCTGATATCAGATATACACTATATCTACTGGATGAATTGTGTGATGACACTGTATGTCTGATCAGTTCCTTTGATATGCTAATGCTTTGACCTCTTGCAAAGCTTTAATACATCTCATATACTCTTTGCACACTTATACTCTACTTATCTTATCTTTACATCAACTTCCATACATATTACAATGGGTGCATCTCATATTTATATGCACTTACTAAACAAACAACTAGGTCAGCCCTTTAACCTATTACAAATAACGCTACCAAATGAATTGGCTCAAGTGTGCTCACAAAAAATCATCTATACATGTCGGCAACCTAATTACAATAGGTGCATAGCCTTTACAGCATAAAATTATAACCGCTAAGGAAAATACCAACTATCACAGGCTTCATACTCTGTTCTGCTCTGGCACACACTGGCTGTTCATCTTGAACTGTCTGTAATCTTTGCATGCTTTCATATCTAATCATGCACTTATAGACTAAGCAAGAATATAGTCTAACTAACTTAACTTCTAGGGCACATACCAAAATTTGATCATTCACATGTGTGCTGATGCTCTGAGTCTTTGGTACTCTGAATATTGTCTAGTCTTCAACACTTAGCTGATTTCTAATCTTCTCTTTAAGTGCGCTAACTCCAGATTGCTATATGACTTTGTTTCCATAATGACAACACTGTATTGAGTCATATACATCAGTATAGCCAAATTTCCAATAATCTCCCCCTTTGTCATTGATGGCAACAAAGGAATATGGCCAAGTTGCTAACTATCCTTACTACAAAAACTTTTTTTCTTCTATACATTTCTATACATACTCTTATATCTCCCTATACATATCTTTGTCCATATTCTATACACAACTCCCCCTTTGACATTAATGACAAAGGTGCTTCAAAATTTTATGTACTCATACTCACTGAGGGAAAACATCCAGATATGCAACCTTTATTTTCTGGATCTCCTTCTTCCAAAATGTGATCAGAGAGTTTACTATCTAGAGATGGGCGCAAAGAGCATATTGTAGCTTCTCCATCTTCTCCAAATCTGAGATGGGACCGCTATCATAGGTAAACATTGTGGCATCTATGTCCTTGATATTCTAATTCAATATGTCTAGAAAGGGCGCAAGAGCATTCCTTAGCTGAGTTTGCCTTGCCCTAATTTTTGACATCTCTTTGTCTGCCTTCTCAATCTTATCAATTTGCCCCTGATAAACATTATTGCACATATTCACATTTTTTTATGGATCCTTTACTGAGTTCTTGATCTTCTCAATCATGGTTTCTACCTCTTTAATTTTCTTGAAGTCGGCATCAGTGAGCTTATCTTGATCCATGCAATCTGCAATGATCTTCCTTCCTTGATCAACAAATTCTTTCAGGGATGCTTGTCCTATTTTTAGTGAGCTCAAACCTAGTGCAAAGTTTCTCATTAGTTCACTCAACCTCTTCTTTAGGTACTTCTCTTCTACAACTAGGGATGCAGATTCTTCAAGGCTTGAAAAAATTCTCTTAAAATGTGAGATGAATTTTCTCACATCATCCACCGAGTGTATCTTAGACACTTGCTTGTCTACTGGAAAAAGATTGTTCAATATGTTTGCTAATTTCACCAGGAGAGGATTCCTCATCACTTGTTTTTCTTTGGCCTTCTCCATGGCTAGGACACTAAATTTTATTAGATCTTCTTCTCCCCATGAGTCCAAACTGGTTTTGTCAGGAGTTAAATTTGACAACAATGTAGAAAAGAAACAATGTTTCTGGATTTGATTGTGTGAGTTTTTTTCATCGACGTTTCGGATCACACTCAGTGATCCATCATCAGGAATAGAAAGTGTGAGAATGGAAAGTAAAATGTGATCTTGTTAAACAATGTAGAAGGTGATGGATTTATGGGTGTGTAGTCCATTATTTCTTTCTTGACTCTTGTTTCATCTACTTTTATCTCTTCTTTTTCTTTTGTTTCTTTTTCTATTCTTTCTTCTTTTTCTTTTTCTATTTCTTTTTCCATTTTTTCTTTTTCTAACTTAAACAAATCTATTAGATTTCCACAATCCATACATATGGTGTATTCAGTTTTTGGATTCGATTGTGTAGGTTTTTTTAACATCAATGTTTCAGATCATACTACATGATCCATCATAAGGATGTCAAAGAGCAAGAGCAAGAGGAACATGAAATGGTAGATTGTAGATCTAACAAACAATAACTTTTCTAACTTTTCTATTTTTTCTTCTTCTTTCTCTTTGTCTCCTTTTTTTGTTATGTCTTCAATCAAAACTTCATGTGGGTTAGGAGAATTACTTCCACAAATAATTTCAGCTTCTTGAGTGCTGACAAATGCTTCCTCAAACTTGTCTAGATCCTTGTCTGTAGCCACCATGGCTATTTCCACATTATCAATGATGATAGTGCTATCTTTCTTTGATTCTGTGATAGGCACAGACTTATCTTCCTTAGTTTGTGTTTCTATTGTGGGCACTGAGTCCTATGGACCTATCACTTGTGTATTGGTGGGTGTTTCCACTTTATCATCCTTATTGGTTTCTTGTGTTGTAGGTGCACTAGGAGGATACATGTGCCTATTCATGAACACCATTTCAAATTCCTTCTCTATTTCCTTGGCAACCAACTCATAGTTCTTATCCATAATGTGGACTGTTCTCAGCTTGGATCTTAAGTAAGGCCTCACCAGATCTAACAACATAGACTTTTCTTGTAATGAACATACTGGTAAGCTTTCATCTAGAATATTTTCTCTGATCCTAAGATCCTCTTCATTAGCTTGTCTCTTTTGGAACTCTAAAATATCCCATACTTTATCTGGAATCAAGGTCTTTAACTCCAAAACTATCTTTTTACACTTGATCATATGTTTGACAATCATACTATGGATCTCTGATTTGTCAATCTCACTGTATTTTTCATAGAATTTTTCTACTTGATCAATTCTACCTTCATCTACAATTCTTGTTTCCAATACTTTAAGACTTGGTCTAAATCCTACCTCAGGAGGTGCTTGAGTATTTTTCTTGCTCCTTGTTGCTCGGGAGGATGGATGACTAGTGCCAACCTCTTTCTTCCTCTTGACTATTGGCTTATACTCTAGAGGAGTGGTAAGATCAATAGTAACTTTGGGCGCAGGAGTATCATCTTCTTTACCCTTCTGACTGTCATCTTTTTCAATTTTTATCTTCTTCTTCTTTGGATCCTCAGATTTAGTCTTTTCTGTTGTTGCACTCTCCAATTATAAGGCAATCTTTTCTTCCCTTGCCTTGTCTAGATCTGCTTGGGACACACCACGGATTCTCAAGATCTTTGAGGTCACTTTGGCAACTTTTCTCTTTAATGCAGCATTGTTAAGGATTGCATCAACTTCTTTGGTTTTCTCCTCATATGTACCCTACCTTGGTTCATTAGGATCTTTGTGGGCTGAAAGAAACACCTGCACATATGCTTCAAGGACTTGTTCCTCTACCTCATAACCAAGTGGATGAATCCACTTAGTTCTAGGCTCAACAGCTTCCATGCAAGTTATATCTATCTCTACCATAAAGAAAATAGTATCTTTGTACTTTTCCACAATGCTCTTTGGAATTTTGTGTCCCATTTGGATCTTTTCCCTAAATGTTATCAATTCCAATGTTATGTAATCTCTTAAGTGCTTTATGTGGATGCCTTGTAGGATATCTATGGCATGGTTGGAACAGTCTTGTCCAAATATGCATCTAACACTTTTCCAACTATGTGAAGATACATGTAAATGATTAGGGACCCAAACCTAAATAATTTGGTTCTATCATGCTTGATAGCCCTGATGTTATCAATCACCTATGTGTGAAAGATTTCACATAGATTGAATTCTCCATCTTCCTTCACAATTCTAATAGCTGCTAAAATAGTGGCCGCAGACACACTATTCACCCTATTGGTGTGTTGAAACATGTATCCTAGTATCATTGACATCAATTTGATGTTAGCTTGCTCAATAGGCTCAATTGTCATCCCGCACTTATCACTCCTTGACTTACATATTTTCTCAACCAATTTTATGACATCCTTACTAGCTGGAAGGACGATGCCTATCTTAGAGAGGCTAGTCATCTCATGTATAAGGTCACTAGTGATTCTAACTGGCACATCACCTATCTAGAATATTTCATCATAAATTCTTCTCAATAGTATTTTGATCCATTCTATCTCATAAAATTTATATTTCGTAGCATATTCCATAATAGGATGATCATTCCATTTCTCATACTCATCTAGGAAGGTTTTTTCTAGTTTCAACATAGTATCCATGTGCGCCCTTAATCTATCTAAACCTACTAGTTTCTTCTTGCAATAGATACACTCCCTAATTTCCTCAACATGCATAACACCCATGGACATGTGAGAGAATGCTCCTTCTAAATCATCTAGGGTTGACTTGAAAGGATTCTTCTTAAAAACATATCTTTTCTTTTCTACAACATCAAATACTATGGGAGTGGCCATCACTTGTTTTAATCTCTTTCTAATTGATCTGCAAGATTTTTGAATCGGCGCAACGAGCTATGGTTTCCACAATCGATCAAATCCTCAACTCAAAACTGATAAATCACTCTACAAATCTTCTCAATCAACTGCTAGGGCTCTTATGCTCTTTAGTTGCTCTAAATTTGAATGCAATGGGTAAGCAAGAAGCTTTTTGAGTACTTAAAGTGAAAATTCCACCATTAATGCTTGCCGCGTAAACCAGGCTGTCACTTGAAATTCTCAAACTTATGTTCTTCTATCAATCAGGTGATGCGCTCTTGCACACATCCACCATATGTCTTCAAAAGGTTAAGTTCATAGGCGCATACTCAGAGGGTGAGTATACCAGCCGTATAGGGGTCTAGAGCTAAATTAGCTCCCCCTATGACCCTGAGGACCATTCATACAGATGTAGAGAGTCTGTCAATTGGGGATGCATCCAATACCATCTTATCTTCCTTATCCTTCTTTTTTGCTAGCTAAATCAAGCTTGCATCTTCTGTTGCTTTCACAAACTTGACTTCTCCTTCGGTATCCAGTATAGAGATTTCTGGCTTTTTAGGACTTTCTTGACCTTGCGTACTTGATCTACAAAACTTTGAGATATTTCCAGCCTTGTTACAAGAGTGACAAATAACTAGAGGCCTTAAATTCCTTGTCGCATTCATCTGAGATATCATCTTACATTGTTTTGCTGAGTGTCCTCTATAGTTACAAATCTAACATGTAACATCCTGAGTGCTTCTTATATTTGATTGGTTCTAACTTAACTGATTATGCTGAGTTTTCTTCTTCTTACTTGTTCTACAATTCATAGCTCTATGACCAAATTTATTGCATGAATAACAATAGCCATTGAAAGGTCTTACCTCTTTACAATCTCTTGCAATGTGCCCTTGCTTGTTACATGCATAACAAGTTCGGTCTATTGGCTTGCGCTCATTCTTGGATGGATCAACATTGTTCATAGTCTCCTTTCCTATCTCCTTATCATCTATAGAGTCTTCTGGTGCTTTCTTCTTTTCTCGCATATCATCAATCTGATTTTGTGCTTCATTGTATCCAATATCATTGGTGTCTCCTTTAAGCTTACTTGCATATAACTGAGATTCTATCAAGTCATTACTTGTGTGTAGTTTTTCAACATGATCCTTATCCTTTTTCAATTCAAATTCTAATTGTCCTTTTTTGTTCTTTAGCCCCAAAGTTTCCATGTTATCTTGCCTCAATTCTTCATTCAATTTATGGTTCTCCTTGATCTATTCATTATATGCTTCTTGATTGTTTGTTAGCTTTTCATCCAATTCTTCAATCTGATCTTCAAGAGATGAGTTTTCTTCTTTCAACTTCTTGACCATCTTTTCCAGATCATTGCTAGTGCAATCTTTTAGGTCTTGTTTCAATTTCTTGATGATGTTCTGATAACTACTAACTTTTAGCTTTAGTTCCTCAACTACTTTTTTAGATTTGTCCAGGTCTATAAGACCTACCTTAAGATTCTCCTTCAGATTCATTTCCACTTCTGAACCCATTGATCTCCTCAAGTGGTTAAACTTCTCTTCAGAGGACCAGAGATCTGATACCAATTGTAAGGAATGGGAACACTGAGAGGGGAGGGTGAATCAGTGTTCAGCTAATTGAATCTTTTTACTTAATCTTAATCTTATCTTAAGTGCTTTAATAACTAAAACACAAACAAGATAAGCATACACAACACATAACACCAATATGGTTACAAGGAAACCCAAATAGGTAAAAACCCTGGTGGGAATTGACACCCACTAAGAACTGCACTAGTGTCTTGTGATCCTTATTAGATTATCTGCAACCCTGTTAGGAGTTGTTCATTACAATGCTTTTAGTATAGAGACCTTGTCAGAGGTCGAACCCTATTAGGATTATTTTACAATAACCATGTTAGGGGTGTGGACTCATTATCCTAGAGCTCACTACTCTAGTGGTGAAGGCTACAACCTTCTGATATCAGATACACACTATCTGCTGGATGAACGGTGTGATGACATTGTATGTCTAATCAGTTCCTTTGATGTGTTGATGCTTTGACCTCTTGAAAAGATTTAATACATCTCATATACTCTTCACACACTTATACTCTTCTTATCTTATCTTTACATCAACTTCCATACATATTACAATGGGTGCATCTCATATTTATATGCACTTACTAAACAAACAACTAGGTCAACCCTTTAACCTATTACAAATAACACTACCAAATGAATTGGCTCAAGTGTGCTTACAAAAAATCATCTACACATGTCAGTGACCTAATTACAATAGGCTCATAGCCTTTACAACATAAAATTATAACTGCTAAGAAAAATACCAACTGTTGGCTTCATACTCTGTTCTTCTCTGGCACACACTGGCTATTCATCTTGAACTATCTATAACTTTTGCATGCTTGCATATCTGATCATGCACTTATAGACTAAGCAAGAATATAGTCTAACTAACTTAACTTCTAGGGTGCATACCAAAATTTTATCATTCACACATGTGTTGATGCTCTGAGTCTTTGGTACTCTAAATACTATCCAATCTTCAACACTTACCTGATTTCTAATCTTCTCTTTAAGTGTGCTAACTCCAAACTACTATATGACTTTGTTGCCATAATGACAACACTATATTGAGTCATATACATCATTATATCCAACTTGACAAAAAGAAGGAGAAACAAAAAGATAAGGAAGGAGATATAAAGGCTCCATAGGGAGAGGCTAAACAAATAGACCGGGTAACATAAGAACCTCCTCCCTCTAGCTCTTTTTCTAGAAAATTGCCAAATTTTCCTTTTTCTAAACCAACTCAAACAAAAATCCATCTACTAGTGAGGATACTATTTCTTGACTATGAAACTCTTAAGTTTTCCTCTAGAGTCCTCACTACCCCATCTTGGTTGGAGGAAACTTTAGAGAAGAAAAGGAAAAGAGAAAATATAAAAAACCTTCTAAGAATTTTTCTCACAATGTTTGTAGAACCCCCCTCCAAAGAAAAAGAGGAAAATTCAGACATTAGAAAATCTAGAGAAGGAGAAAGGAATAGGGCATGTATTTTTATAAATGGCCCAAGCCTTACCAAATGGTAATCTTAGTGAAACCCCAAAAAGTGATTTTACCATAACAAGGATTGATACATGCATACCACGCCATGGAAAAAATATAAAAATTTGGAAGTTCACCAAAAAAATCAAAGAAAGGTTGGAAAAGACTAAACTATACAAAGAACAAATCAAGGCTATGGTTGGTTTCCTCTTTGATATCCTTAGGAAGACCCTAGTACCTCTATCTTCTAAAGAAGAGGGTACTTTTGATAATATCATGGATCCCACTTTAGAGGAGAACTTGGTACTAATTACACAATTGTAGGAATATACAAATAAAGAAAGAAAAGGAATAAGTCTCCAAGAAAGATTGGATAAGAAGCAATTACAAAAAAGATCATCCAAAACTCGTACAGAAATATCAGAGTCTCAAATGGTAAAAGAATCACTACCTCTCAGCACTACTAGAAGGGAAAGCATCTTCTCCCACCCCCATTCTTAGCCTATACTAATACTCAAGGCATGAGTGAGGAATCCATTATCTTATTAATTCATTTTAAAACTGTATTTAATGTATTATATTATCACTTATTTAAGTAACCTACTAAGGATAACCAAGTAGCCACTCCTAGGCTTTGGCGCATCCAAAGCAAGTCACTTCCCCTTTAACACCTAGATAACCTACCCTAAGTTCATACATCTCAAAACATTTCTCATAGACCATTGTGAATCATAGCCTCAAAATCTAGTTCCAAACTATAACAAGAAAATACATAATCAATATCCATCATGATAAAATCAAAGCTTCCACAAGGTTGGGTTATAACAAAATCGAGTGCCACAAAAATATGCAAGGCAAACAAAACACATTAACCCTAACCCTGCCTCTGGTAACAATCCTAAAATGGTGACATAAAAAGATTCCCTCCTAACCCATAAATGTAGAAGGAAAAATATTCATAAGAATTTAATTAACAATAAACTAATTTGTAAAGTATCATTACACAAATTAATTTATTAAATAATCACTAAAAAAACTATAATTACATTCTTGAATTGAATTCCAATACTAAGCAAATCAATTTCTAATGTTAATTAAAATAAATTGATTCCTAATTTAATAATTACTAACACACACACACACATATACATATACACATGCATATATTTATATTATTTATTTATTTATTATAATTTTATTTTCTTATTTATATTTGATTTATTTATTTTTTTATTATTTGAATATATATATATATATATATATATATATATATATATATATATATATATATATATATATATATATATATATATATATATATATATATATGTTATCAATGGATTTTGTAAATTTATTCAGGCTCAAATTTTCCCAAAACCACCTCATAATTTTTCAAGGTGTATTTTTCCCAAGTTTCCAATCCTTTGCACTTGCACCTTGTTGGTTGAACTTGAACCTTGAACTCTTGTAGTTCAAGATTCTAAGTTCAATAACGTCCTTTGGTATGATTTCCCTTTGTTTGCAAGCTTAGTGGCATGTTCTTTTTGCAGCGTGCACTTATCCAATGAACCTTGAACCGTGAACTCTCATAGTTCAAGATTCAAAGTTCAACGAATGTTAGTCTTTTGCGGAGTGCATTTCTTTGCTTTCTTCTTTATCACTTTTGTTTTTGCTTTCTTTATTTTAAGTCATGCCAAAGGATAGTCCTTTCGCCTCCTTGTTGAGCTTGAACCATGAACTCTCATAGTTCAAGATTTGAAGTTCAATGTATGTTGGTAATTTGCAGAAGTGTAAAGTGATGATTTGACATAAAGGACAGCTAGCAATTAATTATGACTTTTGCACATGGCAAGGATGTCGAAGTTAATTGAAAAGACATTTAAATGTCATTTCAATCAGGGAAAGTATAGTAATTAATGCTTAAGGTGGTGCGAGTTACGTAGTGATCATTAATTAAAACCTTATGTGACATAATTTTGCCATTATTGCAAATTTCCCAGGATTTGTAAACTGTTTTATGATAAATTGGAAACTTAGACTATCCTGTTCATAATGTTCGAAGATTTCTCATGCATTCAGCATAGTAGAATGTATTCTCTCCTCTTCTCAGAGCCTATTTTGTCACATAAGAAACCAGGTGAGTCCTTCCTTCGGCCTCCTTATTTTAGTTGCAGTTCTCTTTTCTTTGTCAAATTTGAAATCCTTTAAACTCACTGCATCTCGTTATTTCTTTCCTAACTAGAGAACCCAAAATGAAGAACCCAATTCTGAATTTCAAAAATACCTCTCCATTGACATGCTCCCTACCAGATTGTGAAGACACCCTAATTAAAACCAGAGCCTTGGAAGATATTATGAACCGAGTTAAAAAACCCATCCCAAGTTCCATGTTAGAAAAAGCCATTAGGAGTGGTCTAGCTGATGTACCTACTTTCCCAATAGTAGCCCCTCGTTGAGAACTGGTAGTTCAATGTTCAAAAAGATATAACTTTGAGGAGAAATGTATCAAGAAGGTTGATGGGAGCCCACTGGTATACACAAATAGAGACGTCATCCTAAAAGCTATGGGAATCCTAGAAAAGGACCCGTATGAAGGATGGAATATCCCCTCCTCTTGTTTAGTTTTTTCCACCAAGAAGCAAGTATAAAGGAAAGAAATAGCTCAATACTAGTTGCTCAAAGCCCAGAAGGGAGGTTCCAGGCTCCCAAAGACACTCACTGTAGATCATTTTAAGCTGAAGGTGGCTGATTTGGTTATATTACTTAATAGAATCAAGGGTAATCAGCATGCATATTATTGGCATGACTGGATGTATTTCTATATTCAGGTTACTCTCACAGGAGAAAAATACATTGACTGGGCTGAAACCATTACTGATGAGCTTAACCACCAGTTGGTACATTTTCCCACTGACAATAGTTTTCATATGTCCTCTTACCTGTTCTACATTTTAGCCTGTACCAGAGAATGTAAAAGGCCTTTTCCATGAATAGCCTCCCCAAAATATGAAGGTCTATGATTACTACCCTCACCTGAAAAAAGAATACCATGTTGATAGTTTCCTCAAAGTTAATGGGATGTTCTTTGGAAGGTTGACATATGAACTACAAGGAAACATTGAACAAAGAATGTCAGAAGATGTGAAAACTTTCATCAATTTATATGGAAGTTTCTTCATTCAATTCAAAAGATTCACATACCTCGGGGTAGGTGGTTTTGAAGGGGAACCATTTAAATTTCCTAAATATGCTTTTGAAAGTTTGATTATTGTAGAAGTTGCTCGTCAACTGGCATATGTACATAAAGGGGTCAAAGAAAGAAAAAGAAGAGCAAAGTCCTATTTCCTAGTTGAATTAGGGTATTATACATGTAAAACCTCCTCTGATGCTCTAAACTTAGAACATGAGTTGAGAAAGTTGAATTTGAAAACTTTTACACTTTGGAAGGATTTTGACAGCAAAGGACATACTTCTCAACATTTCAATTTTCCCTCTGAGTTTCATCATGTTCCTTAAATTGAGGATTATTGGGAAAATTGCGCTGATGATTTTGAAGTGAGGAGGAGGACCTAGTCAAGGTTCACCCTAGGTCAAATTCTTACCTTGAACATCCAAATAAACATCATGGCAGTGAATGAAGATAGTGATGAAGAGGTGATAGATGATCAATTCAAAACCAGAGTTAGGGGCACACCCTTGTCTAAAATAGATTGGAGTATTGAAGAGAGAGAGAGAGAGAGAGAGTACTATGATTAAAACCCTTAGTGTGATCAAGAGAACCGAGAAGTGGGTAAATAGTAAGAAGCCCCCTGTTACAAGAAGACATAATCTCAGAAGAGCTTCACATAGTGATTCTATTCTCAAACCCATTGTTTCTACTAACAAAAGTATTTCCCTTGTAGGTACTTTCAAAGCTAAAAATAAGAAGTCCTTGGATGATCCTATGAAACAAGTCTCCCCTAGTTCTTCACTAGTAAAAAGGACCTTGAGGAAGAGAGTCAGAAAAGAAAGTGATAAGTCAGTTAGTGAAAAGGAGGTCATTGATCTTGATATCATCGACACTCATATGATAGAACAAATTGTTTCAGATGACATGGGGGAAGACACATTAACTCCAAAGAAGAATCAACTAGATTTTGGAGAACCCCCAATAGCCATGGTAAATGACACCTTACAAACCCCATCTCCCACTCTTAGTTGGTTGGGAAGTTCTATTAGCAATAAGAAATGGAATGTCTTGCTAAGAACTCTACCAATAGAGGATATGGTTAGTAAGTTCTTGGGGGCTACAATGAAGCCTAAAAGAATTAAAATGAAGTCAATGATTGATGTGGATGAAAAAACTAGGAGGTGGACTATAGAAAGGGCATTGCCTAAGTCTGATAAAGATGTTTCTGAAGCCACTGTTGAAGACTTCATTATTAAAAAGATTGACTTAGGAGTGGCAAGCAAGGTAGCCGATGCAAAACACCTAGAGTCTTCTAAATGAAAGATACTACATAGGACCTTCAAGGATGAGAAGGATAAAAAGGAGCTAAAGGCTACTGTACAGAGATTGGCAGAATTCATTCAAGTAGTACAAGAGCCCAGTCCACTTCCACTAGCCTAGGTGCCTCACACTTTTGACCCCCATCCACCTGAAGTTCATAAGACCCTGGATTAGATTCAAAGAAATAAACTGGTGGTAGCGGTTTTTTAATAAATGGGTCATTGGCATGATTCAACAGGGAGGTAGTTACATCAATAAGCTAATTGATACACATGGAGTTGTGACAATAGTAATCTCAAAAATGTTGAATGAACTGACAGAATGGAGAAAAGAAAGGAAGAAGTGGACTGCTATAGTCGATCAGCTGACAGAAATTGATCACTATGGAGTGCTTAAGTTTATCACCAAAAAACTAGTTCTAGGCTTGAATGAAGAGGTCTTGTATGTCTCTGTGAAAAGTATTGAATGGAGGAACTCAATTATCAAGGAGGGATGTAAGGGAGTGACCCGCCTACTCAACGACCCTAAGGGCATGATTGATACCATGCAAAAAGATCTTAAGTGCCTTAACATTGGTCTAATAAATGAACTCAAGATGTCAAGAAGGTGGAGAAAATAACTCAAGAGTTGGAGGCTGGTATAGTAGCTATCAGCGATAGAAAGGATTTTACAATAGAAGACCTCACCTCCATAGCTAACACAGAGGCTATATTGGTCATCTGTGTAGATCATCTTGAGCTACACAAATCAAGATTGAGTCAGATATGCAAAGATGGGAAGTTTCTCGGGCAAAGAATTGCTCTTATTAGTCTACCTTACCACGCTACAGTTATCAATGCATCATTGGCTCATGAAGAATGGAAGCAGGCACATGTGTCTAAGCCAACCTAGAATTAAATCTAAAATGTCCAGCTCCACCGTGATCGGTGGACTTTTCTCCATGCACTCAGAACCATTTTCTTTTAGTTTCCAATTAACTAATTTTAGCATATTTTAGTTATCTTAGATAGTTCCGATTTGAAACTCAGGGAAGTTTTAAAAAGACTTTATTATTTTTTATAATTTTAATGGATGGCGATATAAAAGCTAGGGAAAAAATTGTATGGAGGGATGATAGTTATTTTTACTGAATAGTTTTTAGAATAGTTGCAATTTTTTTTTAAGTTTTAAAGATTTTGATTAAGACTTTTGAATCGATGAATAGAAAAGACTTATCAGTATAAATCTGTTGGTTTATATTTTTGAGTGGATCTCTGTTGGGATACTTTTTGTTGAATTAGATTTCATGGTTGAATGTTAGATATTTTCTTAGAATGTTAGATTAACATTATATCTTTAGATTAATATGGTATATTCTGATTGAAGTCTGTGAGCTTCAGATACTTTAAATCACTTTTGATTACCGGTAATTTTTCATATTGATGAGATTTACTATACATGCCTTATTAACTTTCAGATTAAAAGTTTAGAGATTGCAGAAATGCATCATTTTATTTCATATGAATTCAATGAAAATGATTCTGGGAGTTGTACTGTATATTCAGACAACTAAACATTTCACGTTTAGTTCAACTATTAGTAAGAAAGTTTCCATTTCTTGATGGGCTATAGAGAATAAGAAAGAAACTTGATTAAAGACAGATTCATTTACTAACAATATATAAGAACTTATATTTTTTTTTAACAAAATAACCCTCATGCCTAAGGGCTACCACTGACAGCATGATTGGCTGACAACTTGTGGTTGTCAGGTGGGGGTGGGGATAATACCCCGCCTCCACCCAATATAAATAATATATTATTATTATTTTTTTAATAATTTTTTTAATTCAAAAAAATCTTAATTACAACACACACACACATATATATATATATGAGGAATGTATATATATAATTATATATATACATGCCTCATATATATATATATATATATATATATATATATATATATATATAATTATATATATACATGCCTCATATATATATATATATATATATGAGGCATGTATATATATAATTATAAATATAAATATATACATACCTCATATACACACACACATACACAATTTTGTTCTTTTTCTCATAGAATTTTAAGAATGAAGAATGTACATAACGGGCAATTACCATGAAGCAAAAATATTTAAAAATTTAGTTGATCAAACCCTAGGGTTTTCTATCACAATTTTAACAAATTATAGCTAATTTAAAATGAAATTCAATTCTAGAAAATTCTTATCATACTATGCAAAAAATCTAAGAAGCTTAATTCCAAAATTCTAAACATCAACAAAATAGCAATATCACCTAGATTTAACAGGCACAAAGAAAACAGTCTTTCTAAAATGCAAGAATAAAATCTATGAGGGTTTTCAAACCCTACCTCAAACCACCAATTGAATAAATACGAAGAAGACCCCAAAAATGCTGAAAATCCAAAACTTTCACAAATTTCCTTCAATTCAATCCTTCATCCAAAACATATAAAACCTATGTATAGACTAATGGCCAAATTCATCCTCATAAAGAAAAAAGACTCTAAAATTTGAACTCAACCATGCAAATCTAAAATTCAACTTAACTCCACAACTTTGTCTTTATCAATCTCTCTTTTTGCCTGATTTATTCCATTTTCTAATTAATTTAACTCTGTACACTTTTGTAATTATTGTTTTTATGAGTTCACTTAACTAATAAGAATTGCTTTATTTATTTAATTTATTTAAATTGAATGTGCAACTAATTGCATATCAATTTTAACTAAAAGAATATTATTTAATTCACTTCATCATTATTTTATTCAATTTTCCTCAAATTTGAATTTAATAATTATTTAAATCTTTAATTCCACCATTCGACCTTTAATTAAGTCTTTTTAATTAATAAATGTATTTAATTAATTTTTATTAATTAAATACCTTCACATTTAATTTTTTATATTTAATTATTTAAACCACATAATTAATCTTAATAAATTATTTAGTCATTTCATAATAAACATAACTAGCCAAAGACCAATTGAACCTAATAAAACAATAATTATGCTCAAGGGAAAGGCTATGAGCTCACATCCTAGACAAACTCGGAAAGGTAAAATATCAGAAACTTGCCCATTATTTTAGAATAATAAAATGGCTTAAGTTGGGATTCAAATCTAATTAGTATCTCCCCTCTTACCATTGAAACTTTGCAATAGGGCATACTCATCTTGAAAATCCTAAGAAGTCGGTGCCCTATACTTGCAAACCTACATAAAAGATATATATATATATATATATATAGATGTATGTATGTATGTATGTATGGATGTATGCATGTATGGATGTATGTATGTATGTATGTATGTGTATATATGTATATATACATATATATGTATATGTGTATATATATATGTATATATATATATATGTGTGTGTGTATATATATACATATATATAAATACATATATACATATACACATATATATAAATGTATATATACATATATATATATGTATACATATATATATATATGTATACATATATATATATATGTATACATATATTTATATATGTATACATATATATATATATATATATATATGTATACATATATATATATATATATATATATATATATATATATATATATTTATATGTATATATATATATATATATATATATATATATTTATATTTATATGTATGTATACATATATATATATATATACATACACACATATATAGATATACATATATATACATATATATATATATATGTATATATGTATATATATATATATGTATGTATATATATGTATCTATATATGTATCTATATATATGTATATATGTATATATATGTATATATATATATATATATAAAACAAGAAATGAAAGGGATCGAGACATTTTGTGGGTCCTGCAAGAAGGTAACTACAACTTCGTCCCTCAACCATATCAAACACGTCAAACAAAAATGTAACACATACACGACAGTCATACACATGCAAGTATGGGGTAAGTTAAATCATAACTATAAACAAAATTTTAAACATAAATATTCATCATCAAAGTAACTAACATCATCTAAGTACAACATGTGATATCCCATAACTATCCAATATCAAATTACTGTTGGAATAACTGAGAGGGGGTGAATCAGTTAAACATTGTCCCAAATCAAAATGTCTAATCCAAAACAAAATCTTCTATTTATGCTACTCGGTAAACATATAATACTTTCACTGTCTGTGCATTTACCGATTGTCAATCTAAAACTTATAGTAGTTACCAATCAAATCTAACATGAAATATGCAAATAATGATAACAACCAAATATCACAATCAACACATAACACAAGAGATTTAACATAGAAACCCTATGAAGGGAAAAACCACCTAGGATTGGCAACCCAAAAACATTCACTCTTTTGAAGTGAGGTCGGTGAAGACCCAACCCTATTAAAGGTTATAAACACACTGTTAGGTGTGACCTTGTTAGAGGATTTTAGACTAGAAGTTATCGTCCAACTAGTAGTCACTCTAGGGTTGATAGGATAACAATGTTCACTCTAATGAATGATACATCATAAGACTTTCTTAGTCCACTTGGTTAAGAGATTTGATTGTGTACAATGGTAAAATATGTAAAAGTAGATGATCTGCCTTATTACAACTTCTATTGCAAATTACAGATCAATATTTTTCTCATAAAATCCTTCTAACTAGTATTGCACTTCAGATTCAACAATATATTAACTTACTGTCCATCAGTAATTACTCTTTGTAGCTCGGTAACTATTTTGCAGCTCGGTTCTTAATAACCAGTATGATCAGAATGCATGAAAACTTCTTCATGCGATAATTCTGCAGTTTCTTCTTCTGGCATATGTTTCATAATGAAACCCTAGTCTCTTATATAGATGAGTAAATCATTTTCTTTTTTGTCCATTAGATTTTGCCACTTAATCATATTCATAGATTTTTCTTCTTTAGGCTTCCTCGGTTGACGTGTTAGTAATACGTTTCAATTTGCTCCATTAGATCTTCCTTCAATTATGTTAGTTGTTGCTCTTCATAACAAACCTTATCTATTACCTCGTAATCATACACTTTCCAGCTCATCAATCTTATCAGCTAAACTGATCATTTAATTCATTCTATTTTCATCGGTTAACAAAGAAATGCATCGGTGAACACACACTCAGTTAATACTGTGCTCAGTATTGGTGCAGTGCAAGGCAGGAGAATCCCCGATGGAGATGTCCTAGCCCCCAGAAAATAACCACACACAAGAATATAATAACAATACAGAGATATAGATCCACACAAGGCCAATACTCATAATAGAATCATTATATTTTCATCCAACATGCCCGGCTATAAGGCCTTCCGGGTTACGGCCAAATACAATGCAATTACAATAGAAACTCCACAAGATCTCACAAGATCCAAACCAAAACCCTAGCTAGCCCAGATCCACACACTGGTAGGAACCCCCAAGGAAGATCTAAACTTGTGCTCGCAAGCCCACCAAGCAATCTCCTTGTTTCCCAAGCCGCAGCTACTAGCTCTCCTCAAAACTCGCTCCACATCCACCTCCTCTTCTCCCAAGTGGATGAATGATGCCCAAAGACTTCCCCCACAACCTCTACTTATACCAATCTAAGCCACAGGTCGGCCCTAAAAATAAATTAAATACAAATACTGAAATTAAATGCCACAAGTCGGCCAACAACAACAATTAAATTCCCAAAATAGATGTCTTAGTAAAATCATGATATCTCCTAGCTCCGGATGAATTAGAACTTGTTCTTTGAACTGTAGGTAGAAATATAGGCCCTCTTCAATCCATGAAATTTTCAGCCTCTAACTCTTTATGGAAAATTACTTATACAGCCTGAAATAGGCACCAAATTCCTAAGCAAGGCCGAGCTCCTTCTAGGCCATGCTGAGAAACCAAGACCATTAAATACATCAAAACCAATTACCCAAGACCCAAGTAGGTCTATCAAACTCTACCAAACCCCTCACATATGAAAATAAGTCCACATGACTCCATCAAATTTCCCAAACATGCAGGATAGCCAACTACCCTGGGATGCTCCTGCATCAGACTCCCCAGGTGCGAAAAGAAGTATGCCTCATACTTTGATGCCAAATGAAATATCTGCAACCATCTTCATCTTCACCAAAGGCTTCCACTCCAACAGGGACAATAGAACCAACATGCAAATCACCCAAATCTGCATCCATCTGTCAACCACTAGAATCTCAACCATCCAATCAACATGCTCACTGCCAGGAACAAACTGAACATAGTGCCTCACCAACATTCTCTGTAGCTGATCACTACCAACAACAACAATATCCTCAAACATGAAATCCATGTCACCAACATGTAAGCTGAAATCCAAAATAGGAGCAACATGTAAATCCTCAACCATGTCAACCACCAACAGGTCCACATCAGGAACATACAGATCCGTAGTATCATGTATATCCTTAACCACATCAACAACTAGTGAATCCACACCAGCAACATCCATATCAACAACATCCATATCACTAACATATGGATCACCACCCTTAGCAACCTGATTATCCACGACCAAGTGCTCCACAATTTCCATGCCAGACTCAACCAACTGATCATGAAAACCAACCTCAATCACAGCATCAACAAGGTTAGGAAGCTCCATAGAAACATCCACAAGTTTCTCCACAGGTTCCGC
This sequence comes from Chamaecyparis obtusa, assembly GCA_027943335.1. Taxonomy (NCBI): domain Eukaryota; kingdom Viridiplantae; phylum Streptophyta; class Pinopsida; order Cupressales; family Cupressaceae; genus Chamaecyparis; species Chamaecyparis obtusa. The sequence continues at coordinate 296,718 of BSBK01007161.1, read as the reverse complement.
ATCAGCCTCCACACACTGATCAACAAAACCAACTTCCATCTCGACCTTGCTATGCCCTCTTCTCTCTCGAACAAGTCTTCTAACCGGCCAGACAACTCGCTTCCTGATCGGTAGACTCCAGCTCCACAGATTCAAGATCTCTCGAACTCTCTTACGAAATTTATCCAAAGATGGATCACTCTTAACCATCCCTTCCTTAACTTGATTATTCCATCTAGCTTCCAACCGAGCACAAGTCTTTGAAATATTCCTCTCCACCACATCATGGAGTTTTGCAATCATCTCAGGGTCCAATCTTCTTAGAGCCATCTTCTAAGATCTTCGCAAACCCTCTGCAACAAATCACCAACTAGATCCAACCTTCAACCAGGTCCTAGTGCAAACTGCCTCACATTCAGCGCTCTGTCCACACACTCAGGAACAACCTTCACTCTGAAAAACTCCACCCAAGGTCCTGGTGTAAACTGCCTCACATTCAGCGCTCTGTCCACACACTCAGGAACAACTATGCTCTGATACCACTTGGTGCAGTGCAAGGCAGGAGAATCCCCGATGGAGATGTCCTAGCCCCTAGCAAATAACCACACACAAGAATATAATAACAATACAGAGATATAGATCCACACAAGGCCAATACTCATAATAGAATCATTATATTTTCATCCAACATGCCCGGTTGTAAGGCCTTCCGGGTTACGGCCAAATACAATGCAATTACAATAGAAACTCCACAAGATCTCGCAAGATCCAAACCAAAACCCTAGCTAGCCCAGATCCACACACTGGTAGGAACCCCCAAGGAAGATCTAAACTTGTGCTCGCAAGCCCACCAAGCAATCTCCTTGTTTCCCAAGCCGCAGCTACTAGCTCTCCTCAAAACTCGCTCCACATCCACCTCCTCTTCTCCCAAGTGGATGAATGATGCCCAAAGACTTCCCCCACAACCTCTACTTATACCAATCTAAGCCACAGGTCGGCCCTGAAAATAAATTAAATACAAATACCGAAATTAAATGCCACAAGTCGGCCAACAACAACAATTAAATTCCCAAAATAGATGTCTTAGTAAAATCACGATATCTCCTAGCTCCAGATGAATTAGAACTCGTGCTTCGAACCGTAGGTAGAAATATAGGCCCTCTTCAATCCATGAAATTTTCAGCCTCTAACTCTTTATGGAAAATTACTTATACAGCCTGAAATAGGCACCAAATTCCTAAGCAAGGCCGAGCTCCTTCTAGGCCATGCTGAGAAACCAAGACCATTAAATACATCAAAACCAATTACCCAAGACCCAAGTAGGTCTATAAAACTCTACCAAACCCCTCACATATGAAAATAAGTCCACATGACTCCATCAAATTTCCCAAACATGCAGGATAGCCAACTACCCTGGGATGCTCCTGCATCAGTATACACTACACTTTGTCGATGTATACCGAAATGCTTTCATTTACCAACAACACTACTTTGTGTCTTTCAGCTCTATTCTTCATTATAGATGAATGCAACATAATGAATTCAATTCCATCAAGTCATAGACTCATCAAAATGTTAATAGCACTAGTATTGTCACAGTATATAATCACTGGGTCAATGATTATCTCATTCATTCCTTCCAACACTTTCTTGATTTAGGCTATGTTTGAACAATTTGTAGCAGCAACAACATACTCTGCTTCAGCTGGTGACTGAGAAATACAAGCTTTCTTTTTACTTGTCAAGGTTACAAGTCTTTCACCAAAGAAAAATGCTCCCTCGGTGGTGCTTTTTCTATCATCTACATTTCCAGCCCAATCAGCATCGGTGTATACCTTCAGCTCAAACTTTCCTTCCTTAGGATATCAAATGACATAATCTTCTATCTTTTTCAGATAGCTTAAGATTCTTTTAGTATCAATAATGTGTGACTCTCTAGGGTTAGTAGAAAACCTAGCAACAATCCCCACAACATGTGCTATATCTGGTCTACTGTGAACTACATACATTAGTTTACCAATCATGGATCAGTAAAGTGTCTGGTTTACCTCAGTAGTTTCATCCTCCTTTGTCAATTTGCATCCAGTAGCCATTGATGTTCCCACAGGTTTAGCATCTTCCATGCCAAATGTCTTCAATACTTCCTTTATGTACTTAGACTATGTGATGAATATCCCATCACTCTGTTGAATCGCTTGTAGTCCTAGAAAGAATTTAATCTCTCCGAACATAGACATTTCAAATTCTTTTTGCATTTCATCAGCAAAGGCTTTGCATATATGATCTTGTCCTCCAAAAATAATATCATCCACAAATATCTCAGCAATAAGAATAGTGTCATCAATGTTACCTTTCATATACAGATTGTTGTTTTCACTTGTTCTAACAAATCCAATGCTTAGCAAGTAAGTATGCAGTCTTTCATACCATGCTCTCAGTGCTTGATTCAATCTATATAAATCTTTATGTAATCTACATACCATGTCTCTATGGTCTGGATCAACAAATCCTTCCAGTTGTTCTATGTAGACTTCTTCTTCAAGTATACCATTCAAAAATGTTGACTTTACATCCATTTGATAGACTTTAAATTTCTTTTGTGTAGCATATGCAAGTAGCATTCTAACTCCTTCTAATCTATCAACAGGTGCAAATGTTTCACCATAGTCAATACCTTCTTCTTGTGCATATCCCTTGCATACCAATCTAGCTTTATTTCTTGTAACTTCACCATTTTCATTCAACTTATTTATGAATATCCATTTAGTACCGATAACATTTTTGTCCTTTGGTCAGGGTACTAAGCTCCAAGTTTTGTTCTTTTATATTTCTCTATTTCCTCGGTCACTGCATTAATCCATTCCTCATTCTCTAATGCAACTTTCACAATTTTTGGTTCAAATTCACAAACTAGACATGTACCTTGTCTTGCTTTGCTCCTAGTTTGCATTCCAGCTTGTTTGTCTCCAATAATTTGTGTCTCAGGATAGTGTCTTCTGAAAAATCTAGCTAGTATTCTGTCTCTTCTTTCTTGTTCATCCTGTTCAGGTTCATCAGCTTGCTCGGCAGCTCCATTTTGTTCGTCGATTTCCTCTTCCTATTGTTCAACATTGTTTGTCTGCGAACCGGTTATCATAGGTTGTGGTCTCGGTTGATAATCTAGAAGTTCAATATAAGTGAATTGACTATAGTCTTCTGGTTCCTTTCAAATATCCTATGTGTTTTTTTCATCAAACTCATCAACACAAACATTAGTACTTTCAATTATCTTGTTTGTAACCTTATTCAGACATTTGTATGCTTTACTCTTGGTAGAATATCCTAAGAATATTTCTTCATCTCCTTTAGAATCAAATTTTCCATTTCTCCTATCTTTCAAAATAAAGCATTTGCTTCCAAAAATTCTAAAATAACTTACAGTAGGTTTGTGTCCAAACCATAGCTCATAAGGTGTTCGGTTGGTGTCCTTTTTTCAGTTATACTCAGTTAAGAACATATACAGCTATACTGATAGCTTCTCTCCAATATGTCTAAGAAACATTCTTCTGTATCATCAGTGTCCTAGCACAATCAATGATTGACCTATTTCTTCTTTTAGCAATGCCATTTTGCTAAGGTGTCCTCAGTGCAAAGACCCGTCTCTTAATACCATGCTCATTACAGAAATTAGTAAATTCATCAGAGATGAATTCACCTCCTCTATCAGATCTTAAGCATTTAATTTCTTTTCCAATCTCTTTTTCTACCTTAGCCTTATACCATTTGAACATTTTAAAAGCTTCAGATTTATTCTTCAAGAACATAACAGTCATCAGTCTAGTATAGTCATCAACAAAAAGAATAAAGTATCTATCACCAGAACAACTCTGAGTTCTCATAGGACCACATAGGTCGGTATGAACCAACTCAAGTATCTTCTTTGTTGAGTAGTCTTTTCTTTTGAAACTAGACTTAGTCATCTTACCTTTCTAACATTCATGGCACATAGCATGATCTGGTTTAGACAAGTTAGGAAATCCTCTAACTCTTCTCTTTTAATAATCTTGATCATGTTATCAAAATTTACATGACATAATCTTTTGTGCCACAACCATGCATCTTCATCCTTCATTAATAAACAAGAAGACTGATCCATATCAAGATAAAATAGGTTACCTCTGGATTGTGTACCAATTATGATAAGTCTTCCTCCATCATCATAGATTTTCACCTTTTTGCTCTCAAAAGCAAGTTGGTGGCCTGAATTGTTCAACTGTGCCACACTTAACAAGTTATAGTTTATTCCATCTACCCATTATGCATTTTCACATCTTATTCTGTCATTTCTCATTAATGAACCTTTACCTCTTACCATACAAGGTGCATCATTTCCCATTCTCATAGATCCTCCATTGTATTCAACAAGTTGATCAAATTTCTCTACATCACTGGTCATATGATGTGTGTAGCCACTGTCTATGATCCATGTATCATTTTTGTCAACTCTAGAGATCAGTGTTGTCTCTTCATGTTTCTCTTCTTCCTCTAAATCATCTTTCATAGCAACAAATACTACTTCTATATCATCATTAGTGTCAGATTCAGATTCAATACCTTTAGCTATGTAACATACCTTCTTTCCTTTGTCATAACTATCTTGGTCATCTCTTTTGTTGTATCGGTAGCCTTTGTTGACTCTTCTCCCATAGCTTCCATCCGATCGGTCTCTAGATCTATCAATATCTTTCTTTTGTGGAAATCTAGCAGCAATGTGGCCAACCTCTTTACAATTAAAGTAGCCAAAGGCACCTTAACTCTATATCTTCCTTTTCCTTTGGGTAATCTTCTGGCCATAAGAGCTTCAAGCCCATCAAGTTCATCATCGGTATTGCTATCACTATCATCATTCTTATTTTTCTTGCTAGACTTACTAATCTTCAAAGAAGACATTAGGGCGGATTCAACAGAAGGAATGATACTATTGTCAAAGTTGTTTAATTCAAAGGTAGTAAGCTTATCAATTAGTGTGTCAAGGGTAAGATTGGATACGACCCTTGTTTCATGAATTGCAGAGATCCTTATAGCATAAACTAGCAACAAAGTTCTAAGAATCTTGCTTATAATTGTTTCATCATCAATAACTCCATCAGATGCTCTAATAGCATGTACTACTTCTTTCAGTCTGTTTAAATATTGCACTATGTTCTCACCTTCTTTCATTCTCATATCATCAAAATGACCTCTTAGACTTTCTGCTCTGGCTCTCTTGACATTCTGATCTCCACTGTATATCAGATTTAACTTGTCCCACATTTCTTTGGTAGTAACGCATCCCTTAATGTCTTCAAATTCAGCATTGGTATAGGCAGCAACAAGTTCCATCATAGTGACATTGTGTTCATGCTTATCTCTTAGTTGATCAAGGGTTAAGGGACTAGTGGGTGGTGCAATGTAGCCATTCTTCATCAGATCTACAGTTGAGTTCCCAATTCTAGATACATGCAACAACATTCGGCTTTGCCATACTGTGAAGTTCTCTTTGTTCACTCTAGGCACTTCCCTTTTATACATCTGGAGACCTTTGTGTTGAAGTCCTTAAAACCCTATTCTAAGAAACCGAAGCTTTGATACCAATTATTGGAATAACTGAGAGGGGGTGAATCAATTAAACATTGTCCCAAATCAAAATGTATAATCCAAAACAAAATCTTCTATTTCTATTGCTCGGTAAACATATAATACTTTCACTATCTGTGCATTTACCGATTGTCAGTCTAAAACTTATAGTAGTTACCGATCAAATCTAACATGAAATATGCAAATAATGATAACAAACAAATATCACAATCAACACATAACACAAGAGATTTAACATGGAAACCCTGTGAAGGGAAAAACCACCTGGGACCAGCAACCCAAAAATATTCACTCTTCTGAAGTGAGATCAGTGAAGACCCAACCCTGTTAAAGGTTATAAACACACTGTTAGGTGTGACCTTGTTAGAGGATTTTAGACTAGAAGTTATCATCCAACCAGCAGTCACTCTGGGGTTGACAGGATAACAATGTTCACTCTAATGAATGATACATCATAAGACTTTCTTAGTCCAATCGGTTAAGAGATTTGACTGTGTACAATGGTTAAATATGTAAAAGTAGATGATCTACCTTATTACAACTTCTATTGCAAATTACAGATCAATATTTTGCTCATAAAATCCTTCTGACCAATATTGCACTTCAGATTCAACAATATATTAACTTACTGTCTATCGGTAATTACTCTTTGTAGCTTGGTAACTATTTTGCAACTTAGTTCTTAATAACCAGTATGATCAGAATGCATGAAAACTTCTTCACGCGATAATTCTATAGTTTCTTCTTCTTCTGGCATATGTTTCATAATGAAACCCTAGTCTCTTATATAGACGAGTAAATCATTTTCTTTTTGTCCATTAGATTTTTTCGCTTAATCATATTCATAGATTTTGCTGCTTTAGGCTTCCTCAATTGACATGTCAGTAATACATTTCAATCTTCTCCATTAGATCTTCCTTCAATTATGTTAGCCGTTGATCTTCATAACAAACCTTATATGTTACCTCATGATCATACACTTTCCAGCTCATCAATCTTATCAGCTAAATTGATCATTTAATTCATTCTATTTTTGTTAGTTAACAAAGAAATGTGTCGGTGAACACACGCTCGATTAATATTGTGCTTGGTATACACTACACTCTGTTGGTGTATATTGAAATGCTTTCATTTACCGACAACACTGCTTTGTGTCTTTCAGCTCTATTCTTCATTATAGATGAATGCAACATAATGAAGTCAATTCCATCAAGTCATAGACTCATCAACAAGTTACTCAATGTGTTCCTTATTCTCATTTGACATGTACATCTTCCTCATGTAGATTTCTCTATACTTCATCTCTTTCACCTTCCTTCAGATGTGTCGGTATAGTAACTTACAAGATAAGTATTGTCAAGCTAGTTGACATCAATGACAACATAAAACTGATTTAATCATCTCGCATTATCTAATCATCAACTCCTTAGTAATCTTGAATTACAGATTCTTCATTCTGGTTCCAAATCATTTGTAGTTCATCAATTACCATGAAATGTCATACATCCAAAACCACATAATAAAGCTAAAATAATCAATGCACACATAAAAGTGAAAAGTAAACTATAGGTGGACACTTTACTCCTGGAAACCTATAAACAAATAGTGATATAAATCTCATAATCTGACTGTGTCCTCCAAAGTCATTGACAACTCATTAGTAGGGTCTCATTGGACCCTTACCTACTTGATGGTGTGATCCTCGAGGGTCAAATATCACCACTGAAGTATGTGAATAGACTCCAAAGCCAGCTACTTGTCCTCTACCTATAAAGCATTCCAGTCAAGAACATGTGCAACATATGGTATATACTATCTAAGTACTGAGACATGGATAACATCATGAACATGAGATAAGTTGGGTGACAAAGAAAGACTATAAACAACCAGTCTTGTCCTCTCAAGAATCTCAAATGGTCCAATGAAATGATGTGCCAACTTTGAACCATTTTCATAATGAATTAGACTCTTATGTGGATGCACTCTCATAAACACCTTAGCACCAATTGCAAACTACCTATCCACTCTATGAGAATTTGCATACTTCTTCTACCTATTCTAAGTTGTGGTCATATGTTTAGGGATGCGTTCCACCTGCTACTCCATGTTTCAAAATATCTCAGGACCTAACAAAATACGATCCTCTAGCTATCCCAACTTGAAGGTGTACAATAAGGATGACCATACAAAGCCTAAAAAGGTGGCATACCAATCAAACTATGATAACCATTATTGTAGGCAAATTCGACCAAATATAAATAGTCCTCCCAATGAGTCTATCTATCCATCACATACATCCTTAACATATCCTCCAACACCTAATTAACCTTCTTGGTCTTACCATCGGTCTTAGGGTGATATGTTGAACTAAAATTTAGTTGTGCTCCAAGATCATGCTACAAGGAAGTCCAAAATGCAAAAGTGAATACTGGATCACTATCTGATATAATCTTGTAAGGAATAGCATGTATTATCACAATATCTTACATAAAGACTCTAGCTACTGAAGCTTATGTATAGGATTCTCTCATAGGAAAACAAAATGTACCACTTTGGTCAACTGATCAATAGTAACCATGATGGTATAATTTGTATAGGGAGTTATAGGAAAACCTATGATGATATCATAGTTCCATGATGGAATGAGATTAGGTTGTAAAAGTCTTGTTGGATGCTGGTGGTATGTCTTAACCCTCTAACACTCTAGACATCTTGCCACAAAATCAACAATGTAATGTTTCATACCGAACCAGTAATGTATTTTTTGAAGGTCTGCATGCATCTTCTTGACACCTAGATGTGTTGAGTAAGGTGCACGATGAGCCTTGGATAAAATAAAGGTATGAAGATTATCTAATGGGGGTACATATATCTGGCTCATATGATGTAAAAGACTATCTAACTCCAAGAAATAACCTAAAAACCTACCTTCCAAAGGTCTCCCTGACTTAATATCGACTCTCCCTTATACCAAGTATCTATAGGAAGTGCCTAGAGTACATGACTATGCAAATCTACACCAAGACACAAGGCTGATATCTCATGCCTCTTGCGGCTCAAGGTGTTAGCTACTACATTTCCTTACCTTGGATGTACTTGATCTCAAATTCATACTCACAAATAAACTCTAATCATCGTCTCTACCTAGCATTCAAACTAGGTTGCATAAAAATATACTATAAGCGGGTATGTGCAGGATCATGGTATACCGAACTATGGCCTTAAGTGGCAATGAAAAATTAGAAAATCAAGGTTAGTCAACTTGACGTAAAAAGTTGAACATCTTATGAACCTTATGTGAAAATTTTTTAAGAATAGAATCTATAGGAAATTGAATGTAGTTTCTAAACTGCTAGCCCTTGACTGAAAATTTTTTTATCTAATTTTTCAAAATTTTAGATTTCAATGCAGTAGTACAAAAATTTTAGGGAAAAGATAAAAAGTACATGTATGTCTGACCACCTTAATCACAATCAAATGATGATATATTTTCCCAAGATTCTAGATATAAGTAGTAGACTCATTCACGGATGTGACACATATTTTTTTGTAATTTTTTTCTAAATAAATAATTAATTATGAATTTTCTGCTACAGCTTTTTCAGAATAAAAAAACTCTCATGTCTGACCACCTTAACTAATTCTAAACTTTACAAAATTGAATTTTTTTTCTTATAGTAGCCGAAGCATAGAATGTGACTAATATTTTGGATTTCAAAAAGGTTAAACGGTTTGAAAGTTACAGTTATTTTTCAATCAGTATGTCAATTATGACTTTAAAGATAACTCAATTGAAAAATAAGTAATAATTACTTACTGAACTCAAAATTTGACAACAATTATATTGATGGAAAGATGATAATGTGTTTAAGAAACCCTTTTCATTTCATCAATTTCGGGTCAAAAAATAGTCGTCAGCTACATGCTCGAAGTCTCGATATCAAAAACAATATAAGTAGTAGACTCATTCACGGATGTGACGCATATTTTTTTGTAATTTTTTGCCAGATAAATAATTAATTATGAATTTTCTGCTACAAATTTTTCAGAATAAAAAAACTCTCATGTATAACCACCTTAACTAATTCTAAACTTTACAAAATTGAATTTTTTTTTTCTTATAGTAGTTGAAGCATAGAATGTGACGCATATTTTAGATTTCAAAAAAGTTAAATGGTTTGAAAGTTACAGTTGTTTTTCAATAAATATGTCAATTACAACTTTAAAGATAACTCAATTGAAAAATAAGTAATAATTACTTACTGAATTGAAAATTTGACAGCAATTATATTGATGGAAAGTTGATAATGTGTTTAAGAAACCCTTTTCGTTTCATCAATTTTGGGTCAAAATATAGTCGTCAGCTACATGGTCGAAGTCTCGATATCAAAAACAATCTTCTAAACATGCCTAAAGGGTTGACCATCCATGGTTGGTATTGCCAAAACAAATACCAAGCCTAATCAGATATCCAATCAAATCGGATTTTTGATAATTTTGAGTATCTGATAATATCAAATATTTGATAATATCTAATATCCAAAACTTCCCGCCTAATTCAAAATTTCAATTACACTTATTTTTTCAATTTGAAGTTTCATATTAAATTATATTTTTTTTATGTTAATAATTGAGTTAAGTATTTTTTTTAATTTTAAAATATATATTAAAGATTTGTTTTTAATATTAATAGCATAGCATTAATATTATAATATACATTTTTATATTAGTATGTATTGTATAATAGTATAATATTATTATATTATTATTATTTATTTCTGCATTGTACAATAGTATAATATTTTACTTATTAAATATTGAATACAATCAATTGATTTTTTAACTTTGGAAAAAAATTTCACACAGATGTAGAACCACTGTATGCTCATCATCTGTCCTAGAAACTGACAATGGCATAAAAATTGATGTAAGAATATTTAACATAAATTGTCCACAAAGAGGTATATGAAACTGTTAAATATGCATTAAAAAGTAGAGAGAGAGAGAGAGAGATAGAGATAAGAAGGGAGAGAGTAGGAGAGAGAGAGAGAGAGATTTTTACAAAATTCTGATGGGAGATATTAGATATTCAATTCTTTTTACTGGTGAAAAGTAAAAACAATATTCTCTAGGTCCCTCCAGAGAGGCACATTTTTCTACTGAATTACGGGAGTCAAGTTGGAGTGAATCACATTTTGTCTCTAAAGAAGACAAAAATCTACTTTTTGGGGTGATTTTCTCTATTACCAAAGCTTTTTGCATCACCTTTTTGGTCTAACTATGGGGAGTAGTAGTAGTTGAAAGCATAAATGGAAGAGGAGACTCACAAATGAAGAGATTGAAGTGTATAGAGAAATGGATAGGGTTTCCCATCAGAACAAGAGATAAGGTATGTTAAATATTAATGAAGATGTCGGTATAGACCCACCTTTGAATGTGGTTTCAAGTGAAGAGCATGAATTTGAAATTATTTATGATAATAATAATATTGAAAATGAGAATGTAGGGATTGTAGATGAAAATGTAGGTTTTGAAAATGAACATGTAGATGTGGACAATGGAAGTGTGGACATTGTCAATGACAATTCACCGATTGAATATGAAGGAATTGACAATGATAATGGTACACAAGAACCAAATCAAAGTAATAAATCTCCAAATTATATTAGAAATGAAGTCCCTTGGGAGGAAGAAACACAAACTTCAACATTGAGACCTTCAAGAACAACTAAATGGTTACTTGAAATTAATGAGAACATAATGAGCAATTTCGATGGGAAAAATGAGTTGCAGGCTCAATATTACAATTCTATTCAAGTTGTTATTTTTGTGCATATAACATATAGACATTCCCCTGATAGTATAGAAGATGACTAGAAGATACTTAGAGAGTACCATTTTTATATGAGCAATGATAGATCGCACTCATCTGAGTTTGTCCAACATTTCTTTGAGAATTATTTTGAGTGGGTGCAGGAAAATAATATTGCTATGGATAGCATCTCATTTGGTCAAATAACTGCACAAGTCAATTCAAAAATTCTCATATGTTTAATTGGTTATGTAGAATGCATGTAGAGAGAGGTGTACCTCATATTTGGAGTTTGTTTTAGGCCATTCATAGAAAAGGGGAGCATGATGGAGCAGGTGCATGTGTAAAGAGAGCTCTAGTTAAGGAGAAACTGAGGATTTCAAGTGCAACAATCATTGATGCTCTTTCTATTGTTGATTGGTGTACTTCAACATTGTCACGGGGGGGACTCTTGATTCAGCAGTACATAGATTATTTTGGTTGGTTGACTTGGGCACAATAGGAGATAGGTTGGATTGTCAAATTGTGAAAGATTCTTTAAAAATGCATTCATTTCAAAGCTCAGATGCTAGTACATGGACCATTTGGACATGAGATTTGGCTTGTTATTGTCCGAGTTGTCTTCAGTGTGATTGGGATTAGTGTGAGTCAAGTGAGTGGGTTGATACATGGGTTCCACATTATCTTACTCCTTTATATCTCACAGTCTTTGTAATAAATGATGACATGGATTGTTCACTTGACTACGACCATCTTTTAGATCTTCTACAACCAGGACATGTTTTTGCATTAGTTGCACCACAAGGCAATGATGAGAGATCAAATTACTGGTTAGCACGTTGTGTACGAGGAAAGCATAAACTTGTACAACTGACCATAGATGATGATATGCTCACATATTGTTGGGGGAACATGGTTGCATACATATATGATTAGAAATAATGGCATTCCTGCATTTGAAGACTATGAGAAGCACAAAACCATTCTCATGTATTCACACCTTATTATAGCAACCAATGTTAAGTTGTTGAAACATCAAGGAAAACCAAAGACAAAGGAACATTAGACTATTAGTACAGTTGATCATGAAGCAATATTAAATACCCTCAAGCAGAGAGATGACCCTTCAAGTACACTTCAGTAGGTAAGTTCAACTCAAGTTGCAAGGTTTTCCATGTTTATTACGGTTATGTTCAATAAATTGACTTCTTATATTCTCTATTAACTTTTCTTATGCCTTCCGAATCCAGGGATTGGAGAAAAAAGGACACTTATTTTTTATATATAGTTGTGTAATTTGCATATTTAGATGCCAAATTTTCTATATAAAAACAACAATTGAATGTAATGTGCATAGTTAGATGCCAAATTTTGTATATAAAAACAACAATTGAATGTAATGTGCATAGTTAGATGCCAAATTTTGTATATAAAAACAAAAATTGAATGTAATGTGCATATTTAGATACCAAATTTTGTATATAAAAAATTAGATGCAAAATTTGAAATATAAAAGAGCCATGGGGTTTATTTCAAAATATTAAGAGCTCACATTTGTATCGTCTTAATGCCATGTAAAGTGCAAAAAATGTGTTTCATTACTATGAATGTTGTATCCTTAGATAATTTGTATCATCTTAATTTTGTATCCTTACATTTGTGTTGTTTTAATTCCATGTACATTTGTATCGTCAAATGATGTGATATTTAGAGTCATTGAGTCAAAATTGGTCAAATGTGTCCAAAGTAAAATGATAATTCCCTGGGGTGAAGGGATATTGGTCAAGGATTGCATCCTGGCACTGAATGGACTGTGCCATTAGCTCCATTTGGGTGGGTGAATGCTAGGGACAACCCCATTTCGACCACTGAGTCACTAGAACATTCTGGACCATGCCGAACCAAAGTGTCCCCAAGGTGCACTAAGCACGATTGGGCAGAAAACTTTGGAGGCTCGTTTATCAGACCCCGTGAGAGGTATCATTGATCTATGAGATGCTATAGGACCATGTTTTTGAGGCCTATAATAACCTCTCTCCATTTTGGGAGATTCAAATTTGTTTGAATTTGGCACCCCAGTCTCGCGTGATGCCAAAACTTGTTGTGAGGGTCATTTGAAGGTTGCACTACTGGGTTTCTTCCAAACCATTCATCCAAGCATCGAATGGACTATGCTATTAGCTTCGTTTGGGTAGGTAAATGCTAGGGATAACCCCATTTTGACCACTGAGTCACTAGAACATTTCGGACCATGTCAGACCAAAGTGTCCCCAAGGTGCACTAAGCATGATTGGGCAGTGAACTTTGGAGGCTTGTATCTCAGACCTCATAAGAGGTATCATCAATCTATGAGATGCTATAGGACCATGTTTCTAAGGCCTAAAATAACCTCTCTCCATTCTAGGAGATTCAATTTTTTTTGAATTTGGTACCCCAATCTTGCTTGATGTTGAAACTTGTTGTGAGGGTCAGTTGAAAGTTTCATTGTTGGATTTCTTCCAAACCGTTCGTCCTGACACCAAATGGACTATGCCATTAGCTTGGTTTGGCGGTTAAATCCTAGGGACAACCCTATTTTGACCACTGATTCACTAGAACATTCCGGACCATGCCAGACCAAAGTGTCCCCAAGGTGCACTAAGAATGATTGGGAAGCGAACTTTGGAGGCTCATATCTCAAACCCCATGAGAGGTATCGTCAATCTATGAGATGCTACAAGATCATTTTTTTTATGCCTACAATAAACTCTCTCCATTCTGGGAGATTCAAATTTGTTTGAATTTGGCACCCCAGTCTCACTTGATGCCAAAACTTGTTGTGAGGGTCAGTTAAAAGTTGCACTAATGGGTTGCTTCCAAACCATTCATCTCGACACCAAATGGATTGTGCCATTAGCTCTAGTTGGGTGGGTAAACACTAGGGACAACCTCATTTTGACCACTGAGTCACTAGAAGGTTCTGGTCCATGTCAGACCAAAGTGTCCCCAAGGTGCACTAAGCACAATTGGGCAGCAAACTTTGGAGGCTCCTATCTTGGACCCCGTGAGAGGTATCAATGATCTATGAGATGCTACAAGACCATATTTATGAGGCCTACAATAACCTCTCTTTGTTCTGGGAGATTCAAATTTGTTTGAATTTGGCACCCCAGTCTCGCTTGATGGTGAAACTTGCTATGAGGGTCAGTTGAAAGTTGCACTGCTACGTTTCTTCCAAACCATTTGTCCTAGCACCAAATGGACTATACCATTATCTCTGGTTGGGTGGTTAAATGCTAGGGATAACCCTGTTTCAACCACTAAGTCACTAGAACATTCTAGACCATGCTGGACCAAAGTGTCCCAAAGGTGCACTAAGGACGATTGGGCAGCAAACTTTGGAGGCTCGTATCTCAGACCCCATGAGAGGTATCATTGATCCATGAGATGCTACAAGACTAAATTTTTGAGGCCTACAATAACCTCTCTTTATTCTAGGAGATTCAAATTTGTTTGAATTTGGCACTCCAGTCTCGCTTGATGTCGATACTTGTTGTGAGGGTCAGTTGAAAGTTGCACTGTTGGGTTTCTTCTAAACCATTTTTCCTAGCATCGAATGGACTATTCCATTAGCTTTGGTTGGGCAGGTAAACACTAGGGACAACCCCATTTTGACCACTGAGTCACTAGAACATTCTGGTCCATGTTGGACCAAAGTGTCCCCAAGGTGCACTAAGCACAATTGGGTAGCGAACTTTGGAGGCTCATATCTCAGAGCCTATGAGAGGTATTAGTGATATGTGAGATGCTACATGACCACATTTTTGAGGCCTAAAATAACCTATCTCTTTTTTGGGAGATTTGAATTTTTTTGAATTTGGCACTCCAATCTCGCTTGATGTCAAAACTTGTTGTGAGGGTCAGTTGAAAGTTGCACTGCTGGGTTTCTTCCAAACTGTTCATCCCAGTACTAAATGAACTATACCATTAACTCTAGTTGGGTGGGTAAATTCTATGGACAACCCTATTTTGACCACTAAGTCACTAGAACGTTCTGGTCCATGCCGGACCAAAGTGTCCCCAAGGTGTACTAAGCACGATTGGGTAGCGAACTTTGGAGGCTCATATCTCAGACCCTGTGAGAGGTATCAGTGATCTGTGAGATGCTACAGAATTGCATTTCTAAGGCCTACAATAACCTCTCTCTATTCTGGAAGATTTGAATTTGTTTGAATTTGTCATCCAGTCTCGCTTGATGCTAAAACTTGTTGTGAGGGTCAGTTGAAAGCACTAGTATTGGTTGTCAAATACCCAATGAAGGGAGAGGGCATATGATGATTGAAGATGTCTATAGGGATGTATTGGAAGGGTTTAGGACCTTTATAGGACTTGAGAGTTGGTATGGTGGAGGCGCTAGGTGCACTAGGTAGCACTCTATTTGACCCTTGAGTTAAGACTAACTCCTTGAGTAGATTCCAAGATGCTTGTAGAATCCTCAAGTTGAGTTGAGTTCCATGAGGGGATAGTAGAGGGCTTTACATCAGATTTTCTTGGTTGAGAGCATCAAATACACATGAATACAATGTAGCACATAAATTTTGAATTCACTTAAATAATGAATACATGTGTGAACACACATAGCACATAAATCATACACATAAATTTGATTAAGTCATGAAGCATACATGTAGCACATATTATATAACTTAGCATACCACATTAATTCACTTAAGTTATGCACGTAGCCCATACACATGAATTTAGGTTATGAAGAATAGACTTGAATATATATGAATATACTTAAGGCATAAATCGTACACATGAGTACATACACACGAGAATATTTACATACTAACAATGAATAAATGAACACACAATTAACAAATTGGATCGAATAGATCAAGTTTCATATATATGAAAATGAACAATAATTATGTACATATTTACATGTCAACATATCTAGATACAATGTGGCAAACGTCATCTCAAAATATGTCATATGACATCTCAAAATAAGAAGTTCAACTACAAAAGTTTCTAGGACTTTCTATTCTACTGGTGGATCATCAAAATGTAGTTTCTTTGAAGTACTACTTGGCTATGATGGATCCTACATTTAAACACAAAACTGAAACTCCAAGTTAGATTAAAATTCAGAATCATAATCAACAATAATAAATAAAATTTAAACTAAAATTGAACTCTCATATACCTCGCCTCTCTGTCTCCTCCCGCAAATAGGAGACCTAATATATGTCCTTGGTAGCACAGGAACAGTGCCACCAAAGTCGACTCCAACCTGTATATGTTTGCGAACATGAGATTGATCTACGAGTTATACTATTTAATGTTAAATACTTGGTAGCAAATATATGTTTACAAAATAATTGAATTAACATCAAAACTTACCTGTGTTGAACTTTCTTCCAGAAATGTTGGTTGAGTCATCTTCGATACAAACCCTTGTCGTTCTACCTCCCTCAAACTTGGAGTGACCTACATAACTCAAAAAAATACTTCATACTATCATAACTTGATCATATTATATATACTTTATAGTAAAATACACACAAATAACTTTAGAAATTTGTGTACTGTGGGGCTATCACTGCGAATGGATATGCCTATGACGATAGGGTCTAATGAAATCATCAGATGCCACTCTCTATCAAATAAACCATATAAATTAAAAATGAGTACGCACAATTGACAAGTATACATGTATGCATAAAAAAACTAAATTACTTAATTACCTTTCCCTTGTTAATGTCTGCCACCTGCACCCCCTCACATTGCCCTTTGGTGGCTACTGGTGACACCTGCATTAGTATGTAATAAGATGATCATAAAAATTAGAAAACAATGTACATATACTATTATAATAATGTTTAAGGAAACCAAAGAGTACATTAAAACATATGTACCATGGAAGTGTCAAGGCCAAATGATATTGCCGAAAGTGTGGACCCCTCCACTTGTGCCATCTCCTCCTCTGTCATCAAATGAACATAAATGTAACACATAAAATAAATAAGTGGGAAATTATTATAAGAAAAATCTACTAAAAATACAAATGATAAAATTTAAATACAATTTAAAAAGTGAACTGTTTACCCTTACTGTAATAGTAGGATTCCATGGCTATGTATGCCCCTGATGCACATCTTCATGAGGTGCTTCAGTACCTGTAGTGTACTATGTAGAATCATCCACCTAGAAGACGTAATCATATGCATCACTATCATTCAGGGGACCTAAGCACAGATTCTTGCACCTAATGCAAGTATGGGGCACACAAACATGTGATCTTGTGGAGGATGTGGAAGGGCCAGAAACATCAACATGAGGAGGCAGCAATGACGTGCTCTACGTAACTAGCAGATCACTCAAGGTGCAAATGACTTGAATAGTTTGTGAGTCGGCCTCAGTAGTAATGTCAGGATGCTGCACTGTGGGAAGTGGTGTAATCTTGGGAGGGGGGACATATGTGCGGGATTTCACCCGTTGTGCCCATGGCCTATCCTGAGGAGCGCCTAAACCTACACCCTAGTTTGGTCTCATACTCCAATAATTCACCTAGTGACTGAGCACAAATTTAGTATACAATTTTTTAATAAAATAAAATGGGACATCCAAATTGTTGTGAGGTGGTCTATCAAAACCATCCACCAATGCTCCCAAAAGTTGTCACGTATTGCACTATTTGTGCACCATTTAATTGACAACTTGGTTTTTTTAGGGTCTACTTTTAGACCTATTTTAGGATCCACAAAAAGATTAGCTATGTCATGTTTTGTTATATTTAGGTTCATGACTTGATCATAATCAAGCCCATCGTCAAATTGGGTGTTCATCAAATCGCGCCAAAGAAGTGTAGAACTCTGTTGTTGTGTGATTTTCTCCATGTTTTCAATAATTGAGTTCAATGTCATAAACATGGGGCACAATATGGGGATATTGGCATAGGTGGTTTGAAATCCTCTAAGTTCATTTAGATTATTTCCTATTAGATCCTCTAAACGGTGAGGGTTTGTGCCAGGTACATCTTCTGGAGGTGGGGGATTGTTTGGAGGTGGTTCTAGATTGTTTGTGGGATCATTAGGAGAGTTTTATGATTCCATGTCTGATTATAATGAAAAAACAAATAGATAATTACAATGCATTTTTAAAAACAATAAAAAAACTCATTGCTACCCTAATTTTTTATATAAAAAACTATAAATTTCTATTTAAAAACAATAAAAATAACAAAAATAATAAAAATTAGAAGATTTGACTTACCTTAGGATTTAAGAAAAATCAGATAGAAGATTTGAAAGTGGATATCCGTTTACCCTAGCCGCGTTCACATTTTTACAATGAGAAAATGTTGAACATGGCTGGGGGTACAATTTATATTTATTGGAAAATATCAGATATCTGATATTATCAGATATTCGATTAAGCCTTTGCTTTGGATTTTGCTTTAGCCAGGTGTACTGACACCTAGGCCTACTAAAAAGTCAACAAATGCATTTTTGTGCTTTTGGACAAGTGAAAATAGGTTTTTTTCACATCACCACTTTTTGGCATACCATGATCCTACACATACCCGGGTAAAAGCACAATCAGGTATCACCTTTTAGGCTAACTTATCAGCACAACTGAATTTTAGTATTTCTAACTAAAAATTAATTTTGGTCAAACATATGGTCTAGCTAGGTTCATTATAGCTAAGTTAGATAAGTTCTTTAACTTTTCCAATTAGAAATATCTATTAAATGCATGTTTTATACCACTTTGGGTCCAATTACCCTAAAAATAAAATTATTTCAGAAAAGTGGCGTTTCAATAACTCCTAATATTTTTTATGACATTTTTTTGAAAATTAAAATATACCCTTTTGTAGAGATTAGAGTCAAGAATATCCTCATATAGATTTTATAGTGTTTTAATTGGACATAGTTTATTGTAATTAAAAAATATTACAAGTAGGTATTTTAACAGTCAAGGAGATGTTGATTCGGAGAAAGAAAAAAATAGTAAATCATATTAAATAAATTTGAAAAACACATGGTGCACTAGAGGAGAGAGTCCTCTTCAAGAATATATATTTCTTTTTTTTATTGGGATAGATTTGTTATGAAAAATATGTTGCGAGATGAAAACTGTCGATTTTAGTGATTTAGAATTTGAATTGTTATAAAAGAGAAAATATAGGTCACAAACCAATTTTTATTTCTTTATGCACTAGATATATATGTCATCTATGACATATTTTGAAATTAGGGGAAAATATGTTTATTTACATATAATTTTTTGGTGGGAACTAGACCCCTAATTTTCAGCATTTTTCAGCAGCTAAAAATTTGTCTTTAAAAATTTAAAAAACATGTCAATTCTTATTCAAAAAAATTATTAAAAATATTAATCATAAACTTCATCCATTTTATCACATTTAATTAGTTTATATCATCTTCAAATTCTAGACATAAATGTCATTTTTATACTATTGAAGTTGAACAACTCTGATTTTGTTAGCCTCTTCCTTTGTAAAAGGGTGACAGCTTATTGTGCTTTTACCCACCCAAGTTGTGATGATCACTATGAAGCTCAAATCGATGTTCCAATAGAAAATGTCTCCATTAAAATAATGCATGAACTACTACTCCTAACTCGAGATCATGTGTAGGATAGTTTGATTCATGCTCCTTGAGTTTGCGAGATTCATAAGAGATCACACGTCCTTCATGCATAAGGACCGCTCCTAGACCTTCCAAAGAAGCATCGACACACACCATGAAATCAATTGTTGGGTCGAGTATTGCTAAGATACCTATGCACTAGTCAAACGCTTCTTGAGGTTCTAAAAAAACCTCTTTTCACTTCTCTATCCAAACATACTTCTTCCCTTTCCTTTGGAGAGAAATAATTCGATATGAGCCCTAGAGAAGCTTTAAAAAACTTGTGATAGTATCCTTCCAAGCCCATGAAACTAAAAACTTCAAATACATTGGTGGGGTTTGGCCAATATACTATAGCCTGGATCTTGGAAGAATCTACTGAAATTCCCTCACCTAGGATTACATGCCCCAAATACTAAACTTCAAACTGAAAGAAGTCACACTTCGCTGCATTGGCATACAACTAATTGTCACGAAGACGCTATAAAACTAGTTGTAGATGTTCTTTATGCTCCTCTATGGATTTAGAATATATTAATATATCATCGAAGAAGACGATAACAAAATGATCAAGGTAAGAATGAAATACTTCATTCATTAGGCGCATGAAAATAGATGAAGCATTTGTCAAACCAAAAGGAACTATTGTGAATTCATAATATCCATAGCAAGTGTGAAATGTAGTTTTGTGAATATCTGCATCCTGGATGTGCAACTAATGGTATCCTAACTTTAGATCAATCTTGGAGAATACCTTAAGCCCTTTTTTTTATCAAAGAGATCATCAATCCTTGGCAAAGGGTACCTATTCTTGATTGTTACCTTGTTCAATTGTCTATAGTTGGTGTACAAGTGTAATGATCCATCTTTCTTCTTAACAAAGAGTAAATGTGCTCCCCATGGTGAAACACTTGACCAAACACTACCCTTTTACCAAAAGATCCTTTGATTAGAACTTAATCTCACTCATCTCCTATGTGGTCATACGATAAGGAGCTCTACATATACATATGCATATGCATATGCATATGCATATGCATATGCATATGCATATACATATACATATACATATACATATCCATATGCATATGCATATATATATATATATATATATATATATATATATATATATATATATATATATATATATATATATATATATATATATATATATATATATATATATATATATATATATATATATATATATATATATGTACATGTGTTTGTATATATATACACACAGATATGTCCATATATATAGATATATATGTATGCATGTATGTATGTATGCATGCATGCATATATGTATGTATATTTATGTATGTATGTATGTATAGATTTATGTATGTGTGTGTGTGTGTGTGTGTGTGTTTTCATCAAACCATCATTTTCATTTTTATCATTAGCCTAATACCATCAGTATTTTTCCACTATCATTATAGTTCTTGTATCTAACAATTTTGTTTTAGGGCTCAAAGCCTAAACCCTAAAACAATAAAAAAACACATAAAAAGTACAAACAACCTACTTTGAGGTCTTTAAGAATTGAGAGTCACGTGGAAGGAGGTGGAAAGTTAAAAATAGTGGTGGAATTAGGTTAGCAATCAAGTACCAATTGATGTTTATAATTAGATTTTCACTCTTACTATTGTTGTTGGAAAAATATGTTTGTAGACAATTTTTAAAAATAAATACTTTTGTGGAATGGGTACTAATTTATGAATATGCAAGCATTCATAACAAGTATATTTTTAGGCTAGTACCTGATTTTTTTAAAATGTTATCTATTCTTGTTATTATTTATTTTTCTTGACAATTCCCTTGTATGTGGACCCAACTTCATGTAGGTACTCCTTGTTGAAATCATTCTTCAAAAGTATCTTTATATAGAAAATAAAGGCATCATTTATCTTATTCTAGCATTTTCTCTCTTTTAATTCTAGTTGATGGTGATGTTCATGGACCTTGTAGTCTCATAGCCACATATTCTTGATTTTGGTCAGTCTTCAAAAGGTGAATAGCATTCTTAACATATAAACAAGATAGGAGGTCATATGGGAATTTCTACTTTTTTAGTTCACCACATAATTGTAGATGATTACTAGTCAAGGATCCCAATTCAATTACTTTTATATTATCCATGATTGTAAGTATGAATTACTGCATTCATCAAGTAAAAAAATCTAACTATTATTTTTCCCACTATCTTATCAAGTAGAGTGGTCAAACTAGTCTTTCCTTACTAAACTCATGCTTTTGAATGATATTTAAAATGTATCCTAGTAATGGAATCTCTTCTCTTGCTTAACTAATTACATTTATGATTTCACACAAGTAGTTGTATGATTGGCATAGTAGTTACATTTGTATATTTGATATTTACATGAGCATACTTGACATAGATTAGAAGCTAAACTGTATCTTCAATGAAACATTGCTATAAAGAACATGCTCATTTGTAGTTTCATAAATTCTTTTCTTTTCTATATAATATCTCTAAGCACATTCTATATGAGTTCAAGAGATTATAATAGTAAAATAAGAAATGTTGTAGCATGCAAAACACCACCGTATGTTATGCAATGTGCCTAAGTTGACTTGTCACCCACCCCTTAGTGATGTTTGCATGCTCCAAGTCCTCCCTTTCTAAATATTGTCAAGATAAATTCTCAAGGTAGAAGACAACCTTTGAAATCATACTTCATTTATTTAGATTGCTTGAGCTTCAAAATGCCATGAAGTTTAAAACCTTCAATATAGAAAGGGAAAGTTCTAGATTATTCAAATAAAGATATATGTTAAGGGGAAAGTAATAACAAAGGGAAAAATGTAATTTACAATAAATGAACTTTAATAAGATGAGGTTGAGTTGCTACAAAGAAAATATATTTGTAAAATTGATTGAAAGGTGTGCCTATTTGGTAAGGGCAAATACTAGCCTAGCAAGAGCTAGATGTTTTGAAGTAATTAGTGACTTTTACAAAATTGTCTTGAACTTACAATCTTTTCATGGATTAACAATGGTTAAGAGCTAGAGTTTCAAATACAATTTATAATTTATACTTTTGTTTTGTAAACTTATCTTGAATTTTAAAATATATATGATAATAAATGTGCAAAATAAAGCTATTACAAAAGATACAAAAAATATTGAAAAATCCCAATCTTTATGGAAACAAAAGGTAGAGACCAAATAATGCACCAAAATGTCATTAAGGCCCATATGGAATGCACAAACATGAGAAAAAAGACCTAAGAGGCTTTATAAGAATAGAAAATGGGGATATTTTAAACAAATTTGAGCATTTTAGCTCAAAGAGAACTTAGGTTTCACTTATATATTAACAAGAATAATAAATCATTCACATAGGGCTTAAGAATACTTGAATTGTGACACACAACCATAGTTGCAAAGAATCAAATATAATCATGTGAAAACCATGACTTAGTTTTTTTTTTCAAAACTCTACTAACTTACACTTGGTAAAGTAAGTTTTGAGCAATATTGGATTTTTATTCTTCTCCGTGGGAAAAAGTTTGATGTTTTCCAAAAGCCCTAAAAACTCAAGCCACCAAAAAAATTTGAAAGACTTTGCTAAGTGATAAAAAAATTCTATAAGATTTTTTGGAGGGAGATGAAAATTGAGATACAATTTGCGAGTCTTACAAAATGATGCAATTTCTCAATTATTTTTTGATGGGAAGTGAAATTTAAAATATATTTAAAAAACATATATTTTCTTGAAAACTCTATATCTAAAAATTAAGAAAAACTTAAAATGATAAAAAAAAATAGTATATTGATGTAGACTCAAAATATTCTTGAACAAATGGTTTTCATATGCATTTAAAAGATTCTTAGAGAGTTCCTAAAACTTGTCATTAGCTTGACGAAAGACTGTAGTTTGAATTGGAGAAAAGAAGCAGCTTATATCAGCATGAAATCACCACTATTTTTGTCATCCAAAGTATTCACAAATCTTCAAGTTTATCTTTTTATTAAGGATATTCATATTATTTTATTATAATATTATCATTTCAGCTCAATACAAAATGCATCTTGCTTGAATGTAAGCAAATGTGAAACATTCAATGTTTTTTCAACCAAAGTTGTTGGGATGAATAGATTGGATCTTAACACAAACACAAGATATCTAAAATATATAAACACATCAAATATGAATTTTTACCTAAGTCTTTTGTGCTACAACACAATTTTCTATTAATCAATTGATTACAAAATCGTATGACTTGAATGCTTCAATATTCATCTTTCTTGTGATCACTTGATCATCTTGTCACCTTGGTGCTGCAAGCTTACATGATGCCTCTTCATATAGAATCTTTAAGATACTTATGGAAATTACATAGGCCATTCTAAATCTAGACCCAAATTTGTCAAAAAATTTAATATTTTTCTCTTTTAATCCAATTTTAGAACATTCTAATTATTTTTATCCTTCTCTTACATCTTATCCATGGTCATTGGTGTGTTAGAAATTACACATCTCAACAAAAAATCAAATCAGAATAAATAGAAAATCAAATCATCCCTTAACTTTTGATTTGTAATAAATCATAATTTTACTTAAAATATAACAGTCTAAGAAGGTTTTATTTTTCCGTTTCCAATACCACATGGGTTTGTCTTTATTTTGACAAAATATGCTGAGTTTGTTTTGGAATTGTTATTGTCATGCCTCGCTACTCACGGGATTTGAATGTACTGTCACTAGCTCTGAATGGACGAAAGACTTAGTGGACCTGGAAAATAGATGAATCCCAAGGTCTACAAAAATCATATATTAAATTCTCAGTAGGATGCTCCCCACTAAACATCAGACATGTTGATCGCTGATCAGTGCCCTGGAAAGGCTATAAATTGGAGTTGAAGGCATGGGAAGAGAGACAAAGCTTTCCTTCCGACTGCAATTTGTAAGTTCAAATTAAATTGCT
Source organism: Chamaecyparis obtusa (assembly GCA_027943335.1). Taxonomy (NCBI): domain Eukaryota; kingdom Viridiplantae; phylum Streptophyta; class Pinopsida; order Cupressales; family Cupressaceae; genus Chamaecyparis; species Chamaecyparis obtusa. Next base: position 271,710 of record BSBK01007161.1, on the reverse strand, counting down.
CTAATGGCTTCCACATTTTCTGATATACCTGCAATACTAGGAACTCCAACAACAAGGTCTCTGTTCATGCCCATTGTATTTACCGTCTTGGGTTTGTGGGTTTTGTACAAAATATTAGGCTCAAAGAAGAGGAATTCAAAAGCTTCTAGATTGCCCCCAGGACCCTTAGCTTGGCCCATCATAGGAAACATGCATCAATTGGGGGAGCTCCCTCACCGTTCTCTTTGTGATCTTGCTAAGCAATATGGCCCTATTATGTTTATGAAATTGGGTTCTGCTCCTACTGTGGTAGTCTCTTCCTCTGAGATGGCTAAACAGGTTTTGAAAACCCATGATTTGGCCTTTGCCAACAGGCCTGAATCTGCTGCTTCAAAATATGTAGCTTATAATGAAAAAAATGTGGGTTTGGCTCCTTATGGAGATTACTGGAGGCACATGAGGAAAGTGTGTGTGATGGAGTTGCTCAGTGCCAAGAGAGTTGAGAGTTTCAGGTCTGTGAGAGAGGAGGAGGTCTCTGTGGCAGTGAAAGCCATTTGGGAGAAGAGCAAGAATGGAAAAACTGCAGTGAATGTGAGCAAGATCATAGCATCTCTCATCTCCTCTATAATCTGGAGGACATTGGCTGGCACTAAATTTTCTGAAGATGATGATTTGGTAGGCAAGGAGCTCAACAAAATGGTGCACCAGGTCACACGTATGATTGGGGCTTTCAACATTGGAGACTTCATTCCTTCCATTGCTTGGGTTGATGACTTGAGTGGTGTGAAGGGGAAAATGAAGAAAGCCCACAACTTCTTTGATGCAATTGTTGAGAAGATTATAGATGAACACATGGAAGAGAGCAGAAGCAGGGGAAGTCAGGAAAATGAAAACCATACTAAGGACCTGGTAGATGTGCTTTTGGAGATGGCACAGAATGAAAATGGAATGAAAATCTCCCCAGAACACATTAAAGCAACAATCTTCGTATGCTGTCATCCCTCTCTGTTTTCTTACTGATATTGACATTTGCTTGAATTGTTGATACCAGTTCCTACAGTCCATGAATATTATTGAGTAGCCTTTTGGACTAAACTGTGTATTTTTTTCAATCTACCTTTCAGATCACCCAGTGATCCATCATCAGAAAGAAGGAAGAATTTTTTTGAATTTGCTTGAATTATTCTTCTTTAATTCAGTGCCAGGGTTTGAAGGATATCCTTAATATTTTATTTTTTGCTTTTGACAGGACATGTTTCTTGGCGGTTTGGAGACAACAATCAACGCCTTAGAATGGGCAATGAGTGAGATGGTGAGAAACCCAAATGTTGCCAAGAAGTTGCAGGCAGAAATTGAATGTGTAACAGGAAAACAGCGCATGGTGAGAGAATCTGATCTTGTGGGCATGGAATACCTGCAATTTGTGGTGAAAGAGGTGTTCAGATTGTACCCTCCAGGGCCATTAATGCTTCCACATGAAGCCAGAGAAGACTGTACTGTTGCTGGTTACTTTATACCTCACAAGACAAGGCTAATTGTGAACGTGTGGGCAATTGGAAGAGATCCATCAGTGTGGGAAGATCCCTCAACATTCAAGCCTGAGAGATTTATAGGTAAGAATATTGATATCAAAGGAAGAGATTTCGAGATGCTGCCTTTTGGTGCAGGAAGGAGAGGATGCCCTGGTGCTGGATTTGCAATGGCAAATATTGAGCTTGTTTTGGCTCAGCTGCTGCACTGCTTTGACTGGACACTGGAAGGCAATGATGATCCCTTTGAGTTGGATATGACTGAGAGCTTCAGGACCAGTATTCCTAGAAAGGATAACCTTCTTGCTGTTCCCACATTGAAACTGAGTTTAAACATGTAGAAGTAAGGAAATTCAGTAGCTACTATTTCAATCCAATCTTATCAACAGAGTTTAAATAGTTTTTAGGAGGGATAAACATTTTGATTCAGAGTTATGAATCAGTGAGGTTATAAATGGGGGCCATCCTCATTTAAAAATTGAACAATAAGACTTCAACCAGGTTTGGACCTTGATACAAGAACAGCCACTCTACAACTTAACCATTATAAAATGCTAATACAGGCTACAGAATTTAAATTGTTGTAACAGTTCTTTTATATTAATTTTTTAATTTTCCTATTATAGACTCAATAAAGTGGCATCTCATTTAGAATCGTGTTATGGAGATTTTCAATGTTAACTGTTGTAGGGCTGGTAGAAGAATTGTAGAATTGCCCACCAACCAGAGGGGCTGTTAGATTCTTGTTTAATATAATTGAAGCAGCAACTTCAGTGCAGAACATTTAATAAATTCAAACTTAAACTTATACAGCATTAAAAATAATTGAACTGAAATAATATGACATATTTCTTGTTGTTGCTTCTGATTTAGAATAAGTATTTTTTTTTCTATTTCTTAATTCTTTACTATCTTGACGATGGATCACGGAGTATGATCCAAAATGTTGATGCAAAAAACACACGCACAATTAAAACCAAAAACAACAAGAAGAAAAATTAAAGACTGTGAAAAGCCGATTTCATTAATATGAGATTTTTACAAACTAAATACCATAGAAGCAGAAATCTGCAAATAATCCCGATTAACCCTGAATCCTATAGCCAGCAGATTTTTTCTCTAAAAAATCTTGAGTCATGAAAAAATTGTTGACCAATCATTGACCCGATTTTCAATAATTTTTTTACATTTAAAGCGCATTAAAATTATATTAAAATCCTTACAAATGCTAAAAAAATAATAAAAAACCATTGCAAAAACCTACAAAACCCTAGAAAAACTTCACAAAATTGACAAATTACTCAGAAATAGTGTTGATTCTAGGATGGAAGTGAAGTCAATGTGGAATCGGCATGAAAATAATTTATAATTTTGTCCCTTTATTTTTCTTTCCAACAACTCAAAAACCCTAAACATAGGAGCGTGAGGAGTAATGGCACTCATCAATGAAATTTGAAAGGGCCTCAATCATCCTAAATATGAAATTCAATATGCCCTGAGCATCACCCCATGAATTTTGATGAGATCAAATATATAAATTGTATGACAATGGAAATGGAGAACAAGATCAAAGATCTATTCATTCCAACATCACAACAATGAAGTTGTTCCTAATAAACACAAATGCAAATAAAATCAACTCAAAACAAAACAATTGCATTTAATGGAATCCCACTCCATCACTTTCTTATCTACCAAAATCTTGTGTTTAGATGATGTTTTTGAAGGTTTAGATAAACTTGTATTGCATTACAGTGCCCCGATCATATAGAGGACGTGAATAAATAGAAACAAAAAAAAAGTGTTGGTTGCATAACAGATTAACCAACCTGAGAATAACCTAACTACCCAATGCCAAAACTAACTAATATATTATTCTAACATTCCCCCCTTAATATATTAGGTTTGCAAATAAACTCTCTAAAGAGTTCAAACTTCACTTTACCAAGAGGCTTAGCGAGCACATCAGCAACCTATGAAGTAGAGGGACAAAACTGGAGCTGAATATTATGCTCGATCACCTGTTCTCGAATGTAATGACAATCAACCTTAATATGTTTGGTGCGCTCATGAAAAATATGTTAGGAAAGAATGCTTGGCAGTCATTCTATAGCAGTTGTTGTTGCATTCATGACTATGATTGTCATTGATGTTAACACAGTGATCTTCTGGAGATTTGCAGCGAAGTAAACAGTGTTTTGATTAGCGCATGTGGTATATTGCAATTGGAGCTATGCGATGTTGAGGATATACTCTTTGATATGATGTATGTTGATGGTTAAGAGCCCAGACAGTAATTCGTTTATTCATGGAAGTTATGAGCATTTTGGTGGAAGCAATATTCAGGCAGTGTTCCTGAGTAGCGGTTTGTGGAAATCGGATGATATCTCATAATCGGGATGGAATCTAGTTTTGTGAAGTTAAAGGGAAGTTTGAGATGCATTGATAGTGATGTGGATGACAGTGCAAACTTCGAGGACACACGAGTGAAGATTTATTGTATTTGGAAGCTGACAGTTTTGTGTAATTTTGATGTAGCGTGTGGAAACTTTTATTTTGTAATTGTGTGCCAACTCATTTGTAATTATTTGAGTGTGGTATAAAGGACTGAATGTTTTTCCTTGTTGTAATATATGTGAGATGAATGATCGAATGTAGCATGAGCATGGTTGATTATGGTTGTATGCGATTGTATGCATGAAGTGAAGAAAAGAGCTAAAGAAGTTGTGAAAGCAAAATTGTGAAGGAAGACATGCGAAGTACAGAGATCTGATATTGAAATCTGGTGTAGCAGTGAGTGTGGTTTGGCACAGTGAGGAGGTAACATATTTGATATTATTCTGTTGAATAATCTTAAGGTCATTTGGACAGTGTGTTCAATGATCTTGCCATTGAAGCTGTTTGGGCAGTGGGTCCTTCTGTCTTCCATAACTCCTAACAGGGTTAGAATCTTTTAACAGAGATTCAAAATCTCCTAATTGGGATTCATATGTACTGAATGTATTTCATAAGACTCCTAACAAAGTCCATCCTTTCACAAGGAATATTCATATTAGTGCATCTTTTGTGGGCATTATTCTCGTCGAGGTTTACTCTTTGATCAAGAGGTTCCCTAGTCAATATATCTTGTGTTATTCTGTCATTGTGTATGAATATATTTCTATGGTTGGTAATTATATTGCTTACATGGTTAAATGTTGTTAAAGTTGATAAAAGTTATAATTATCTGATAACTGATTCACCCCCACTCTCAGTTATCTTGGTGGACTTTACTTTCTAACAATTGGTATCAGAGCAGCAGGTCCTTGAAAGAAAAGTTTAATAGCTTAAGGAGATCCATGGCAAATTTCAGGAAAGAAAGCCCTAAGTTTGATGGAGTAAATTTTGACAGCTAGAAAGAAAAGATGAAGACACATCTACTGTGTTAGGACCAGGTTATTGGTTGATTACAAAGAATGATAAGACTATCATTGAAGAAGACAATCTTGAAACATGTTCTAGCGATGAGAGAGATCTATTCATGTGTAACACACTTGCAAGAGAAACACTTTTGACAGCACTTCCAGAGAATGAATACAGTCAAGTAAAATATTTAACAAAATCTCATGAAATTTGAAAAGCTTTACACTCTACTTTTGAAGGTGATGAACATGCAAAGAAAGCTAGATTACATAATTGGATTTGTGCATTTGAATATATAAGAATGATGGAAGATGAATTTGTTAGAAGTGATATTGGAAGAATGTCAAAAATTGTTATAGGGATAAAAGCTTGTGGAGGAACAAAGACAAAGAATGAAGTGATATGGAAAATTCTAAGGACATTGACTCGTGTATTTAAGCAGACAACACTAATGATTGAAAAAGTTATACCTTGTACTATGAATGTTTCAAGAGAGACTCTTCTTGGAAGATTGGAAACAATAGAAATGAACCTGAGGTTATTAGGAGACTTACTTAGAATGGAGATAGCATTCAGTGCTCTTAGTGTTTGTCTTACCTTGTCAAGAAGCACTAGTGTGAGTGGAGATTATGCTGGCAGCAACAGATCTAGAAATGAAGAAGATAAAAAGATTGAAGAAGGTATTGCCTTTCTTGTGAAAAGAGAACCAAATGGTAAGAAATTTTTTAAATGTTGAACTTGTCAAGAATATAGTCATTTTGCATCTAAATGTCCTAAGAGATTTAAAAAGTACAAAAATAATTTCAAGCCTAGAAGATCTAAGGAATGTTATTATGCTAATGATGAAGATCTTGAAGCTAGTATAGAAAGAACTCTAAGTGAAAGTGATACTGAGACTAATGATGACATAGGATTTGTAGCAATTAAAGAAGAGAATCCTAAAACTGATGTTAAGGAAGAAAAAGACTTAGTTTCCCAAGTTGAAAAGAAAGCTGATTGGATTATAGATAGTGGTTGTTCACATCATATGACTGGTGACATGAAAAAGTTCATAAAGCTTAACAATTATGATGGAGGAGTTGTGACAATTGAAAACAATGCACCTTGTTTGATTAAAGGTATAGGATCTATTACTCTTGATGGAAAGACTAATACTGATGATGTTTACTTTGTGGATGGATAGAAACATAATCTTTTGAGTGTTGGACAGTTAGTTGATAAGGAATATCAAGTTTGGTTTACTGAGAAAACTTGTGTAACAAAGGATAAAGATGAAAATTTGATTGGAATTGGATCTAGAACCAGAGGTAATGTATTTTAGTTGAATTGTACTGAGATGACATGTTTGATTACTAAGATTGATGACAGTTGGTTATGGCATAGAAGGTTTTGTCATATAAACTTTGATAACATTGTGAAAGTGAGTACTACACTTGCAGTAAGGGATTTGCCTAAAATTATGAAGCCTACTAACATGATTTGCAAAGAATGTGTGATGGCTAAACAAAAGAGAAGTTCATTTCCTAGTAAGAAGTTCACATCTGCAGAGAAGTTAGAGATTGTTCATACAGACTTGAGCGGTCCTACCAGGACTAGAGGATTCTATGGAGAAAGGTATTTTATGATTCTTGTTGATGATTTTATAAGAATGATGTGGATTGCATTTCTTAAAGAAAAATCTAAAGCATTTGATAAGTTTAAGATCATTAAGAATAAAGTTGAGAATGAATTTGGAATGAAGATTAAATGTTTGAGATCTGATAGAGGTGGTGAATTTACTTCTAGAAAGTTTAACACCTTTTGTGAAGTGAATGGTATTAAGAGATAGTCTTCAGCCCCTAGAACACCTGAACAAAATGGTATTGCAGAGAGAAGAAACAGATCAGTGACTAAAGTAGCAAGAGCTATGTTATTTGAGAATGATTTGGCGAAGATATTCTGGAGAGAAGTAGTGAATACAACAATATATACAATGAATAGAGTACAAATCAGAGCAGACACAGACAAGACACCTTATGAATTATGGTTTGGACATGCACCCTCAGTTAAGTATTTTAGAATTTTTGAAAACAAATGTTATATAAAGAGAGATGATGATATTGGAAAGTTTGATCCTAGAAGTGATGAAGGTATTTTTCTTGGATATTCTTTGAAGAGCAAAGCATATAGATGTTACAATAAGAGAACTAAGACTATTGTTGAGAGCGCAAATGTTAAAGTTGATGAAAAGTTCAAAATTCAAGAAAGAATATTTGATTATGAATCTGATGAAGAAGCTTATCCTAAGCCTAACATTGAAACTACTAAGTTATTCTATGAGACTGATAGTGAATTGTTGAATGAGAGTCATGCTGAAGAAACCAGAGAGGAATCTAGAGAAGAATCTACAGTTGAAGCAAGATCTGAGACTATGACACCAAACAGGTATCTATCAAGACATCATCCTATTGAACAAGTTATTGGAAGTTTGGACAGAGGAGTTCTGACTCGGGATAAGGTACATTTATGTTTGATTTCTCAAATTGAACCTAAATCTACTAGTGAAGCTTGTGAAAATGAACATTGGATTAATGTTATGAGAGAAGAACTAGATCAGATTGAAAAGAACAAGACATGGGAATTGGTCCCTAGACTTAAAGACAAGAATGTGATTGAAACTAAATGGATATTTAGAAACAAGATGAATGAACAAGGAGAAGTAGTAAGAAACAAAGAAAGATTAGTATGTAAGGGATACTCGCAGCAAGAAGAAATTGACTATGAAGAAACTTTTGCACCAGTAGCAAGAATTGAAGCAGTAAGAATGTTTTTGGCCTATGCAGCTTTTAACAAATTCAAAGTGTATCAGATGGATGTGAAGTCCACATTTCTGAATGGTGAATTGGAAGAAGAAGTCTACATTGAGTAGCCTGAAGGTTTTCCTTTGACTCAAGAAGGAGACATGGTATGTAAACTGAAGAAAGCATTATATGGACTAAAGCAAGCACCTAGAACTTGGTATGCAAGACTGGATAAGTATTTGTTAAAGTTGGGATTTACTAAAGGAACAACTGACAGCAATATGTACACAAAAGAAATTGAAAATGGTTTGTTGATTTTAGTTATTTTTGTTGATGACATTATTTTTGGAGGAGAAGATGAGGCTAGTGACAAATTTGCTGATGAAATGAAGACAAAATTTGAAATGAGTATGATTGGTGAGATGAAATACTTTTTGGTATTACAGATAACACAGAACAATGATGGTATCTTTGTAAGTCAAACAAAGTACTTGAATGATTTGTTGAAAATATTTAGAATGGAGAACTGTAAACCAGTTGGAACACCTATGGTAACTGGACATAAACTATCTAGCACAGATGAAACACCAACAGTTGAACAGAAGAAATACAAATCTATGATTGGAGGATTGTAGTACTTGACACATACAAGACCTGATATAGCACATTCAGTTGGAATTGTGGAAAGATTTCAAGCTGAACCTAGAGAATCTCATTATGCAACAATAAAGAGGATACTGAGATATTTAAGAGGTGCAATGGACTATGGATTGTGGTATGAGAAATTTGATGATTTTACCCTATGTGCATATACAGATGTTGATTAGGGAGGCAATGTTGATGATAAGAAAAGCACCAGTGGTGGAGCCTTTTTTCTTGGAGGAAGATTGGTTTCTTCGCTAAGTAAGAAGCATAATTGTATTTCACAGAGCACAGCAGAAGCAAATTATGTAACAGCAGCAAACAATTATAACCAAATAATTTGGATGAAGCAAATGCTGAAAGATATCGGAATTAAGTTTGTTGAGCCTGTTGTCATACATTGTGACAACACCAGTACAGTCAGTATGTCTAAGAATCCTATATTACATTCTAAGACAAAGCATATACAAATCAAGTATCATGTTGTACAAGAGAGAAAGTTGCTGAGAAAGAATTCAGACTGGAGTACATAAGCACAAAGGAATAGATAGCAGACATATTTACAAAGCCTTTGCCTAAGGATACATTTGAGTATCTGAGAGGTATGCTTGGGGTTATGCCCTAGCCTAATTTTGAGTAGTGATGCAATTGGTTGCATCCGTTTAGTGGTATGTAAACTTAATCTTTCTTCTAGATTGGATGTTGGTACTTCCTCTATGGGGGAGTATGTGTATCTGAGCTAAGTCATGAGGACTCTTGTGAATGTATTTTCGGAATAGTATCTTTTGACATTGGATTTGTTGTTGACATAATGATGAAATTTATATCATTGATGTCAATGGGGGAGAAGTGTACATGAAAAACCATTTGTACCATTTATTGGAGAGAACTAAATAGGAAAACAAAGCAAGATTTTATTGATGAAGAGGATTCAAAATGTTTGTCAGAGCAGCAATGTTGCAGTGTTGGATTTTCGAAACATTGGATGTTTTTCATCTATGTTGCCATCAATGCCAATGGGGGAGATTGTTAGGAATAAATTCTTGGCAATCATTCTGTAGCAGTTGTTGTTGCATTCATGGCTATGATTGTCATTGATGTCAACAGAGTGATCTTCTAGAGATTTGCAGAGAAGCAGACAGTGTTTTGATTAGCACACGTGGTATATTTTAGTTGGAGCTATGCGATGTTGAGGATATACTCTTTGATATGATATATGTCGATGGTTAAGAGCACAGATAGTAATTCATTTATTCATGGAAGTTGTGAGCATTTTGGTGGAAGTAACTTATTCAAGCAGTGCTCCTGAGTAGCGGTTTGTGGAAATCGGATGATATCTCCTAATCGGGATGGAATCTAGTTTTGTGAAGTTAAAAGGAAGTTTGAGACACATTGATAGTGACGTGGATGACAGCGCAAACTTTGAGGACACACGAGTGAAGATTTATTGTATTTGGAAGCCGACAATTTTGTGTAATTTTGATGTAGCGTGTGGAAACTTTTATTTTGTAATTGTGTGCCGACTCATTTGTAATTATTTGAGTGTGGTATAAAGGAAGGAATATTTTTCATTGTTGTAATATATGTCAGATGAATGATTTAATGTAGCATGATCATGGTTGATTATGGTTGTATGCAATTGTATGCATGAAGTGAAGAAAAGAGCTAAAGAAGTTGTGAAAGCAAAATTGTGAAGGAAGACATGCAAAGTACAGAGATCTGATATTGAGATCTGGTGTAGCAATGAGTGTGGTTTGGCATAGTGAGGAGGTAACATATTTGATATTATTTTGTTGAATAATCTTAAGGTCATTTGGACAATGTGTTCAGTGATCTTGCCATTGAAGCTATTTGGGTAGTGGGTCCTTATGTCTTCCATAACTCCTAACAGGGTTAGAATCTTTTAACAGGGATTCAAAATCTCCTAACTGGGATTCATATGTACTGAATGTATTTCATAAGACTTCTAACAGAGTCCATCCTTTCACAAGGAATATTCATATTAGTGCATCTTTTGTGGGCATCATTCCCACCGGGGTTTACTCTTTGATCAAGAGGTTCCCTAGTCAACATATATTGTGTTATTGTGTCATTGTGTATGAATATCTTTCTATGGTTGGTAATTATATTTCTTACATGGTTAAATGTTGTTGAAGTTGATAAAAGTTATAATTATCTGATAACTGATTCACCCCCCCTCTCAGTTATCTTGGTGGACTTTACTTTCTAACAAAATAGGATTCTGGACAAGCTTCAATACACTCTGATCATCACAAAACACAACTGGCGGCTAATCTTTTGAGATACCCATATCTGCTAAAATGTGACGTAACCATATTAACTCCTGAACAACTTCTCATGCAGCTCGAGATATTCAACTTCTATGGATGAAAGAGAAACAACATGTTGCTTCTTGCTCATCCATGAAATAGGGCTAGATCCAAGATGAAAGATATATCCTGAAGTTGATCTTCAATCATCTAAAAATCCAACATAGTCCGAGTCAGCACATCTTTGCAAGAAAAATGTATCATTCTGCTTATATTCCAAACCATACTAAAGAGTGCCTCGGACATACTGCAAAACATATTTGGCTACCACACAATGACATTGTTTTGGTTCCTACATAAACCTGGATAAATAGCTGACATCAAAACATAAATCTAGTCTAGTATATGTCAGGTAAATGAAACCTAAGCAACAAGTTGACTGTAAAGAGTGGCATCTACATGAGGAGAATCTTGAAATTTAGAGAGTTGTAAACCGTGTTCCATTGGAGTAGACACAGGTTTACAATTAGTCATCGCAAACTTGTCCAAGAGTGTCTTGGCATACTTTATCTGAGAGATAAAAATATGATTCTTGTGTTGCCAAAACTCTAAGCCAAGACAAAAATGTAGTAGCCCTAAATTATTCATATTAAAAGATTTCGTCAAATCATGTTTGACAGTAACAATGAGATCCTCTGAGCTTCCTGTAATGATAAGATCATCTACATACAAAACAAGTATGACAATCTCTATTCCAACTATTTTTATATATAAATTAGGATCAAAAGGGCTACGAATAAAACCATGCTGCAAAAGGTGACCATCTATTTTAATCTACCAAGCCCGAGGTGCTTGTTTAAGCCCATATAAGGACTTTATTAGGCAACATACCTTGAGAGGATTGTGTTGATCAATCAAACCTTCAATTTGGATCATATAGACTTCTTATGTAATATCACCATTCAAGAAAGCACTCTTGACATCCATCTGGTGAAGCTTCCATCCTTTCTACGCAGCTAGAGCACACACAATTCTGATGGTTTTGAGCTTTGCAGTGGGGAAAAGGTTTCTTCATAATCTATTCCTTCATGTTGAGCATATCCCTTTGCAACAAGATGTGTCTTATCCATTGGCCTTATATTTAGTTTTGAAAACCCACTTGTAGCCTATGGGTTTCTTGCTACCTGGAAGATCAACAAGTTTCCATGTACGATTCTTGACTAGAGACTCGTACTCAACATCCATGGCATGCTTCTAATGGGGTTGACTGAGAGCCTCACATATTGTATCTAGTTCAATAATATTATCAATTGAGCACATTAAGGCTAAATTGACCTCATTTCATGTTTGTTCTACAGGTTCTAACTCTTGTAAGAGATCCGGAGGAGTACTTAGGTTAGAGTCATGCAGTGTACTCTAAACCCATTTTAGATGTTGTTTCTACAGACTAGGATGTCGTTTCATCTTATCAGAAGTCTCCAAAATACCCAAATCCACATAGAAATCACCATGTAATTCTTTTTCCCCCCCTAGTTGAGAAGAAGGCTCAATATCATCATCAAAGGGTGAGAGAGTCTTGTGAGAGGTCATAGGAATAGTGACAGGAGTGTGCAGTAGATAAGAAAAAGAAGATTCATTAAAGACCACATCTCTGCTAATAATAATATGGTGTGTCTCAGGGTCCATAAGATGATAAGCCTTGGACTCTGAACTGTAGCCCAAGACTATATAAGGGAGGGTCCAAAAATCAAGCTTCTTCCATTTCTGAGCTGGGACATGCATATATGTTGTACAACCAAACACTTGTAAATGTGAAACGGATGATTTTTGGCCACTCCATACCTCTTTGGTTGTTTTATTTGTGAGAGCCTTAGTGGGAGCTTGATTAAGGAAGTATACTGATGTGCGAATTGCTTCTGCCCAGAACTGATCACTCAACTTTGTGGTAGCAAGTAGACATCGATCCATCTCCAAGATAGTCCTATTGTGCTACTCTGCAATATCATTTTGTTGAGGAGTATAGGGAGCATTCAAATGTTTCTTGATGCCATTAGCCTTCAAGAACTCAAGAAACTCAGTAGAGGTAAATTCTCCCCCATGATCTAAATGGAGAACAAGGAGAGGCTTGGCAATTTCATGAATCACCTTAGAGTAGAAGGTACAAAAATGAGAGAAAGCCTCACTCTTTTGTTGGAGAAAATAGACCCGTATTCTGAGAGAAATCATCTACAAATAGCTGGAAATAGTGGCATCCTTGAAAAGAAGCAGGAAGAGGTCCATAAAGATCAGTATGAACAAGGGAAGTGGTTCTGAGGTATGATAGGTACTGGACTGAAAAGAGTCATGATGTTGTTTTCTTGCAAGACACTCAGAACATACAAGACCAGAAGACAAGGAAAGAGAAGGAAGACCTCGTACCATCATATGAGAGCTCAACTGAGAAAGTGATGTAGCAGAAAGATGACCATATCAGTAATGCCAGAGGGAGGTGGATGCCATAGTAGAAGCACAAAGCGCAACACCCGAGGAGGAAGCTATATCAAGTGAAAAAAGATTCCCCTTCTTGAAACCAAGGGCAAGGATGACTCCATCTTTTGAGATGAGGCAAATTTTAACACCATCCTTGACCTGAAATTCTACCTTAAGGTTGTGATTTAAAAGTTGACTAACAGATAAAAGATTGCTAGTAAAACTAGGAACATAGAGAAAATTGGTGAGAGAGAAACTTCATGTGTTAAGAGGGATGGTAACTGTACCAATTTCTTCAGCCACATACTCCTTGTCATCAACAATATGAATGATATCACCAGTAGGTGTAGGATTCAAAGTATCGAACAAACCTTTATCACCAATCATATGTTTACTAGCACCAGAATCGATCAACCAAACATCACATGATGATGGAGTAGTTTGGGATACAAGCACCAGATTTGGGGTTATACAAGGAGTAGGAGTATCCTCATCAAGAGACCCATCAGATGTCTCATCTTGTTGTGTAGAAATATTTTCATGCTGATGATGTCTACAAGAGCATCCATGAGGTTGTTGAGAATGACTGGGACAAGAAGAGCTCTCTTTACTTGAAGAACTTTGAGTAAGACCATTGTACCCACACTGATCTGTATTATGAGTATGAGTATTACAAATGTGGCACCATCAAGGAGAAGACTTTTGTTGGGAAACTTGTGGAGGAGATGACTATGGTGGCAATTGAGGTGAAGACCCTTAATGAGCTTTGTGGCTACGTTGTCAGTGAGAGACAAGAGCTTTTTCTTCAAATTCCTCATGTAAAGATTGAAGAGCTTCTTCCTATTGAAGTAAGTTTATCAATTCTTCAAATGATACTTGTTTCAAGTGATGTTCAGGGTAGTGAAAAATGTCCTTAACTTAGGAGGAAGATCACACAAAGTAATAGGAATGAGGAGTTTATCTTCTATCGTCTCTCCAAGAGAAAACCGCATGAACAATAGATACATGACACAAGAAATCTACAATTTTCTCACCACTTTGCACATGAAGAGTATGCAATTTAGATTGTAAATGAAGTACCTTGGCTTGATTCCTGCCTCAAAGATTGTGGAAAGAGCCTCCCATGTTTCTTTAGATGTGTCTGCATCTCGTACATAGGGTAAAACTTCATCAAATATATTGAGAGTAATAAGCATTAATGCTTTTGAATTAGTTTTGTCAAACTTCTTTTGCTCATCACTATCGTCCGGATATTTAGTAACACCAGTAACAATGTCCTACAAATCCTTGAACTAGAGAATGGTGTGCATCTTGGTTTTCCACGTAGCATAGTTACTTTAAGAATTTGAGTATCTGACAAGAGAATTTTCAGTGTAGACATGATGATAAAAGACAGAAAATAAATATTTTATTAATATTCTCGATTGAGGGACATACACTTTATGAAAAATAAGATAGTCCTTAAGGACAAAGAGAATGGAGATGGGCACAGTAAGCATGTGCAGTGACACGGGGATGCATCTGTGGGTGCTCTACCTCATCTTTGTCATCTCCATCATAACCAACCTTGAGTTGACTCTAAATCTTGTTAGCTTGACAATGGACATCAAACGAAAACTAGTGGAGGAGGCCCTTTCCGAATCAATTCATCAAACCCTAGATTCTCAATATTTTGAAGAGCATCAATCAAGGAAAAATAAAAAACTATATTTTTTGGCAAGTGATGTTTTGGGAGCACTAGGAATCACTTAAGGGTTGTCATTTATGGAAACACTTATGTTGGAGTGATCTCATGCAAAGAGTTTTGGTATTGGAAACTCAGTCATGAAAATGACTAAGTACAAAGTCAGAATATCAATATATTGTGCTATTGTTTTGATCAGCAAAGATAATATATGATGTACTATGGCTTGCTAAGATAAAGGAAGACATTTTGGGATATGTAGGACCTTCAGTTAAGGTCGTACATTTTTTTGAGTTGATATCAGGAAGATACAATATTGTGAAGGTATGCGAAGACAGGGAATCAGTGAAACAAGGCATATGAACAGTCGCAGTGATTGGGGGAAGGTTAGTTGGTATGGTAACATGCTAATTCAAATGAATATTGTATATTTCTGACACTTTGCTAATATATGATTTCCGACTCTATGTTGATCATTTGCATAAGTAATTATTATGTTTTGTAATATATTTTGAGAGCTAACTGGATGACAAAATTAATATAAGTATAGAGTGTTTTGTGGAAGCGATAAGTGTGATTGTGATGACGATGTGATGGATGTGAGTCTGAGACCACATAGTAGATGCGAGATCAGTATTTGACAGAGCTATAACAGGAACTATCTAAGTATAGCAGATGATTGTATTGTTTGCTTTTGAAGAAAACTTTCTGACAGTATTCTAATTGTAAGAGTTGTAAGCTCACCACCTTTAATAGGTTTTTTGTATACCCCTAATAGGGTTTTGTATTCCTCTAACAAGGAAATGTACTATGTAATAATCAACTCCTAACCGGGCTAGATCTCCTAATAGAGATACTATATTTTAGTGCATAGTTGTGGGTACCATCCCCACTGGGGTTTTCCCTTGGCCAGGGTTTCTTAGAAAAAAAATCATGGTGTTATGAGTTATGTGTTATGTATTTATGCTCTTTTCATTTCAGAATTAATATAGTTTATTTACAATTGATTGAAGTTTAAATTAAAGTATTGTAATACTAATTCACCCCCTCTCAGTATTACCTAATCCTAACAGTATTATCATTGGAAGCATTTTGCATTCCTTGATTACTTGTGACACTGCAAGCATCATCAGAAGATGCTGACATTCAATAAGTAGATTGATACCACAAAATGGGAGCATGATCATCAAATGTGAAAAGAGCATTGTGTACAACAAGAAGAAACAAAGAATGATAACATCGAAAAGAGCAATGTGTATAGCAAGAAGAAACAAAGAATGATAACATCACAGATGTTGGTGGACTAACTGCAAACGTGCAATCAATCCATGAGGAAAAAAAAATGGTTTGGCACTCTGTTTGCACTCTGTTCTACCAGCGCATTCTACCAGTACGTGCACTTCGTTCCCTTCCACCAACTACACACTTTGCTTGAAACTGTTTGCGTTCTATCAACACTTCATTCTCTTTCACTAGCCACACACGCTACTTGAAAACTATTGCAGTAAAACACCACTGCAAAAATGTTGAAAAACCTGTTGCGCACTAAATGGTTCCAAAACTGTTGCACACTAAACGGTTCTGCACGCCGTTTCCCAATGCCCAGTTAGCGCCAGCGCCTAGGTCCAATGTCCTGACTACAATTTCTCAGTGATTGCTCTGATACCACAAGAAGGTTTAGATAAACTTGTATTGCATTGCAATGCCTCGATCATACAGAAGACGTGAATAAATAGAAACAAAAAAGATGTGTTCATTGCATAACAGATTAACCAACCTGAGAATAACCTAACTACCCAACGCCAAAACTAACTAATATATTAATCTAATAGTTTTCTCTTAGAACACTATGCATAAAAAGCTATGGAGAATGAATTGATTGAAGAATGATTCAAAAATATCATAAATCAAATAGTAGCACAAAGATATTAAATTTCCCTCGAAGCAAGAAGAGGCTTTAGAAATGAGAGGGGAAATGATTATATAGCCTTCCTCATAAGAAGTTTGGATGTCTAAATGAATGTGGGATAAAAAGGAGAGAGATGAAATTACTTTGTTTGTCCCACATTTGGTACATAAATGTAATGGGTGGGGTGAAAGAGTTATAAAAAAGGAGTTTGTGATATTGTAGAGGTTAGGGATACGATGAGTCTAGGTAAATTAGGAATTCGTTGAATAAGTAAATTAACATATAAAATGGTTTAATGAATTATATAAATGATTTAATAATAGAAAATAATAATTAATTAATTAATTAAATAGATAATAATACCTACTTAGTTAATAGAGGAATTATGATTAATTTAGAGGATAAATTTTAAAATTTTAACTATTATGCATTATATTATATAGCAGTTTCAAAATGATTGACTATTATATATTAATACTCATAGAATCATAAAATGGGGAAAAATCACAATTATATGCAATTAATCAGGAGTCAGCATTTGCAGTGATTTATTCCCCTAAAATGGGGATCTTTTGCTCAACCAATGTCAATGCTTTTTTGTGATTTATTAGGTGACTAAGCGACAATTTTTCAACAAAAATTTGTGGTAAACTAGCAAAAACCCTAAAAGTGATGATAACAAGAAAAATTTGCAAAAATGTGATGTGATTCTCTACGAAATAAACATGCAACATTGAAGATGCAACCAAGAAAGTTGGGTCGAAAGTGTTGTAAAGTCTAGTAGTGTTGTAGAGTTAGAGAGTAGCATGGGAGATACATGATTACATACAAAAATTTCCTCTATTTCTACATTGAATATATTGTGTACTATTTCTTTTTTAACATTGATTTTGTTTGTATAAGTTTCAAATAACTAAATTGTTGCAATATGAAACAAAAGAAGACCATATCAAAGTTTCCTTTTTTATTTGTTACTATATGATCTAAAAGAGCACGGTAACAAAGTTTTGCCTTATTTATTTTGGAGAAAACAAAGAACCCTACAATAATCATTATAGTCATTTTAGGCTTGTCAATTATGACATAAGTTTTTACAATTAATGCTAGATATTTAAAACTCTACTCAAAATTAAATTAAATAATTCATACAATTTAGTCTCTAAGTTCTACATATATAAAGTTGTTTTGGTATATACATGTGTATATATCACTTCACATATGTGCATATCATGTTAACTTTGTATATAATTGTTTGTTGAGTATCTCTAATGAAAGGAACTTAAGAGAATTCTAGAAAATGGATTCGACTTATATGAATATGAAGATTTTCTTTTATTGACAATATTTTGCTAAGAAAGCTTCATTCTAATTTTGAAAAATAAGAAAGTCCACATCATATTTTGGTGCCACTTCATATATAGCTTGATTGAAATTTATACAAATAATTTCAATGTTAAAACTTTGAGTCCTCTAGTTAAAAATATATAGGAGATTATGCAAGTTCTTTCAATAATTTACATAAGTCTTTTATTATTTAAACATTATCATCTATGCTATGCAAATGTCCTTTAATTTAAAAAAAAATAGTTATTAACTATTTTTCTTTGAATTTTCATATTTTTTTAATCTCATTTTTTGCAAGTTTTTTCTTAATTTTTTCAAAAAATCCTGCTCCTCTAGTTTGTCAATTTATTCTCTAAATGGTTTATGCTTCTATGCTAAAAACTATTATTTGTGGGTCCATAAATATTTAGTATCTATTTAAGACATCAGATTTCCACAATCAATAATAATTAGTGCAGTGTGCTTCTAGTTTCAACTGTGTAAAATCTATATGTATCAAAAATATTGATACAAATAAATTTTGTACAGTTGAATCCACAAACACATCGAGAAATTAGTATCTATAAAGCTTCCTATTATATACAGACACTTACAGTGGTGGAAGGTTATCTAAGATAGGAACCACCGACTCTAAATGTCTTATTCTAATAGTAGAAATTGTAGACTAATAATCAAGTCATTAGAAGATATAGATGTAGGTTGGTGATTTAAATTAATTTGTTGGAAAGTAGGACCTCTTACGGTGAGAAAACCAACATAAATTGTGTACGATCAAATCAATTATCATATATAAATTCATTTTTCCTTAAAATGATGCTTTATTCTACATCACATAACCAAGAGATTTTTTTAAGTTGCTTTGCATCAATGAACATGTCATTGATGAATATGCTCCCCAATGTGGGGGTCTTCATTCAATTTACCCAAAACATGAACTCATCTCACTCAATAAGTATTATTGAAGTGACTATTTAAAAAATATCATTTTACAATGCAATTCAAATTTTAGTTGATGAGTATAACCTTCCTATCAAATTTTAGTAAATAGATTCTATTGGCCCATCAAGTTCTTTTAGATCTCATTAAAACCTCTAAAAATATGTCAATAATAAGTTAGATTACATGATTTGATTGTAGTATTATAGAAGATCCATCCCAAATTAACTTTTCATTACAATTTTATGGTGGAAATTATTATGGAAATCTAATAGAGAAAGACCACATGAGACATAATCATCTAGATTTGTATTTATTGTTTGCAGGTGTCATGTTAGCCTTAAACATTGATTTACTAAGAGAAACCCTAGAGATCCATCTCCAAAAAAATGGCATTATATTTGATGCTATTAGCACTGACCTAGTTCCAATATGTTTACACATGTTTATCCTCTCCAGGTTACATTATGGGTTCTATGAAGGAAGCTAATATAGAAAGTGAATTGGGTTCCTCTTCAAGCATAACATTGCCCCCATGAACTTCCAGATTATTATGGAATACCCATAGCTAAAGAAATGACATTTCTACTATTGTCTTGCATCAACAAAATAGATTTTAAAATCTGTCATTACTATCAAATTTGGTAGCTTGCACAAGCATGACACTATCATGAGAGTGATAAATATGTTATGGGTTATGATCACAATTTCCCATTTCTACAAATATGAGTGGGCCAAGGCAGCCATTGAAAGTTTTGGTGGTTTCTTTGGGAGGAGATAGTTTTGTGTTTATGGACTATTGTTTTGGAAGAGACATACAACAGAGGGAAGACTATTCCTTTTGTTTTAGATTGATTAGAAATATACTATGTTTCATAGCATTTTGGGGACATGGATGGGATAGTAGGGGACATGTTTCAGATGTTTTATAAAAGATCAAAATTAGGGCACATCGATATGTATGTATGTGTATAAAATATATCAATATATTATAGATAGTGAGGAGAAAAGAGAGAGATTTGTGAATAATTGATAACAACAAGACAATATGTAAATAAATCATGAGCTACAATAGTAGTATAACAACATTATAAAAATAGTCTCAAACATCAAAACCACAGTCTATCAATATGAATATTGTAATGTCTTTGAAATAATTAAATAATCATATTAATTATTTTATGACCCTAAAATCAATAATATCTTATGGGCCCTTTTTATTAATTAGTTTAGTTTAAATTGTTAGGTTGTTGTGGCCCCGCTTGTAACCCTTCAAGAAACTTCTAGGAGCCTTTTATAAGGTTGAGTTTGATATTGTCATGGTATTGTTGTGGTCATGATAAATTTTATGTTTTCTTTGTATTTACGATTTCAGTTGGAATTCTACATTGTTTGTCATTTCAGATGTGAGAGATACTTCTTAGTCTGGCTTTTTCATAGTCTTGAAATTTAAGTTCCTAGTTGAAGATGCATTTGATAGACATAACTTTTGTTTGGATTTGTTGACAAGACTCGTATGACAAAGTACTAGTTCCTGTACAAGTTTTTGGGGTTTCTAATATGACACTTGGGAATGCTTGGCAAAACTCATATGACAATTGAAGGTTCAGGATGACAGTTTGTACCAGAAGAGGATTTTCTCTCAAATTTTACAAGTTTTTTAGCTATTTGGTGTTTTCAGTATCAGGTTGTTCACAAATTTCTCTGTTTAGGTCTTTGAAAAGCTGTGTATTGGATTGGCTTAGGTTATTTAGCATAGCAGTAGGTTCACAATCACAGAAAATAGAGGGAACTGACTCAATGAATCAATCACACCTATCTTACCCTAGCTAAGAGAATACATGTATTACTTGCTCGTTGACTTAGGAACACACTCATGGACTCCTCAGAATATGCAGGTCCAACAATACGTACTAGATGTTGAAGCCCATATTATCCAAGTTGAAGCATCGAAGAGGGCTCTATATGACGAGTTTCTTGGGGTGATTACTATTCACCTTGCACAAGCACTACAAATCCATCAGGGGTGGATCAATGGCCAAAACTAGCTTAGTCTTTTAATCAAGGCATCCACTCACAACTGTCTCCTATAGTCTCGAAAGCAGGATTTAGGCTATTAACCCTATGAGTACTCTAATCAGTGTAGTCTCACAAGCAAGATTTAAGCGGCTTCCCTCTACACAAAATCAAAGTGTGTTCATGGAACAAGTCCAAGGAACAAGCGTAGCTATGTCTTCTGAGGATTTAACCTCAAGGAAGTGTCAAATTTTATAGTGGGGTGGAAGAGTCGGCTTAAGACTTGTCCCCACTTGGGTCATTCCCAGGAGCTTTTTACCTCTCTGACAAGCACTCTAAAGGATTAAAGAAAATGTGAGGTTGGGGACTAGAGGATCTAGGTTTCTGATTCCCTGAAAGAGAAGAGCATAATCCCCTAACCTTTCCATTTTCCCTATCCAAGACATGCCAAGAACATTAATCCAAAGATAGTACAAAAACTGGCACCAAGGAAGACACCTTTTGGGTTTTTGATTCTCCTAAGAAGGAGAAGTGCATAATCCCCTCAGTATTTTCCTCAATGGTAATAGACGCACGTACCTATTAAGATAGATGCCTATGAAAATAAAATTCTAAGAAAACAGAATATTTTCTCGAAGAAGATTAGGCAACCTGCAAAACCACCTGTCAAAAATTTTGTTGGATGAGCATCTTTGACATGCATTTCCCTAAAAATGGGGTTATCTACAAAAGATGGGCTTAGACGTCAAGACAAGAAGAGGCTAAAGAATTAGTTTGTATGCTCAATCTTCATCTCTCATCCTACACAAATGCATTAGGCTATCAAAAATGATCAGAAACCAGCAAGCATCAATTGTTAAGGTTAGCTGTTAGTTGAAATCCGAAATCCAAATTCCAAAAACTGCTTAAAATTCTGATATGACAATGCAATATTGGTACCAAGAGTCATACGATTTTACACCTCTTCCCATATGATAACTCAACTATGATTGATAGTAGGTTCCTGCACATACAACATTTTAGCTCTCATATGACAATACCATACAATAGGCACGACACTTCAGATTGTCATCTATCGTACAACATACATAGTATTCTGGTATGACAATCTGTAGAATGTCATATGAAATTGTATAGACATAAAATAAAAATCGAAGCTTTGAAATGAAATTGTCAGAAAATTGATAAAATCATAATGGAAACCCATTGTTGGGCCCCACGGTGGGCACCATAAATGTTTGTGTGAAAATTGTACCTAGCTGTGGACACAACACTTTAGTAAAACATTATAGGTTAACAAATCCAAAAATCTGCAAATAAGCACAAATATTGCTAACCAGGTGATTTACTGCCTTCTAAGAGGTGCGAGTATGGTATTCTCAGAAATGACTGAGATCAGTGAAAATGCAACACCTAGATGAAGGATTTAAATGATGAAAGCTTGATGAAAGATGAATGCAGCCTAATCTATTTTTTTTATTTTTCTATGCAATATGATGAAAAACTGTATGGAAATGGTGTAAAACTGATATGAATGATGAATGCAAGCTATTCTAACAATGTTATGAATTGCTATGAAATGAGTAAAGACAAGAATCTCAAGAAATCAGCACAATCTCACAAATCACCAGATTGTACAAGCCAAATTCTCCAAGTTCGTAGGTAGGTGATTATGAAGGATTGAGCTTTATTTATATAGAAATCCAAGGTTTGAGAAAGCATGGAAACTCCTTAATGAACTCAGATTGATTTTTGAGTTATCAAAGGAATTAGAAATAGTTAACTCACAAAATCATGCAAAAACAACTTTTTAACGAGTGAACCCACAATAGTGGGTTACACTTTTTAGCCTGAACGAACACTGAACTCTACATTTTGAGAAAAATTTTCAGATTCGGATGCATATTGTCGTTGAACCACTCAAAATCGGAGGATGAAGTAAATTAGAGTCTTTTAGGATTTTCTGTCTAGATTCTAAATATATATATTTTTATTTTTTTTGAATTTATTTGAATACTTTTTTCTTTCTCCCATGAAAACTTGTATGGTGCTGAAAATGTCATTTTCAAATAGTAACACTGTTTTCATAGAGCATAACTTTTTTTGTAAAATAGATATGGATGCAATTCTTTCAAATTTAGTTTTGTAACATCCATACGGAGGGCATGCAATTGGTTTAATGACATTATCACTATTATTGCATATTTTATTAACGTTTGAAGTTGACTAAACCAAAATTTTGACCTACCTTGACTACATAGCTTATAACTTATTGTGTATTTTTCAAATTTCAATTATTATTTTTTTAATAGAGAGTAGACTCGAATACAAAGGGTACTATTATTTTTCAAAAAAAAAATTCCTTGTTTTACTATTTTTCGTTGAACGTCAAACTCAGAGGTTTATACTTGATAAAAAACCTACATTCATTTAACATCAAAAATCATACACATAATTAATTTTAAAATAGTCAAATATATAATCGTTAGAAAGCTAGTTCTAAGTACTTGTTGTATGCAAAAGGAGATCTTTTTATTCATCCATTTGATTAGTGCGCTTGAGGCCTGAAGCCATGAAATTCTCTGAATTTGTTGAAAACTTGAAACCATCTCCCATTTTAGGCACTTTCGATAGAAAGTACTTTCAATTGAAAGTACTTTCTATCGAAAGTATATTGGCAAAAAATGTAAAATTTAGTCCATACTAAGGGAATTTCGATCGAAAGTCATCTAGTTTCGATCGAAAGTCAAGTCATTACTAAGGGATTTCCGCCAAAAAAAACCCTAACTAATGACTTTCGATCGAAAGTCATTACTAAGGGACTTTTGATCGAAATTTCCTTAGTAACTTTCGATCGAAAGTTACTAGGCACTTTCGATTGAAAGTCCTATGTCTAAGGACTTTCAATTGTAATTTTAGTACTTACGATCGAAAGTGCAAGCGAGTTTCTATCGAAAGTTGGTAAATAATATTTTGCCAAAAATGCTTTTTGGGATGAATTCCTTCCTCTGAAAAATTGTAACCTAGTGTTGTGGGTTCACCCCAAGGGAAAATTCATAAAGAAGTGATCTATATCTTCTTTGCTATTTTCACAAAGAGGACATTTACTTAGACCAGAGAAGCCCATATTCCTAAATCTATCTACCGTTAGGAGCCTATAATTGAGGGCTAGCCATGTGTTGAAACTTGCTTTGGGAAGACATCCCTTGTTCTAGCATAGGATGGTTGGAATGCCAATCTTACCTCTTTTATGACTCTTACTTAAGTATTCATATCCGTTCTTAGTATTGTATTCTCCATTTTTGCATCCATCCTAGACTAAAGTGTCCTTCTTATTATTGATAATAATCTTTCTCTTATTAAGGATACGTGTTATAAGTTCCTGCTCTGAAGGGGATAGACCTATATTATGGAAGGATTTCCAAACCCATTCCTCCCCATTATAACTAATGTATTCCTTAAGGAAGGGTCCAAATCTAGATTCAAGGAAGTTTCGGAGAGGCACATTGTTGAGTTCTTTATTTAAAATTTCATAGACCCCCCAAGAATCTTTCAAAAAGAGTACTTCTTCACTAGAGCCTATGTTCTAGGTTAGCTTCACCCTAATAATATTCATGTGCAGTCTAACATAAAATTCCATATCCCGGATTCTCTTGGGCGATTAGATTCCCTAAAGATGTTAATGGAAGAAGCATCTTTAAGATATTTACTTATCAGAATCTTTTCCCATTTGGCCTCAAGGTTCTTATGCAATCTCCAAACCAATTTAGCTCCTAGGGCTTTCCCTTGATCCTCAATATTTTTAAGACCAGCTCCCCCTTCATCCTTTGGTGTATAGACCCTATCCCATGAGATAAGGGGAATCTTTTTCTTGTCTCCATTACCTTGCCAAAAGAAAGTTCTCAAGTGTTTGTTAATTTTAGATTTTTTGTTTGTGGGAAGATGCATGGAAGATAATTGAAAAATTGGCATGGCTGCCAGAACTAATTTAACCATGGTTTCTCTACCTGCCAAGGATAACCATTTTCTTTTCCATGAGTTCATTTTGTTCTTAATCTTCTCAATCAGAGGGTTCCAAAAACCCGTAGACCTATTATCCCTGACTAATGGTAGGCCTAAGTATTTGCAGGGAAGCTTGCCTTGCTTGAATTGAAGAATATGACAAATATCCCTTACAACATTCTTGTTTGTGTTAAAGAAAAAAAAAATTGATTTGTCTAGGTTAATTTCTTGACCAGAAGCTATAGAGTAGGAGTCCAAAATGTTTTTGAGAGCCTTAGCTTCTTTCCTTTTACTGGCTCCATAAAGTAGTGTATCATCAAAAAAATGTTGATGAGTTGTAGGCTTTAAATCTAAGGTAATGGCAATGCCTTCAATATTGCCTATTTCTTATTCCCTAGTAATAGATCTGCCCAAGGCTTCGGCCATGATAATGAACAAAAAGGGGGAGATAGGATCTCCCTGTTTCAATACCCTAGAGATTTTGAAAAAACCTTTTGGAGTATCGTTAATTAAAATAGATATAGATGGTGTAGATATACATTCAAAGATAAGGTTAATCCAGCTTTTAGAAAAACCAAAAGCTTTCAAGCATTTACATAGGAATCTCCAATCCACCTTGTCATATGTCTTTTTTATGTCTAGCTTGACAAGCATGCTCGGATTCTTGTTTTGTTGGACAAAGTCAATGGCCTCTTGGGAAATGCTGACTCCATCATAAATTGACCTCCCCAAAACAACACCCATTTGTTCCTCACTAATTAGTGAGGGGAGCAATTTTTGAAGTCTTAAAGATAGTGTTTTGGTTAAGAGTTTATAAAGGGTATTATAGAGTGCTATGGCCTAAAGTCGTTCAGACTCATTGGTTTTTCTACCTTAGGAATAAGAGCTATGAAAGTGTTGTTAACTTCTTTCAGCATTTCCCCTGAGTTTCTTATGCCTTCTAAAGCATCTGTAATCTCTTTCCCTATAAAATGCCAGCATTTCTGAAAAAAGATAGTAGAAAAGCCATCTGGGCCCGGTGACTTATCTAGATGCATTTGAAAGAGAGCATATTTGACTTCTTCAATAGTAAATTTCCCTGACAAAGCCTTATTTTGATGCGCAGTTATGACTTTAGGGATGTTCTTAAGAAAATTCTCTTGATTAACCCTATTTGAATGTTCGTAGTTGTTGACGATGTTCTTTAAAAAGTTCATTATTTTCTTCGCAATTTATGCTAGGTCTTCTATAATTTTTCCCATGTCATCCTTGATACATGTGATTCGATTGAGGCATCTTCTCTACTTTGTGTTGTGATGAAAAAATTTGGTATTTCTATCCCCTATCGCTAACCATGTTTCTCTAGACTTTTTTTTCTAAAAGATTTCCTCTCTAGCTAGGATTTCTTCATACTCTAATAGGAACTCCTTTTCTCTAAGGTATAAGGAATCATTCATGCCTGTTTAAATAACCTAGGAATTGAGATCTCCTAGATCCTTCTCTAGACTAATTTTTGAGTCAAAAATATTGCCAAATTTCTTGGCATTGCAATCTAGAAGTTTTTTTTAATCCATTTGAGCTTATTTACGACTATGAACATTTTAGAATCCAAAAATTTTAGTTCTTGCCACCATTGTTCAATGAGATCCAAAATTTTTGGATCTCTGAGCCAAGCCTGTTCAAATTTGAAAGGGAATTTATTCAGCTTAGTCTCCACATGCAAGTTTAATAGTATAGGATAGTGGTCGGATCTTGAGACTAGGAAAATTATGGACTCAAAGGAGTGATTGAAACTCGTAAGGCTACCTTTAATGTAGATTCTATCTAGTTTTTCTGCAATATTACAAAAGCCTTTTCTTATATTTGTCCACGTGAAGGAATTATCTTCAGTGGGAATTTCTAGAAGGGAAATCTCATTCACCCATTTAGAGAAATCCCTTGCTGTCATAGGGAGAGGGCAATTTCCCCCCATTTATCTGAGGCATTTGTGATAACATTAAAATCCCCTCCTAGAATCCATAGGGAGTCTGGAGAACTACTCAGAGAAGACTCTATTTCCTGTCATACCTTTAGTTTATCTCTATTCTGAATAGGTCCATAAACATTAATCAGGTTAAAAGTTAGATTGTTCCTATGGTTTTTGACCACTGCACACATCCAGTTTTGCCTTTTATCCCTAATTTCCAAAGAAAGGTAGCAAGGGTCCCAGATGATAGCTAGGCCTCCAGAAGCTCCTAAAGCGAGTGAAGAGGAAATATCCCTAAACCCTAGTCTTCTTTTAAAGTTTAAAATATCCACTTCACTCATTTTTATTTCTTGGATTAACATAATATCTGGGTTAAAGGTGTTGATGCAACGCTTGACCAATCACTACTTGTTAGGGGCGTTTAGGCCCCTAACATTCCAGGAAATGACATTCATGGTTCCTTGGGAAGGCTCTTCCCCTTCCCTTCATTAAAAAGAGATGTGATTTTGACCTCCCCTACCACCTCTCTTGCTTGCTCCCTCAGTTTTGCATTAATCCTCCCTCTCTTCTTAGACTGTTTTACACAATCCAGGGAGCTACGACTTCCCCCCAGGAGGTAAATCCCCAGAGAATCCCCTTCGTTAGTTTCCTTATCCTTAAGGTCAATTAACAGTTCTTCTATCCTACCCTCCCTAAACTGCTCTCCATCCATTATGCCTTCAATAAGTAGTTTCTTATGGAGGTTCAATTCTTCCTGATCGCAAATTTCCTCCAAAAATTGATCCATTAATTATGTTGTAATAGTTTCTCCAATATAATCTCAGATTATCTGAACTTCTCTCTCAATATTAGCCTTTTTAGACCCAATTTCTGGCATTGAAGAAAATTCCTTTCTATTTGTCTATTCTGATCGGCTTGAAGTAAAGTCTCCTTCTAGTTCCTTATTTGCAATATTAGATGTGTTGTTGTCATTCAAGATATTAGATATATGATCTGGGGCTTCCCTGTTGGCTACAGATCTAGTGCTTAGATCCTCATGGGGCCTTATCTCCGACTCTTGATAAATTCTATATGTCTTAGCTACTAGCTCCCTATCCTTCACTTATTCTATTTCCACAAAGTTGCGTTTGTTTCTTACCATTTCATTTTCTACTGTTGTTGGTCTAGCCTCTGAAATGAGCTTATTATATTCTTTTGGAGCATTTACGTTCTCAGAAAAATCCTTAATGATATCCTCTATTTGATCCACCTCTTTCCTAAGTGTAAGATCTCTTTTATCAGGTAATTGTTGTTTGCCATCCAGATTATAGAGGTTCGGATAGCCCAAATGTGAATTGGCAGATAGATTAATCGAGAAACCACCCCCATATTCATTGAGAGCAATGTTTATTCCTAGGGGGGCATATCCCATATTATCCTAGTTATGAGAATAGTCTTTGACTAATTCTGATAATATGCTAGGGTTCAATAGGACCATGTTGGCCCTACTCTTGATTAAAATTTGTGGAAGTGATTTGGTCGAGATGTCCATACCAACCAAGATGATTACTTCTAACTATGGGAATGTTGTGATGATAGTTCTCTCAAAGTGACCTATCTTATTCCCTATAAGTTTAAAGATATCGTCACTCATGTATTCTATAGGTACGTTTGAAAGTTTTACTGCCCTAATAACTTCAATGCCTTCAATATTGTTCAGATTAAAAGGACTCCAATCTACGACCGTAAAGTTAAATCCTAGATAATTAGGGCATCTGTTATTCATAAATTGAATCTTTGTTTCTATATTGTAACAATAAACAAAAATGAAACCCTCTTCCAGAATGTTGATACTTACCTGATCCTTGAGATTCATCTTGAGCCATTCCACGATTACTAGTGTTGGGACGCCATGTCCATTTCATCTTAAGAAAAAACCATTCCGTCTCATCGAGTCCTGGGATTTCTTTATGCTATCATCATTAATATTAATAACCACTAGGGATTGTGGATCAGATCTGCAATGGGGAGGAGAGTACAGGATGGGTTTTGGGGTGCGGGTAGGGTGAGGAATGGGTAGTAGATCATTAATATAAGCTACATTAATTTAAAATATTGTAAAATAGAATATAAGTTTATTGTGAATCTTAAAAACTAAAAATTATGAATATTTTTTTAAAAAATAAATATAATTTTTAAAATATAAAGTTATTTTAAATATTTTAAAAAAATCAATATTCTTAAATTATTTCTTGTGTTTTGAAATTATAAAAATGTATTATTGTTCTTTATATTTTACAATTCTACTTTTCATATTCTTTTCTTTTATCTATTTTGAATTTTTGAGTTTTTTTAAGTATTATATTGAAAGATAAAAAATTTTAAAGTAATGAAAAATTAAAGATTCTATTTGTAATTTATGTATTTAATTTAAGATTCAAGTTATATTATTTGTTGCTATTTTTATCAATGTTTGGATCACACAATCTAATTCATCATTGATGATAGAGAAACTTTGATGCAAAAAAAACACACACACATACACAATCACTTGAATTATATGGTAGATTAAAATTATATATATTGTAATTGATTTGAATATTGAAAAACTGAAGTTGTATTAAAATAATAATATATATTATAATATTACCTAATTCTATTTCACTTATAAGAATAGAGTATTAAATTCCATGACATAATTCTAACCTAATTTTTAAAAAATGAAAATGTTATTAAAAAAATAAATAAAATAATATAAATTTTTTGAAAAATAAATAAAGTTGTATCTCCATAATTTATAATAAAATAATTTTAAATAAAAATAAGAATCAAATTGAAAATAATAGTTTCCTTATAAGTTGTGACCATTGATATCAAACTACTTTTTAAAAAATTATTATCCTTTACCTAGAATGAAATATAGAGCAATTTTAGTTGTTATAAGATAGATTGAAATGAAATGCATGACAATCTTTATTCTTATAAAAATTATCAATTCTATAAATGTGGGGCATCATGCCTAAAAAGGAGTTCTATAACATCAAAAGAATTCAATTAATCATATTTCTCATAATTAATTTGTATAATATATTCAAGTTATAATTAATTTGTATAATTAATGGTGTAAAATAGTTATCTTTAATTTATTCAAGTTATATGTTTCATTAAATCTTTGTTGAATATTTTTTATATAAAATATTAATTTTAAAATTTTAATATAGTTTTATAAAATGATAATCATTTGAATTTTAGTAACTTCTTATTGGAAAAGATAATATCATCTAACATTGAATTTTTTAATTTATTACATTCATATTTCTACTCAATTTTTTTACATGTATACTTCGCATTTGTTCCTATTTTTTACATTGGCTTACTTGGTAAGTCTCTTGTTTATAACTAAGGTTTCATGCCAATGCTTTTGCCAAGATGTCCAAAACAGCCCAAAAAATAGTGAGACCAATGATTGTGCAAAAGGGACACCTATGATTGTTTGCTTTTTGTAAATACAGGTACATTTCAATCAATTATGACTAGTCATTGTAGCAATAACAAATTTAAAGTCACAACTATTGGTAAAATGTTTGTCAAAAAACAAATTGGACATTAGATTAACAAGTGTGAATATTTAATTAACAAATGTAAATATTATATTAACAAATCCTGTCATAACTATTAAAACGCAATCTTCCAAATAATAAAAACAATATTTTTGAATAATAAATAAATTATTTACAGAAATTTGTTTAAAAATATATTTTATATTTTTTTAAATATTAATAATTATTAAAATCTTTAAAATATTTTTATTTTGAGAACATATAAATTTCATGGAACATCAATTAAAGGAAGCTAAATAATCAATCTGTAATGAGAAGATGATGGAGGGGTAGAAGGCCCAACAATGGTTTCTTCGTGAGGAAGTGAAGAGGGGCAAGCGCAGGAGAAGCAGCATGAAGGAAAACAAAACTTGTCCATTGTGAAAACACAGAGGAAACAAAGATGGAAGAAAATAAAATGTTGCTTCCTCTTCCTTCTGTATAGGCAAGATGATCATCAGTCACTGGGTTCATCTGGCTTTTTATCATTGTAATTTATGATAGTGGAAGTCTTTTTCAATCAATCGTCAATGTGGGCCACGGTTGAAGAGAAGTTTGGCAGGTGAACAAAAGACGCTAGGAAACTTCCGAAGGAGGTCACATCCATGATTTTCTATTTAAATTTCATATTAAAGGTATTTTTTAATTCACCAACCACGTTCTAGATTTCAATTAAACAAAAAAAATTTAATTTTAATATATGTTTTGTTTTTTTTGATGGAGGTTCAGATCTAAGAACAAGTTTGATCACTGATGAGCTCATTTAGAATTATTCAACCTTACCAATAAACAACAATACATTGACAAATTCCAATATATTTTTAAAATCTAACTGTATGTTAAAAATGTTGAAGGTGAGCTGTTAGAACTGGATGCAATTATGAACTCAAAAATTGAAGAGGAAGAAAAGAATCTGCAAACCGACTCTGCTACGTTCAATAAATTGGGGGACCCATCATTTTAATAAGTCAAAATTAATATAATTATATCATTGTCCAATGATTTTATTTTTTCATAATTTAATATCAAAATAGTTTTCAAACCTCCCGAGAATCTAATAGCGTTGATAAAATCAATACGTTGTTTTGTTTTTTGAAAAATTGGAAGCTATCGAGAAGGTTGCGAAGGTTGAATTTTCGCCTTCATACTTTCAATATGTTTTCTTATTCCAGCTGTTCACTTGAAACGTTGAAGGTGAGCTGTCAAACTGGAAGCAACTACGAAGTCACAGGCTAAAGACAAGAAACTGCGTTAGGTTCGATAAATTGGGGGAACCACCATTTTAATCTATATCATTGATTTTTCAAAATTTAATATCAAAATAGCTTTCCTATCTCGCGAGAATCAAATAGTGTTGACAAAATCAATTTGTAGTTTATGTTTTTTTAAAACAAATGGGAAGCTACCGAGAAGGTTGTATGAGTGTTTGTGTTCTCTTGGTTATGTGTTGCCTCTCTAAAGGGTGGGAATGGATTTTCCAAATTACTGACCCTTTGTAAATAGGTAAACTCGCAAATCCATTTTAGAATTCCAAGAATAATCTCTAGTCAAGAGTTTATAGTTTCAAAGAAGAAGAGAAAACAACTAAAATTGATCTGACTCTAGATTAGTTATTTTTATTGAAACAAATTCTATTAATAGAATAAAAATTCAATACACTAATTTATAGTTCCTCTGGCACTTGTCATAGCTGTTCTAACATGAAAATTACATACAACAAATATACTCAACAAGAGCCTTATAACAGTTGAAAATAGGCACCCTGAAATACGTGTCATACAATTTCATATTATAGGTGCAGAAATAACTGAAGACATTAAATTATTAGCACAACAACTATAGACATAAAAATCATTGCTAGAAGAAAATGTTACAGATTGATCATCATCTTTAATAAGCATCACAAACTTGACAATCAGATTTTGAGTAGCATCATGCATTATGGTTGCTACACGACTCGTTTCAGTCTGTATAGACATTTGGAGGTTGTATAATTTATCAGTGAAGGCCAGCAAAAACTTTAGTGGCGATTATTAGTCATTTGGCGAATATAATGCATATATTGGATTGACCATATCACCCCAAATTTATTAATATTGGGTCACATGTCTGGGCCTATCGCCCATCGGTTTACTTAATTTTCTCCATTTCTTTCACATTATCGCCAACGGGATATACGTTTTGGACATGTCAAATTTTAAACATTTGCCTATAATTTCAAAGTGACCTGAAATCGACGGCCTATATTCTCCAATAGTTTTAAACATATATATTTATAGGCGGCCCCAAATTCGTCTACCATTTTGCAGACACGTGTCTCAAACCGACACATTTTTTGCCAACTTTATTAATCATACCAAAGTATTGGACGATCCATAATCGCCTTGGAAATAACACAAGACGTGTTATAATTACACGAGCTTCGCCAAATATTTGTATACCTAATACCTCCCGCCGAATTCGCCAAAAAAGGATTAGTATAAATACATTCATAGATCAGTGTTATTGTACATAATTTGGTATGGTTCAATTTGATCGATAGCGAAGTTTCAAACTGTTGAGTGCATTGGTGAGTCACGGCTGCAATTGAATTTGAGACAAAGGTAAGTGATTATTATTCTGCGACTATGTAATTTTGAGTTCATTTCTTATTTAGTGGGGACCAGTTAGTGAACAGTGGTGACCAGGAAGACCTCAAACATGATTTTAGGGCCAATGAATCATATTTATATATATTATAGTTCTATTGTCATTTCTTCAACAAGTAAACATTTTTTTTTGCACTAACCTAGCCTTTATTTCGTTGAAGAATCGAGAAGTCGAACAAGAATAAGGGTAAGGCTCCCGCATATGGGGAAGGCCAAGAGAGGTCAGAAAAATGCAAAAACTTATCATCATACTTTGGTCATGGTGTTGGAAGTATTTCTAGGCAAAATCAAGAAGCTACTTCATCACAAGAAGATTTTCAAGATTCACAACCTGAACCTACACAACATATTGAAGAAGTCAGCGAACCTGTATCTCATATCACGATGAACTTGAAGAAGATTGTTAGTTAAATACCCAGAGTAGCCATAATGATATAATCCACTTGGATGAGATTGAGAATGTCAGAGAAGATGATGGTGCAAGGAAGATGAAAAGAAAATATAATTCAAAGAATGATAGAGAATCAAAAAAAGATCGAATGTGGGATCTGTTGAGGAATTTTCAAGTAGAATGGGTGTCAAAGTATCCATTCATTGAATTGGTGGATAATTCAATTAAAGGTGAGCCCCCAGTAGAATGCAGATGTAAGATTTGCACCAAGATAAATAAGAAGGAAAAGAGGTTGCAGCTAAAAATTGACACCATACAGAAGCATATGGGTAAAGTTTACAAAAATAAAACCATAGATGGAGTTCAAAAATCAATGATAAGATGGAAAACAAAGGAGGAATCTCAACATGTTAGGAATGCAAAATTATTTGAACTTTAGTAGAATATAAAGACGAAGCCTGGTGAAATTAAAGGCTCTATTGAAGCTTGTTTTCAAAAAGAATTGGAAGTAGAACTAATGGAAAAAGCTATTCAGTTAAGTGTTGTCTTTAATATTTTGAGAAGAGGGCATCCTATGTTCGTAACTATCATAATGGTCACTAGTCAGTAAACAGTGGAAGTGAATGGGCAAGTTGTCTTACCAAGGTTGAAAAAGAGGATCTAACTTTGTCAAAAATTAAAGAGTCAAATTTTATTGCACTGTCTTTAGACGGGGTTACAATAGTGGATAATACTTCCTAGGTATGCATGCATGTTTACACTATACACAATTTTGTCTGCCAACCTCATCTACTAATTGTTGCTAAAATGAAGGATAATGTGACAACGGAAAATTTATTTGAACTAGTAAAGAGTTCTCTAATTGAAAATGGAGGTATAAATGACATGATGATTGCTAAAAAGTTGGTGTGTGTTGGAGCAGATGGAGCTTAAATAATGCAAGGCGACAAGGGGAGGTCTTTGCACAAAGATACAATCTTCTTGTGCACCCTACGTTACTCCCATTCACTGCATTCCCACATAAAGAATCTAGCTTTTGGATTTGTCAGCAAGCATGCTCCAGTACAAAAAATTGAACTTTTAATCAAAGAGCTCTACCAATACTTTTGTCGAAGTCCGAAATGATTGAGGAAATTTCAACACTTTGTGGAAGGACTATTCGACGGGAACAAACTTATTAAGGATAATGATACCAAATGGATTTCTTTGGATGGACCAGCGCATCATTTTTTTTCAAAATATCAATCGTTGCTTGGTCTAGTTAACTCAAGTCATGAAGAAGCAAGCTACCAAAATTTCATGCGCTGCTACGAATGTTAAGTAATGTAGAGGCACTCTTAACGTTAGCAGGTCTTCTCCCCATGCTTGAGGAAATGAAAAATATAATGAAAAATTCCCAGCAAATAGTTATGTATATTGTAGAATATTATGTGCTGCGTAAATTGACGTGCATGACACTCGATAATCTCTATCGATATGAATGTGATGATGTAAAATTTGTCAGTTGGCTGAAAATCACAGATTTGGACAATCTTGATAACTTTTTAAAGATCGGTGCAAATAGGGATTTATGTGCAAAAGTTCACGGAGTTGAGATACCAATACACTACTTTTCTAGGTTCGAGTCTGAGGAACCAGGAAAGAACTCCAGAAAGAGGCTTTCAAGTGTTAAAAGGGAAGACTTTACCAAGATTGTTGAGTTTGTAACTACTTTTGTGAAGCACATTGCCTATGATCTTTTCTCATAGATTAGAGAAAGATTCCCTCTAGTCAAACTATTTGAATCCATGGCTATTGTGTTTCCTTGATAGTGCAGTATAGACAATTCAAAATATTTTGATGTAAGAGAGGACATGGATCTTGGAACACAAGGACCCAAAATGGATGGATAAGATGAAATTTGTTAGGCATAATTTGGAGTGGAATCCTTTAGAATCTTGAATGTCAGCTTCGATTTTTATTTCGTGTGTAAGTCCTTCAAAAGTGACTTGGGAATCCACACTTTCTTTGATTTTTCTTTCCTTTTGGATGCTTTATAATGCGTTTCTTCAATGAGGGATTTAGGAACTCACATTTTCTTTGATTTTTCTTTTTGCTTGTTTAACCTTTTTCGATCTCTTGAATATTTATTTTTTATTTTCATTTACATGTTGATTAGATTGGACATGGTGCTCTTCATACATAAGTGGATTCTTGAATTTATGATTTCTTTGTTTGACATACAAATTGATTCCAAAAGACTTGGGTTTAGTGGGTGAATAAGATGTATATGGTCGGTTCATATGGATGGGTGCTTGGTTTCTCAAGTATGTAGGTCTTTGTTGATCTTGATACATGGTAGGGTAAGTGGATGAAAATCTAGGAGTAATAGGCATAGTGGATGGAGGGATGTAAGGGCCCGATATGGATGGAAGATATGAAGGTTTCAACTTTGCGATATATGAACCGAGGATGGATTTGGAAGATGTAGAAGGCTAATGCTTATGTCAAAATAGAGGTAAATGAGATGTGGAATAAATATCAACATCTTTAGAGTGAGCTACATGGCCAAGGCTTTCATCTTTAGGATTTATCTTTATACCAGTAGGCTTATGAGCATCTTTCATAGGAATAACTTTGATAAGACCAATTGAAGCTTGAGGGGGTTTACTCTTATGCAATGAATTAGGAAGAATGGGAGAATTTTGAGGTAGATATGAAGGCTTATGAAAAGTGGATGTTGGGGTACTTGATCTTGACAAGGATCTCTTGATAGCCTAGGAAGAATACTTTTCTTTTGATTTTCAATAAGTTCATTAGAGACATGAGGAATACCTTGATCTTTCTTAGGAGATGGGTATGATATAGGAGGTGAAGGAATATGGGGTGTTTGAGATGGAAGGGTATCTTCTTGAAATAAATGGAAGGCTATGAAGGGTTCATCATGGGACTCTTGTGGTATGAGACTTTGGTCAAATATAGAATAAGGAGGGATATTATCTTGA
The DNA here is from genome assembly GCA_027943335.1 of Chamaecyparis obtusa. Taxonomy (NCBI): domain Eukaryota; kingdom Viridiplantae; phylum Streptophyta; class Pinopsida; order Cupressales; family Cupressaceae; genus Chamaecyparis; species Chamaecyparis obtusa. The sequence goes on along the minus strand of BSBK01007161.1, from coordinate 235,202 downwards.
TCCTTAATAATACTTGTTTGTTTGCACTTTGGATTATTCCCTTGACATGGAGCCACTTCTAAGTACAAGGTAGGAGTGGGGATCTTCATTTCTTAAAGGGCTAATGGAGGTTCATTTGAAATAGGCATGATAGGAATTGTAGCACATGAAGGCTTGTGGTCTATTACCTTTGAAGCATGGAATAAGTTTCTAGAAAGATGTAGGTTAGCTTGGATCTCTTTTAGAGGTATCCCTTGAGGGTATACATAGTTATCATGGGGTGAACCCACAATAGTGGGTTACACTTTTTAGCCCGAACAGACACTAAACTCTACATTTTGAGAAAAACTTTCAGATTCGGATGCATATTGCCCTTGAACCGCTCGAAATTGGAGAATGAAGTAAATTAGAGTCTTTTAGGATTTTCTGTCTAGTTTCTAAATATAAATTTTTTTATTTTTTTTTAATTTATTTGAATAATTTTTTATTTCTCCCACGAAAACTTTTATGGTGCTGAAAACGTCATTTTTAAATAGTAACACTGTTTACATAGAGCATAACTTTTTTTGTAAAATAGATATGAATGCGATTCTTTCAAATTTAGTTTTGTAACATCCATACAGAGGGATCCAATTCATTTGAGGACATTATCACTATTATTGCATATTTTATTAATGTTTGAAGTTGACTAAACCAAAATTTTGACCTACCTTGACTACATAGCTTATAACTTATTGTGTATTTATCGAATTTCACTTTTTTTTTTTTAATAGAAAGTATACTTGAATACGGAGGGTGCTATTATTTTTCAAAAAAAAAATTCCTTGTTTTACTATTTTTCATTGAACGTCAAACTCAGAGGTTTATATTTGATAAAAAACCTACATTCATTTAACGTCAAAAACCATACACATAATAAATTTAAAAATAGTCAAATATATAACCATTTGAAAGCTAGTTTTGAGTACTTGTTGAATGCAAAAGGACATCTTCTTATTCATCCATTTGATCAACGCGCTTGAGGCCCGAAGCCATGAAATTCTCAGAATTTCTTGAAAACTTGAAACCATGGCTCAAACCAGGTACTTTCGATAGAAAGTACTTTCGATCAAAAGTATTGACTTTCGATCGAAAGTAATTTCTATTGAAATTAATTTGCCCAAAAATGGAAAATTTAGTTTATACTAAACTAGTTTTGATCGAAAGTCATTTACTTTCGATAGAAACCTATGTCGGCCTTTTTGGTGGCATTTCTAGTTGATAAGAATTAGGTATAAATAAATGTATATTTTTTTCATTTCATAAATATGAAAGCTGTAAAATAATTCGCATTTAGGAGAAGAAAGACATTTTGGCACAGAATAATTTTCTAAGTTGTGATGGGAAATAAAAAGAGAAGGCTAAAAAAAAGTACACGACATTATTCAGAAGAGACTGACAAAGACTATGTGAAGAATCAAGAGAAAGATATCATCATCAGAAACAAGGTATGTCTAAGATGTCTAGATAGATAGATATTTGAAGTTGATGGTCAAGATTTGTCTTAATGTTCATGTAAATGTGATATTGTAAGTCTATTAGATTTAACTAGACCTAACTGTAGACCTATTTGAACTAATAGGACTTATTAGGACTAATTAGGACCTATTCTAGGACTAATAGAACCTATTAGGACCCAATTATGACCAATTATACCCAAGTAGGACCAATTAGAACTAATTAGAACCAAATAGTACCTAATAGGACCTATTTGGACTAATTAGGACCTAATAGGACCTATTAAGACTAATTAGGACTAATTAGGACCTATTAGGACTTATTAGGACCTAATAGGACCTATGAGGACTAATTAGGACTAATTGTTAGATTAGGTGAAATACTAATCTCCCAAGAACACCTGCATGCATAACCCTGTCACATGGAAGAAGCAAAGAACAGAAGCAAGAAAAATCTATGGAGGCCAAAAAGCCAGAGACATCTTATGGACATGCAAAGAGCAATCTCTATTATGATCCAATAAGTGAATGAATGAAATACAAAGAGGGAATCCTTATAAAAGGATACCAAAACCCTAAAGCTATAAAGCAAAAAATAAAGCTAGGTTGCACATTATAATTAATAAATATATTAATTATAATGCACCTAAAAGATAGCTTAAATAAATAGAGTAATAAATGACTTAATTAATTAAACCAAAGTGATTTAATTAATAAACATAAAGTATGATTACTCTAACACCCCCCCTTAAGCGTAGCTCAAGAGGGAAGCTAACCTAGCATAGCTATGAAAGCAGAAAATGCAAGAAAGAGCAATGGGTCCCGGCAACAAGGCCTGATCAGGTACCCAAGTACAATAAAATAAACTAGATGAAGGAAACAAAGCCTCCAATCTAGGGAATGTCCCAAAGAAAGGAACAAGAAAGAGCATGAAGCATCTCCGAAGCATGAAGCTGCAAACACTGTCAGAAGAATACTGCTGGAACCCCCACTGAAATAGTGCATGACCAGGTAGAGAAGACAAAGTCTGAAGAGCTGATCAATCGAAGAGGTGGCCTCCAAAAGCAGGAATGAATGAGTGTCTATATAGTAGATGATCCATCTCACCGAAATGCATAGGTGCCTAGCCACTGCATCCGCCTAGTACATAGGAACAAAAACTGAATACGTAGATCACTCAACCGAACCAAGGAAGCAATAGAGCCAACAGGTGAACCCCCCCATAATGCTGAACGGGGTGACAGGAACACTGAAATGCAATGCCAGAAACATCTGCAAGAAGAAGAAACAGGAACACCTATGTGCAAAAGAAGGTACAAGCACAGGATAAAGGGCGGTGTCATAGACACAGTCTACATGGGCTAATGTCGTGGAAGGTACACTCACTTGACAAGAGTGGATGCACCTATAGTGGCAAATGCATCAGAATCCCCCCATGGCACTTTATAACTGAGTGCGAATACTAACAAACACATAGTGTTCAAGATCCCAAAAATGCAGAAGAGGGCACTTTATCTCAGTGCGTTTACAAAACAAAGATACATCAGAAAAGAAGCATACAATGCTCAAAAGACAGAAAGAAGAGTGAGCTATGAACTCAGAAGAAGAGATCCCCGGACCTGTAGAACCAAGCACTCCACCAGAGGGCATAAACTGCATAACTCAGAGGAGTAAAAACCTAGAGTAGAATCTGGAAAAATAACCTCTGCCACTAAATAGCACACTGAACTAGCTTTCCGACGATATCTCGTTTGCCGAAAAAGGAGTCTGGATGAGCCAGATATGGCTCCCGGAAGGCAAACAATAAACATCACCTTTGACAGAAAAAAACACTATCAAAATAGCAGATCCAAAAAATCTAACCTCCATAATCAGAAAGATCTCGGAAAGAGCTTTCCGGTGATATAAAGAAGTCAAAAAAAGACCTCCGTATGCTCAAGATATTGCAAAAAAGGCCCAGGTACCCTAAAAAGGCTTCAAAAAAAAATTTTTAAAGCCCCTGGGGCTGGAAATGCAAAGCCCCTGGGCGCATGGCGCGCGCAGGGGGCTGGAGCTAGAGCTCCCGGTCACCCATGTGACCGCCGCTAGGGCCCGCAGGGCTTAAAACCCCGCCGGGCGGCCGGCGGAGCGGTGGGCGGAGCGGGGCCGGCGGAGGGGAGGCCGCGGAGGGCGCTGCAGCGGAGCGGTGGCCGCGGATGGCGGCGGCGGCACGGGCGCGGGCGCGGGCGGTGGCACGGGCGGCGAAGGCCGCAGATTGGCGGCGCGGTGACCGCTAGTGCCGGCGATGGGCGGGCCGGCGGAGCGGAGGGCGCGGGCGCGGGCGGCGGGGCCGAGGGCGGCGGAGGCCGCAGACTGGCGGAGTTGGGCCGGCGGGCAGCGGGCGGCGGCTCTGTGGTGGCCGCTTGGCGGTGCGCTGGTGGCCGCCGGGCGGCCGCCCAAAACTTTATTTATTTTTTTTTAAATTTTGACAACCGCCGTCTCGAAGTGCGTGCCAGGGCCGTACGGCCCTAGTATGCAAAAAAATTTTGCCTCAGATGCCACTGTGTCCAAAATGGACAAGTTTTATATGGATTTAGGGGTTCTTGGGCCTTCCGGACACAATGGTGGTGTCCGTTTTTGCCCAAGGTGAGCCAAATTTTGGCTCCCCCCAGATCCACAAAAAAAACTCCTGAAACCCTTGAAAACCTCCTGCTTCTGAAACACTTCAACAAAACACGAACAGCGAGCAGCAAGATGGCTCTGATACCATGTTAGATTAGGTGAAATACTAATCTCCCAAGAACACCTGCATGCATAACCCTGTCACATGGAAGAAGCAAAGAACAGAAGCAAGAAAAATCTATGGAGGCCAAAAAGCCAGAGACATCTTATGGACATGCAAAGAGCAATCTCTATTATGATCCAATAAGTGAATGAATGAAATACAAAGAGGGAATCCTTATAAAAGGATACCAAAACCCTAAAGCTATAAAGCAAAAAATAAAGCTAGGTTGCACATTATAATTAATAAATATATTAATTATAATGCACCTAAAAGATAGCTTAAGTAAATAGAGTAATAAATGACTTAATTAATTAAACCAAAGTGATTTAATTAATAAGCATAAAGTATGATTACTCTAACACTAATTAGGACCTAATAGGTCCTATTAGGACTAATTAGGACCTATTGGGACCTATTAGAACCTAATTAGGACTAATTACCTAACCTATTAAGACCAATTAGGACCTAATATGGACCAACTAGACTCAATTAGGACCAATTAGGACCTAATATGGACCAACTAGACTCAATTAGGACCAACTAGGACCAATTAGGACCTAACATGACCTATTAGACTCAATTAGGACCTATTAGATTCAACTATGACGTAATTAGGAACAACTAGACTCAATTAGACTCAATTAGGACCAACTAGACTCAATTAGGACCTATTAGATTCAATTATGACTCAATTAGGACCTATTAGATTCAATTAGACTCAGGACCAACTAGACTCAATTAGGACCTTGATTAGGACCTAATATGGCTCAATTAGGACATAACATGACCTATTAGACTCAATTAGGGCCACTTAGATTCAATTATGACCTATTAGATCTAATTAGACTCAATTAGGACCAATTAGGACCAATTAGATTCAATTATGACCTATTAGATCTAATTAGACTCAATTAGGACCAATTAGGACCTAATATGGGCTAACTAGACTCAATTAGGACCAACTAGACTCAATTAGGACAAATTAGGACCAATTAGGACCTAATTATGACCAATTAGATTCAATTATGACCTATTAGATCTAATTAGACTCAATTAGGACCAATTAGGATGTAATATGGACTAACTAGACTCAATTAGGACCAACTAGACTCAATTAGGACCTATTAGATTCAATTATGACCAATTAGATTCAATTATGACCTATTAGATCTAATTGGACTCAATTAGGACCTAATATGGACTAACTAGACTCAATTAGGACCAACTAGAGTCAATTAGGACCAATTAGGACCTAATTATGACCTATTAGATTCAATTATGACCTATTACATCTAATTAGACTTAATTAGGACCAATTAGGACCTAATATGACGTATTAGACTCAATTAGGGCCACTTAGATTCAATTATGACCTATTAGATCTAATTAGACTCAATTAGGACCAATTAGGACCTAATATGGACTAACTAGACTCAATTAGGACCAACTAGACTCAATTAGGACAAACTAGGACCAATTAGGACCTAACATGACCTATTAGACTCAATTAGGACCTATTAGATTCAATTATGATGTAATTAGGAACAAATAGACTCAATTAGACTCAATTAGGACCAACTAGACTCAATTAGGACCTATTAGATTCAATTATGATTCAATTAGGACCTATTAGATTCAATTAGACTCAATTAGGACCAACTAGACTCAATTAGGACCTAATTTGGACCAATTAGGACATAACATGACCTATTAGACTCAATTAGGGCCACTTAGATTCAATTATGACCTATTAGTTCTAATTAGACTCAATTAGGATCAATTAGGACCAATTAGATTCAATTATGACCTATTAGATCTAATTAGACTCAATTAGGACCTAATATGGACTAACTAGACTCAATTAGGACCAACTAGGGTCAATTAGGACCAATTAGGACCTAATTATGACCTATTAGATTCAATTATGACCTATTAGATCTAATTAGACTCAATTAGGACCAATTAGGACCTAATATAGACTAACTAGACTCAATTAGAACCAATTAGGGCCACTTAGATTCAATTAGGACCTATTAGATCTAATTAGACTCAATTAGAATCAATTAGGACCTATTAGAACCAATTATGACCTATTAAAACCAATTAGGACTAATTAGACAAGCAATTCTAGGACTAATTTATACTTCATACATGTGTAGGAAATGCTCAAGAATCACAAGCTCAACAAGCTGCCCAACCTTCAGAAGTTGGAGAAGGGTCATCACAAGCTCAACAAGCCCAACCTTCAAAAGTCAGAGAAGGGTCATCACAAGCTCAACAAGCCCAACCTTCAAAAGTCAGAGAAGGGTCATCACAAGCTCAACAAGCCCAACCTTCAAAAGTTGGAGAAGGTTCATTACAAGCTCAACAAGCCCAACCTTCAGAAGTTGGAGAAGGGTCATCACAAGCTCAACAAGCACAAGTCTCAGAATATCAAATAAGTACACATCTCTGAATATCAAATAAGTACACCTCTCTCTTTCTCTCACAGACTCTCTCGATTTAGTCTCTTATTGGTGAATATATATTTTGGGTCTTTCCCCTAAGAAGAAGTTATTGTTTTTGTTGTGTACATGTAGCCTTTGATGATGAAAATGTTGGGCAAGGGGCATCCCAAGTTAAATCAACCCAAGGTCAAACAAGTATGTGTTTCTCTTGAATTAATGTATAAATTATTATAGGTAGAACATGCTCAAGAGCTTGTAAATACTTATTTCATGAAGGTCCCCTTAAGATGAGATATTAAGATTTTTTATTTTATTTTATTTGCAGTGGAAGTGCAAGAAAAATATGTGAATGATAATCTACTCCAATGGTTAAAGAGAAAAATTAATCATAAAAGCATAGATCATTTAATTGAAATGGATGTGGAAAAATTGAGAGATTATGCTAAACAACCCATAAATATTAGGAAGAGGGCATTGAATAAAAAGTCTAAGAAAATAATGAAACAATTTGAGAATCTTGGTACACTTGAAAAAACTCAACTGTTATCAATTACACTTCTTAAAGATGAGTTAAAAGAGCCATTAAAATTATTGGGTGTAGATGCAAGTTTGAAAAAGTTAAAATCAAGTAACGCACAAAAAAATATTGTTGACAGTGTTAAGGAAGGTTTGCATTCCATTGGGAAAACAACTAGATGTACAGATAGGTCCATTTCAAGAAGAGTGATACTAACATCTATTTTAAATAAAAACATGTCCCAAAGAAGACAAATTTCTTCACTTTCATCTCAGATCAGGTACAGTAGGAAGACAATGACATGCTATTTGAAAAGAAGAATCAATTTGGATGATACTACATTGGAAGGTAATTGGGCACTAATGTGTAGAGCTCCTCGGCCTGATAAAATTAATGAAATAGTTAGGAACTTAGTTACGTCATTTTGGACTGATCATACTCATCCTTCACTAAATACAAGAGACGTTATTAAGAAGAGGACTGGGCCTAAGGAATATTTCCAGCACACAAAACATTGGTTGGACACCACACAACATGAATTGTATCTCTCATTTTGTAACTCAAATCCTGACATTAAGATTGGACAAACAATGTTTGAAAGATTAAAGCCATTTTTTGTAAAGATAAATAAATCTTTTCAAACTTGTTGTTGTCGATATCACATTGAATTTGATCTTTACTACCAAGGGTTTAGAAAGATGATAGAAGAAAGTGGTGGTTCTCAAAATGATTTTCCTAAATGTCCAAATCAATTCATAACATCAATCTTATGTAACAAATCAATTGATCATGAAATACCTGAAATAGATTGCATAAGAGGAACTTGTCAAACATGTGGGCATTTGGCTAAATTTCCTTTAAGACTTGAAGATACTGACATGGCAAGGATGATAAAATGTAAGAGATACAAGTACATAAAGTCTGAAACAAAAGTCGAGAAAGAATCAACAAGGTTGGAATATGTAGAAGACAAGATACCTGTTGCAACATTTATGGAGAATTTTCGTAAATTGATTCAACCATACATACGACATGTTTTTTTCGCTAAATGGCAGGAAGAACAATTCCAAATACAAAAAGAATCTTTTCCAGTTGGAATGATTTTATCGATTGTTGATTTTGCAAAGAACTACTCTTTTGTATCTCAAAAATAACTTCAAGCATAATACTACTATACAGAGTAGGTGACTATCATGGTACATGTGTCTTATTGACATGCACAATTAGATTTGGATGGTGTTGAAAGTACATATGAAGCATGAGTCATAAAGAAAGAATATCACTTTTACATTAGTGATGATAAAGAGCATGACATACATTTTGTCAAGCATTGCTTTAAGACATTTTTTGGATATTTGGAAAACAAAGGCATCAAAATTGAAAAGCATTTTGTTTGGTCGAATGGATGTGCAGCACAATTTAAATTAGCAAGGCCATTTTATGCACTATGTAGATATCATCGATACCAAAAGATACCACATATTTGGAGTTTCTTTGAGAGTGGACATGGAAAGGGAGAGCATGATGGTGTAGGAGCTTGTATCAAACGTGCTTTAAGAAAGTATCAATTGGACTATCAGGGATATCATATAAATAATGCTCATGATGTAGTTGAGTGGTGCAAGATGCATTTTATGGTGCCAAATCATGATAACACATCATCACAATCAGATCAAGTCATACCCTTCGAAGTATTCTAGGAGATAACAGGTACTAATTTTAAATTTATTGATCATTGTTTGAGAACTAACTTATATATATATATGTCTTTAATTTTTACATGTGACCTCTCTATTGTTCAGGTGTTGATAGAAGACCTATTATCGGATATACATTTAAATCAAACATGTGTACAATTAAACATCATTCATGTATGTAATCTATTGAATTCAAACATGATTCATGTATGTTTAATCTATTGAAATCAAGCTCATCAAATTTAAATTAAACATGTACATGTGTATGTAATCTATTGAAAGTATTGAAAATTTACAAGTTCATCACACACATGCACATGTATCTAGAGTGAAAGTATATATATATATATATATATATATATATATATATATATATATGAAACATCAATCATGTGTGTAGATCAAGTACTGTAAATATGAAACATATGAATCAATCATGCATGTCAAACATTCTATCAAAAGCCTATCTAGAAATGAAATATAGTTCATCAAACACGAATATATATATATATATATATATATATATATATATATATATATATATATATATATATATATATATATATATATATATATATATATATATATATATATATATATATATATATATATATATATATATATATATATATATATATATATATATATATATATATATATATATATATATATATATGAAATATGTCTTTGATCAAATATGAAAGTACCTAGGACTCATCATGTCGAGTCCTCACTAAGCGGTCACACCCAGAGTGACTATCATGCTGTGAAGGATGTGCAGATCCCTACAAAGAAAGAGATATATAAATTAAAACATATAAACATTGTACAAAGATCTCTTAAGTTTGATTTAAAATATTATACAAGAAAACATGTTATAAAGTGTGTACACACATATTTAATAAATTAAAAACTCACCTGTCCACTACTGATGTCATCATCGAGTGAGTCCCGACGATGTACACGATCAATACCCAAAGAAGGAGTAACAAGAGGCATATCTTGGTAGACAAAAAAAATCAATTGATTGAAATTTTGAAAATAAATTTAAGTTTAATTGTAACATTAAATACATGTATATAATCTGATTTATACCTGTGTAGGTGGTGGAAACTGATAGTACTCGGATTCACTAGCCTCAATCCTATCAACCAAGGTATCAAGATTTTGTTGTGCCTAGTCCAAGATCAAATCTGCATCTGCAACATGAGTAGACTACACACGCCTCTCTAATGATGAATGCAATAAACTAACCAGATGAGATGGCATGTAAGTTGTATCATCACGTGTCAACAAATCTAGATAACCTGTAGTGGTCATGTTGAACTCAACATCGTCAAGACCAACATCAAATAACTGATGGCCTGCACTGACTGAAGGGTCTGTACGTTGTGCCTCTCCTTGTGTAGCAATAGAGTGGTCAGTAGGTGGATCATCACAAGCACTGCCACTATGGCCACGATCTAGGTGAGAAGGATGTGACTGAGCGTATCTGACAGTACCCACACAAGATCTAACCTCTGATATGGGGATATCATGCTCTTCTGCTATAAATGCATATGCATCCAATAGATCCTCAACCAAGCTAGTCAATGTCATCTGTGTCATCTCCCCTATAAGTCCCTCTAGGCTAGAAAGTGAAGGGATGCCTGTTGCAGTGTACATGTCATTTGCAGTCCTGCTAGCGGATGCTCCACCTGACGATCTGGAGTGTCATTGAGACATCGAATACTAACCAACCTAATCACTAGATATGGATGTGGAAACTATTTCAATGTCTCCCACACTATCAATAATAGCTTGAAGCTGGGTGCTACGAATAACATCATTTGCAATAGGGCCCAATGAAGGAGCTATAGCAGGTGCCCTCTGACCAACAATAGCCCTGTTTACTAGTCTCTGTCGATCAACTCGATGATAAGCATCTCTATCAGTAAGCCTGCCACGCCCCTATCCTAGATGTCCTAGAAAATTAGTGTAATTAACAACATGACCTAAATGAACCTCAACAAAAATATGTTGTGCAAAGTACAGTGGAATTTGGTCGTTATTCGGATAACAACCATGGTCAGCTAAAAATCTAGGGTATATTAATGTTGATATAGCAGGATCCTCACACTTGGTAACCTGATATCCCTTCACATAATTTTTATCTGCATAAGATGGGAAAACTTCCCCTTTCAGGGTGGCTTTAGGCTGTAAAGCCTGTACCTCCTTAAGGGAAAGACCAGAGCCAACCTCTTGTCTCTTCCTCTCAAGTATGGACTCTATAATATCTGGGGCATATGGAGTGGTGCCATGAATGTCATCCCTAATGCTAATCAATCTATTAAGGATGGACTGACACGTGCTCTTATAGACAGTAGAGGTAGACGGATTATTTATAGATTCTTGCAGCCATTGAATCTCTCTATTAGAGCGTGAAAATAGTTCTGCAGGGGGAATCGGTGCATCTGCCATGTGTGATGTGTAATAATGTCTGATAGAGAGAGAATATGTATGTACCTAAAAGATTTTATTTACTGTCAAATAAAGTCTACATATACATACATATGTTTTCCTAATTTAAATAAAAATAAAATTAAATACTATGCGTGCATTTCACTGCATTATTTGAAAGTAAAATCAATTACATAAATTACATTTTAATAGGTCTAATGGGGTCTTAAAGGGTCATATAACCTACCATAGGTCCTAATAGGTCCAATTAGGTATGTAATAGGTTAAATTAGGTAGAATTAGGTCTGATTGGGGTGTGATTAGGTCCCAATTGATCTAATTGGGTCTAATTAGGTGAGGCACTAATAAGTCTTAAGGGGTCATAACACTCATAGTGAGTCTAATTTGGTATTAAAGGGGTCATATAATAGGTATTATAGGTCCTAATAGGTCTAATTAGGTCATAACAACTAATTGGGTCTAATTAGGTACTAATAGGTCTAATTAGGTGCTTTAATATAGGTCTTAAGGGGTCATGTTACTCATAGTGGGTCTAATGGGGTCATATAACCTGTCATAGGTCCTAATAGGTTTAATTAGGACATAATTGGTTTAATTGGGTATTAAATTAGGTCCTAAAAGGTCTAATTTGGTCGAATTAGGTCCTAATAGGTCTAATTGGGTCTATTTAGGTACTAATTGGGTCTAATTCTGTTGTAATAGGTCTTATCTAGGTCTAATTAGGTCGTAATACATCTAATTGAGTCTAATTAGGTGAACTAATAGGTCTAATTGCATCTAAGTAGGTCTAATTAGGTGAACTAATAGGTCTACTTTAGTCTTAAGAGCTCATATTAATCATGTATTGAGTCTAATTAGGTCTTAAAGGGTCATGTAGTACTTGAGTACATTAGGTGAACTAATTAGTCTTTAAATTCAATCTAATTACAAGGTTAGAAGGGGTCATATTACTCATATTGTACATAGATAATTAGGGCAAGCTATTATGACTAATTTGGTCTAAGGGGTCCTATTAAGTTCATAAATATGTCCCTAAGTAGGCATTATTACTATTCAATATTAGTTCCTATTACTTATATTAGGTATGTATTACTCACATGTATTTAAAGGTAAATTAAATAGTATAAAATTAGGTATAATTTAAAGGTCTTGTTATGGGTTAATTAGTCTAATTATGTGTAAGGGATCATATTGCTCATATTAGGTGTACTAGCAGGTCCTATTACTCATGATATTAGGTGTTAATTAGTCTTAATTAAAGGTCTAATTAGGTCTTAAGGGGTCCTCAAACTCATATTAGGTATACTTGAGACTAGTTACATGTCTTATTAGGTGTTAATTGGTCAAGTATTAGGTCTAATTACGTCTTTAAAGCCCATCTTATTAATGATATTAGGTCCTAATTTGGGTCTTATTACTCATATTAGGTCAGGTAATAGGTTAAAAATTAGGTCTTAATGGGTCACAATTTACTCAAGGGGTCTAATTTTAAGTATATTTAATTATGTCTTCTTAGTCAAGTATTAGGTCTAATTAGTCTTAATTAGTCTTATCTCTAGGTCTTATTAGGTACATAATTAGTCTTATCTAGGTCTTATGTACATACACAATGTATACATAAAAATCTATCTATACACATGTACATGTATGTATACATACATATATACATGCACATGCACACATGCACACATACATGCACATGTATATATATAAAATATATATACATGTGCACACACACACACACACACACACACACACACACACACACACATATATATATGAAAAATCTATATAATTATATATACACATGTACATGTGTATATATATGCATATATACATGTGTATATATATATATATTTGTATATATATATGTATATATACACATGTATATATACATATATATATACACATGTATACATGTATATATACATATATATACACATGTATACATGTATATATACATATATATACACATGTATACATGTATATATACAAATGTATATGCATATATACATGTGTATATATGCACATATATACACATGTATATATGCATATATACTATTTATGCATCTATCAAAAATTGAAAATAATAAAAATGAACAATAAAAATACCTCAAAACCGTGTTTGATAATTCGGAAGCCGTTTCACTATTTCACTATCGCCGAAAGTGACAGTGAAACTCACTTTCGGGGGATATAAATTTCTGCCAAAAAAAAACCCTAACTAAATGACTTTCGATTGAAAGTCATTACTAAGGGACTTTCGATCAAAAGTTCCTTAGTAACTTTCGATCGAAAGTTACTTACGATCGAAAGTCCTATGTCTAAGGACTTTCGATCATAAGTTTAGTACTTACGATCGAAAGTGCAAGCTAGTTTCTATCGAAAGTTGGTAAATAATATTTTGTTGAAAATGCTTTTCGGGACGGATTCCTTCCTCCGAAAAATTGTAACCCAGTATTGTGGGTTCACCCTAACTCAAATTAGAAGTTTAGATCACTTTTTCAACTTACAATCACGTGTTGAGTTTAGAAAGTTAACAAATTGAAATTGATAGTTGATTTAGAGTTTACTGCTTTTTTTATTGTGCATGGATTATTATGAATTTATTTAATATTTCACATGCTTTATTCTCAACTTAACTAATTTTTTACTGAAAATAACTGATTTATGGGGTAATCAATTATTAAATCAAACTTTATCCCAAAACTATATCATTAATTTTGACAATTTGATTTAATCGATTAAAACAATGTTCAATTGATTATTTTTAAAAATTTTGATTTATTGTCAAATAAAATAATTTTAATTAGGAATAAATGCTTTTAAATCCAATTGATCAATAATTAAGTGGCAGTATTAAGTCTAATTAATCAAATATTCATCATACTTAATCAATCGACTTTAGGATAAATAAAATTTATCACCAAATAATATTTAATTGAAGATAATTAGGATAAATTAGGAATATTAGGAATATTCTCCGATGCAGAATTAGAATAGAATCGATTAGGATTTTGATGATCTGATGTGCAGATGTGCCTTAGGTTAGGACTTTAAGGTCAATTTCGATCAATTTGTTGATGTAGGAGGTCAATGGTCCTATAGCCCATTTTTGGGGTATTACAGGCACCTGCTACTATTTTGTGCATGTGAGATGTGTTTTTTTTCTTTTTGAGTATGATATGATAGTTTTTCTAAGATGATTTGAAAATCTTTATTTATATATTGGTTAAGTGTGTAATATATATATATGATGGCTAATATATTATTATTATTTCAATTTAAATAATAAATTTTATATTACATAACTATTTAATTTTACTATAATTTTAATATTATTTATAATATATTAAAAATTTATCTAATAACAATTTTATAATTTAATATATAAATATTAATTATATTATAGTATATTATTTGTATTATATATTTTAATTAATATAATATGATAAATACAGTAAGAGAGAATTTTGCATATATATAAATATAAATTTATAATGATTAAATACAAATTTTAATATTGTATATATAGTAAATATAACATTTATGTATAATGTATTTATTGTAGCTAGTCAATTTTTACTTAATCTCCCACCATAGGATAACCTTACCTAATAGATCATTTTAGGTCTTACTTGATTTATGTTTTGATATATTTTCTTTCATTTCCCAACATCCTTATATTATTTCTTGTATTGTCTATTAGATATGCATATAAAAATTTAATAATATATATAAAAAAAAATTCTTAGATAAAATTGACTTACAATCAATAATTATATATAAATATTAAAATTATATGCAATATTAAAATCCTTATTTAACACTATATATTTAAATTTATTATAAATGCAAAATTCTTTCTCATAATTCATCTATTATATTAAATTAATTAAAATACATAATACAAATAATATACTATAATATAATTAATATTTATATATTAAATTATTATACATTATATATAAATGTTAAATTTATTATATATGTAATATTAAAATTCTTATTTAATAGTGTATATTTATTATGAACGCAAAATTCTTTCTCATAATACATCTATTATATTATATTAATTAAAATAGATAATATAAATAATATATTATAATATAATTAATATTTATATATTAAATTATTATACTATTATTACATAAATTTTTAATTTAATTATTACAAATAATTATTTTTTCCTTACAAAGTTAAAGAGACACCACTGATTAAATTTTTTAATGTTTAATATATTATAAATAATATTTAAATTATAATTATAATAAAATCAAATAACTTAATAATTTAATATAATATAATATTATATTATCATTTAAATTAGAATAAAATATAATAATAATATATTAACCATCACTATATATATATATATATATATATATATATATATATATATATATATATATATATATATATATATATATATATATATATATATATATATATACACACACACACACACACACACACACACACACTTAACACACATATATAACACTGACCAATATTTAGACTCTTAACCAATATATAAAACAATTTGAAAACTAAAAACTACCATATCATACTTATAAAAATAAAGTAAATCAAAACACATCTATAGTACACCGATGGTATGGGATGGGCATGTGATGGTTGTCGGTGCAAATATGTTGCACTATAGTCGGTGTCAAGAAGTATTGGCAAACGTCATCAACTTATATCTGTAGTGATGGCCACGTTTTTCCTATAGACACTTGTAGACATGAAAAATTGGCAAAAGGCTTAAATCAATCAAAAGGTGCAACAAATCATCAAAATAGCACAAAAAATCAATAAATGGAACAAAGGCAATTCAAATCAAAGGAAAATTCAATTAAATGATTAAATGATTAAATAAAGCTTGAAAAGGGGAAAAACACTACGAAATTGATTAAATTCAATTAATGACATAGTTGTTGAAAATAAAAATCAAAATGAACCTCTTACCCTTCATGGCTAAATTTAATTACTTTAATTAATTAATAAATACTAATTTCCCTCAACAAAGAAAAAAGGAGACAAAATGGACACAAATCACTCACTTTTGTTGAAATGGTCCAGCCTTTTGAAACCATTTAAATGATTGTCCCCCCATTTATGGACAAAGCAAAGCCAATTTACCTTACCCAAGCATGACCATGGTTATCTCACTCTACCCCCTACCCTTGGGAAAATCTTATAAATACAAAACATTTAGAGGCATAAAGCATCCACTCCATATCTTTGAATTGCAGCAAAGCTCTTGCAATTTGCATCCACACCATTCACTTATCAATTTTCATTGCTAATTAGCTTAATTGCTTTGATCATAGTAGATTGTTCATCAAATAGAGCTAGAATTTGATCGAATAGATCTTAATTTGCATATCATATAGCTTAATTCTCATCTTTAGAGTGTCACTAGTGAGGATCATAGCTGAGAGCCTCATTTACCACTTTATTTTAGAGATCCATGAGATATTTAGATTAATTGTGCATTATTTAGATTAGTTTGCTTTGAATAGTGTAAATTGTCTTTTAAATCTTGTTAATTTCATGAAGGTGTATCACTCACACACATAAATGGCACCCAATGTGGGGCTCTAGGCCTCAAATTCATCATTATTTTCACATTTTTGCTAAATTTAGGCTAGAAATTGTATATTTTTGCTCGTTGTCTGCAGATAACATAAAAGAAATTACGCCTGACAGAAAAGAGATCTTGCCTTTAGCAATGAAATGTCGCCTATGGAGAATAAAATGACGCACTGAGTCTGGACACTTCCGCGGATTAACCTGCAGATTCACGCCACAGAGAAAAGAAATACCGCATTACAGAGAAGAAATAACGCCTGCCAGTAAAGAAGTTACACCTAAAGCAAAGAAATGTCGCGTCTAAGAAATTAAAAATCACCTACAATCTGGACTCTTATGCGTTTAGACCTGCAGAATCACGCTTTCACAGAAAGAAATCACACATCCACTAATTAAAGTGTCACGTTCGTGACAAAGGTTCTATGCATTTTGTCATTTAAATGTCGCGTATTCAGAATTGAAAAGCCGCGGCCGAGGAATCATTTTACGTCTGGTGTGAAGGGAGTACTTTGCCTTATTGATTTAATTTCTTGCTTTTATCATTTTAAATCTCGTGTTTGATAAATTAGACATCGCGGTAATGGCATCAGTTTGTCGCGGTCTTGTAAAGATTTCACGCGCAGAGAAATTAAACACCGCTTTTGGTTATTTTAATCTTGCTTGAGCCCTGTAAGGTGACTCTCGCGGTTAAAGTAATCACGCGTGTGTGAAATTTGATCTCGCGTATAGTCTGGACAATGTCGCGTGGACAGTACTTTTGTATTTTATCAAATTGTTAAATCATGATTGAATTTTGATTCTATGTCCGTTTTTCTGTCTCAGGTACATGCTTTGTTGCAGAAAAGTACTCAAATTTATTTTTTTTCTTTTTTGCATGCAAAAAAGAAACAAAAAAGGACATGCTATCAGAATATACCTTACTGTTTTAGAGGCTTATAAACTTAAGTATGTTTCCTTGAATTGGGAATTTCATCCTTAAGTTTGTCAATTTTGCAAGTATTTTGGCAAAAAGAATCAAGAGCATAATCAATTTGATCATTTTAAGCTTTTTGATTTTGGTTTCCCCCTCACTTTGTTTGAATTTGTGCCGACTAACTTGTTGGTGGAGGGAACGTTTTGCTAAGGTAAGGGAAGGATTTGGAGAGAAAATGAGAAAATCTACTACTTAAAAATGCGCCTAGCCTTTGCTAGCATCAATTAAGGTATTTTTCTCATCAAGCTTGCACATTCCCTTAACTTGTGGCATTTCAAAGTTCAAAACATAGTTTAATCATTAAGAGGAAAGAACAAACATTTCAATTCTAAGAATCCCTTTGTCACAGGGTTGAAAAAGAACCAAATTGATTGTAAGTGTTTGGGAGAAATCCACTTTTCATGCTTTCAATGAACATGTTTGAAAATTAGTGGGCTCACCTCCCGAGATTGCCTTAAAGGGCCAGTGAGAGGGACAGCCCAAAGTGGGATACATTTGCTTTTGCCGCGAGAATCCGACCCACTATAAAAAGAAACGCATGTATCCTTAATGGGGTGCACGACAAAAGGATTTTAGCCCTTTCGAACTTCCTCTAGTAGTCCTAACGGATTGCACAAAATCGTACTTCGGTGCATGTGGGAAGCCCCTTAACATACTTGGGGGATGAATGGTTGAAATCCATTTTGAACAGAATCCACACTACAAAATGGTAAAGATAGCAAAAACTACCTAATAAAGCCATTTAAAAGCCAAATTTGTGCTAGGTAGCTTGCTTGGAAGTCTTTCTTGTGATCAAACCTGTGGAAACATTTGAGAATATACACATTAGAGTGATCTAGGGATATGGTGAACTATTGATGTGTGTGTTGCGATTGTTTTCAACTTTTCAAACAAGAAGTTCCAAAGTACTTGATCAAAATACAATTAAAATTTTAAATCTTAAAAAATTGATCAATACCATTTACCCATTCCAAACCAACCCAACTGGATTGAAATTAAAGAAGGAAGGATTGATCCATAATGATGAGTCTATTTGAGAAACAAATCAATCCTGTTATGGAGCATAATTATCGAAGTCAAGATCAAGATCTCCATAGGAATCAAAGTGATGAGGTGTCTGAAGATGACATTGTTGAAGCATCCCAAAGTCCCAGGTTTCTGGAAATAATGGAATTACTTTTGAAGTGGGATAAAGACACATATTTTCTAACTTTAGCTCAAGCAGGAGCTAAACTTCCTTATAATTATGACACATCAACCTTGAGAAAGAATGAGGAAAAACATAGATACACCATATAAAAGGCCATTATTAATATCAAGCTATTCTTTTCAAAGTGATGAGGTGTCTAAAGATGATGTTGTGAGAGCATCCCAAGATCCCATGTTTATAGAAATAATGGAACAAATTTTGAACTGGGATAAAGAAGCATATTTCCTGACTTTAGCTCAATCAGGAGCTAAGCTTCCACATGATTATGACACATCAACCTTGAGGAAGAATGAGGAAAAAAAAAAAGATACATCATCTAAAGAGCCATCATTAAGATCAATTTGGCCATTCCTTTATGATGATGGGCCATCTGTATCTTCATCCTCCTCACAAAAAGAAGCATTTCAAAGAAACAAAGTTATCTCAGATCAAAGGAAATTGCATAATCAACCTATTTGTGATCAAGATAATAAAGAGTATGGAGTGAAAAATACCGCTCTCAAGCAAGATCTAATTCAAAAACCTCCATATAGCAAGAGTAATCCTTTCATCCTTTGTCCATCTCCTAACAAGGTTTCTCCCTGGATGATTTGTACACCTTCCATCCTTCGTCCATCTCCCGAACCTCTATCTAGAAAAGATCCTCCCATAGCTAGTACTCCTTTCATCTTTTCTTCATCTCCCAAAGAGCCACAATTATCCAAAATTCCTCCATCAAAGAATGAGCCTAATAATGACACTTTTCCCATTAACTATGTCTACCCTCAAGGGCTACCTCTAAAAGAAACCCAAGCTAACTTACATCTTGCTACAAATTGTTTCCATGCTTCAAAGATCTTGGACCCCAAGGCTTCATGTGCTTCAATGCCTATTATACCTATTCAAGAGGATCCTACACCATTCTTCCAAACATTTCCCACACATATCCAGGCAATTACCTTGTCCTTAGAAGTGGCTCCATGTCAAGAGGATAATCCAAAGAGAAAAGAAATAAATATTGATAAAGATCAAGGTCAAGATTACAAACAATCCCCTCCCATATTTGATGAAGGTCCCATATCCATAGAACCTTGTGATGATCCCCTTGCATTCTTTCATGTCTTCCAAGATGATATCCTTCCATTCCAAGAACAAAGTGCCCTTCCAAGTCCCATATTTTCTCCACTTCCCGAGCAAGATCAAGATATCCCTTCCACAATGTCCAATGAGCATATTGAAAATCAAGAGCCAAATACCATCATTACACCATTTGAAGATCAATGTCAAGATCAAAGTATCCCATCATTTCCTTGTCATATTCCTCCATGTTCAATTCAAGAAACCATCATTCTTCCAAATCCTTTGCATGATAATAAATCCCTTCAAGCTTCAGTTTCTATCAAATGTGTTCCTATCAAAGCTACTCATGAGCCTATGGATATAAAGATAAATCTTAAAGACGAGAACCTTAGCAATGAAACTCCTTCCAAAGATATTGATATCCCTTTCACACCGTATGTTCCTCCATTCAAACACAACCATATGCCTTCACAATCCTCCAAATCAATTTTGGGTGCCTATGTCCCAAAACAAAAGTCTTCATTCCTTCCATCCATACTAGGTCCATATATTCCTCCATCCTCCATTCCTATCATCCATAGCTATCCATTCACTTATCCTACCATGTATCAAGATCAACTAAGGCACACATACTTGAAGAATGTCCAAACACCAATCCATATGAACCCTCCATATTGCTCCTATTCATCCATAATTCCTAAGTCTTTTGGAAGCAATGATGTGCAACATAAAAATCATAAATCCAAGAATCCATATGTGCATAAAAATCACAATGTCCCATCTAATCGACATGTGAATGAAAATAAAAATGAAATATCCAAAAGGCCGCAAAGGTCCACCAAGAAAAAAGAAAAAAATAAAATGTGGGTTCCTAAATCCCTCATTGAAGAAGTGAATTCAAAAGCATCACAAAAAAAAGAAAAATCAAAGACTATGTGGATTCCCAAGTCACTTTTGAAAGACTTGCACACAAAAGAAAAATCAAAATTGACATTCAAGCTTCCAAAGGCTTCCATTCCATATCCTTCCAAACATCCTCCACTTTCCAAGTCTAATTTGGGTTCCTATCACCCAAAATCCACTACCTCAAGAAGATCCTTATCTCCATCATCTCTCATTCCTCCATCATTCCAACACTCTTCAAAGTGTGTGTCAAAGTTGATCTTGCCAACATTCCCATCTACAACATATCTTCTTATCCTCACATTCATTTTCCAATGCATACTTTCCATACTTCCATCTCTCTTATCAATATCTTTGAGCATCCTAGTCATACCCATGGTTTATTATAGCATATCTTTCAAAGGAACATTGTCCAAAGATTCCAAGGTTGGGAAAATATTGAAAAATACAAAAAAAGAAAAAAACAAAGAAAAAAAGAAAAAAATGAAAAAAGAGAAAAAGTGCCTTGGTGAAAACCTAGCAATAGGCACCTTGGTAGCAAAAATAAAGAGAAACAAATCTATATACCATGATGAAAACTTGGTAAACAAGCATCATGCGTAATTCTTCCTTCTTGCACTCTACACTTGGGGGCAAGTTTCATACATGCTATCTTCCATCTTCCTATCATTTATCTCACTTTCATCCATACTTCCTCTATCACCTTTAATCTTGATAAGGTTGAACACATCCATGAGCATTGAGTATCTTGACATCCGTTATCCTTTTCATCAACTTATGTACTTGTTGCATCCATGTTACCCTATCATCATCTTGCTTATCCCAAATTCATCTTCATTATTCCTTGATAGTCTTTCCATAATTCCAAAACAATCCCTTCATGTCCTCCATCACTCTCTATCTTGATTGTGTTATCTTGTCCACACCTTACCCAAATTGACCCCTTGGTCTTGATCAAAATGAAGAACCTAAAGTAGAAAAAAAAAATTGTTATCAAAAACTTCTTGACATGTCCACTTCTTTTGGATCCCTCATTTTCATGACACCTAGATTGTTATCCTATATGCTATCTAGCCCTACATAATTGACTTCCATGGCTTATCCAAAAACATGCTTCACATTGCTATATCATTTTTTTCCTTAAGCTTGGGTACTCTTGAGGAGATAGTCCTACGGGTCACATTCGCATGCTTCATCCATCATAGCCTTTCCATCTCTAATCCATTAGCTTGAAAATCCATCCTTCATGTCCTATATCTTGCTAGACATTGGGGGCAAACCAAGGTGATCTTGTTCGAGAGTTGATAATTTCTAGCATTAAGTGCTTTGAGCTACATCTGGCATGAACTGAGTTTTTGTAATATTTTGGGAGTTTTCCCAAGTCCAACATGTTTCCTATCCAATTAGGGGCATTTGATCTTAATCAGTGGATTTCAACAACAAGCATGAATTCTCATGAAGCAAGGCATTAAACTCAAAAGGATTCAATAGTGCAACATTCAGTCACAAATAGAGAGAGATCAGAATTTCAAAAGAGCGAAGAAGATTTTTGTGAACCTTTGATGGATATCATTGTTCACTAACCAAGAATTTGATTACCACAACTTGATCCATGAGCCTTCATTGACTTTATTATTCAGGATTAAAAATTGACAAAAACACTTTAAAAGATCAGAATGCTTGGAAATACTTTTTGAAAATCATGAAATAGTGCAAAACACTTGAAGCTTTCTTTTGATGATCTTTACTTACATTGATTTTTATCACATCTTTTTAGCTAATCGATGATGTTTCGACTAGATTGGCAATGATGGAGACATGATATTTTTCTTGTCTTTGAGTGACTGTCTTGAGGGAGATCCAACAACTTATGTGAATTCATCTAACGACGTGGTCATCAAAGAACCATCGAGGACTTTCATATAGGGTGGAGGTTTGACCTTTGTTTGTTTATGCAACATTGAATCCGATGAAACCTGGTATTCATACTCCCATAGTTGGTTTATTCAACTAGTGAGGGTTGTACTTGGTTCAAAAATGAGGTTACCAAATGCGATAAAAAGTGGTATTCATATCATCATGTCAGTGGGCAGTGGTGATTGTATCAACTTTCCGGTCCCAAAGTGCTCAATGATGAAAATATATCCTCAAGGCATTTATTTTCTCAAAGCTAGTGACACTTAGTGGCATTGCATTGCATTATCATGGAAGGTTAATTGCATTATCATGTTAGATTAATTGCATGTGCCTTTTTGTTTGTATTATTTTTCCAAGGGAAAAGGGGTTCATTCAATCAAAACCTTGATCAATCATAAAATGGGGGGTTCAATCAAGAACCAAGGAAAGTCCATAAATCATAAAATGTCCATAACATCACAGATCCATGAAGTTTGTCTAATCAAAGAT
Organism: Chamaecyparis obtusa; assembly: GCA_027943335.1. Taxonomy (NCBI): domain Eukaryota; kingdom Viridiplantae; phylum Streptophyta; class Pinopsida; order Cupressales; family Cupressaceae; genus Chamaecyparis; species Chamaecyparis obtusa. The sequence goes on along the minus strand of BSBK01007161.1, from coordinate 211,693 downwards.
ACAATGTCATCAAAGTGATACACCCAAGTCCTTATCAATAACTAAAATATCATGATATCAACAAATTGAAGGAGCTCCATAATCAATCATCTCAATAACATATATTCTAGCTGGGTCAAACCATGACTTAAAATCCAAATATCCAAGAAAGTTAAGGTCCATATATATATCATTTATGGAAATGTACCTGTTTGGCAAAACAAGGGAATCATATCAATATTCTATATCAGTGAGTCATTTTACATCAATCAATCCTATCAAAGTATCAAGCAATCACACCCAGTACCATTTGTTTGTGTCTCTGTGTCCTAAGAACGAAGCAGCAGTATCAAATCATATCGATTTTCACATTGATTGATTTATCCTACCTATCAGAACTGTCCTATCAGATTGACAAATCACATTCATTGGTACCATTATCCTGAGATCGTAATCACTTGTTTCACTTAACTACAACAGACCTATCTATCTTGGATGTGCAAATTGCAAGTCATGGCATATCATCAATATTTTTCAGAAATGAAAACATATTGGACCAATCAATCAAAATCTTTGAAATCAAGGAATCAATATGTTTTATTTCTGAGGGGGCATCAGAGTATCAAATTGGCATCACATCAAAAACATTTATTAGTGGGCTATATCGTATTAGAGGCATCAGAATCATATCAGCACCATCATCAGAGGCACATCATCATCATCAGGAAGTACATCAATCAGAACGATCAGAGGCATATCAGAGAACCAGGACCTAAATCAGATCATCATACTAAGGGAATCTTTGAATCGGTGTTCTTCGCACATCGACTCAAAGAGGGGCATTTGTAGACATGAAAAATTGGCAAAAGGCTTAAATCAATCAAAAGGTGCAACAAATCATCAAAATAGCACAAAAAATCAATAAATGAAACAAAGGCAATTCAAATCAAAGGAAAATTCAATTAAATGATTAAATGATTAAATAAAGCTTGAAAAGGGGAAAAACACTACGAAATTGATTAAATTCAATTAATGACATAGTTGTTGAAAATAAAAATCAAAATGAACCTCTTACCCTTCATGGCTAAATTTAATTACTTTAATTAATTAATAAATACTAATTTCCCTCAACAAAGAAAAAAGGAGACAAAATGGACACAAATCACTCACTTTTGTTGAAATGGTCCAGCCTTTTGAAACCATTTAAATGATTGTCCCCCCATTTATGGACAAAGAAAAGCCAATTTACCTTACCCAAGCATGACCATGGTTATCTCACTCTACCCCCTACCCTTGGGAAAATCTTATAAATACAAAGCATTTAGAGGCATAAAGCATCCACTCCATATCTTTGAATTGCAACAAAGCTCTTGCAATTTGCATCCACACCATTCACTTATCAATTTTCATTGCTAATTAGCTTAATTTCTTTGATCATAGTAGATTGTTCATCAAATAGAGCTAGAATTTGATTGAATAGATCTTAATTTGCATATCATATAGCTTAATTCTCATCTTTAGAGTGTCACTAGTGAGGATCATAGCTGAGAGCCTCATTTACCACTTTATTTTAGAGATCCATGAGATATTTAGATTAACTGTGCATTATTTAGATTAGTTTGCTTTGAATAGTTTAAATTGTCTTTTAAATCTTGTTAATTTCATGAAGGTGTATCACTCACACACACAACACTATACGAGTGATTGATCGTATAGGAGATGTTAAGTACATGCAATAAGGGAGAGTTGGCTACCACCATACAGTGGATGTGAATGATCGTACGGAAGGAACTCCTATATTGTACGAAGGGATTATTGGATGACTGAAGGGGGAGTTTTCTTGCCACACAAGGTGAAAGTTTAGGGATCGTATGGGTCATAATGCTCTCGGTACATTAGAGTGGTATCTAAGTTGGTGATCTTGCCATCTTGTTGGGTAAAATTGGATGCGCAAAAGATCCCAATCAGTAGATAGGATGAGAGAATCAAGAACTGAAATGATGACATTACTACAAGAGATAACATGAGGACAACATCAACTCAATGAGACCTTGGTGCAAGGAAAATAATAACTCAGTGAGACTTTGGAAAAAGGACAACAACAGATTAGTGAAACAATTCAATTGTTGGCAGAAAGAAGGACAAATGGAAATCATAATGGGAACATGATGATTTTATAAATGAGAGATATCATACTTAGTGTTCCCACACATGCCCAATGATGCTGACATTTCCTCAAAGGATTGAACAACATAGAGAACAAGAGCCTACCTTCTTTGAGATGCAATATCAATTCAAGCAAGACTAGTTTGATGACAAATTCAAAGCAGAACTACCCTTCAAGGATTATGCGGATTTACAAATGAGATATTCTAAGATACATGGCCATTACAATGATGACATCAGACGGAAGGTTGGAAAGCTAAATTTATCATCCTTTGATGGGTCTGAGAAAACATCAATGTGAATGTGGGCACAAAAATTTGATACCTACTTCCATCTCAACCCAATCCCAGAAGAAGAGGCAATCAAGTTTGCAACACTTCACCTGGAAGGAGTTTCTCACAAATGGTGGCACCATGGCATAGTCACCCTCGGTCATGATCAAGTCACTTCATATGCCGACTTCACAGAGAGAATTATTGACCACTTTGACGAAAAGGATCCAGATCTCAACTTCAAGGAGTTGGCTCAACTAATAATGAAAGTCCTTCTCTTGCTTAACTAATTACATTTATGAATTCAAATAAGTAGCAATTACATTTGTATATTTGATATTTACATGAGCATACTTGACATAGACTAGAATTTGAAATGTTTCTTCAATGAATAAGTTGTTATAAAGAACAAGTTCATTTGTAGTTCAATAAATGTTTTTCTTTTCTATATAATAACTCCAAGAACATGCTATATGAGTTCAAGAGAATATAATAGTAAAATAAGAAATGGTGTAGCTTGCAAAACACCACCATATTTTGTGCAATGTGCCTAAGTTGACTTGTCATCCACCTTATTAACTCATTGAATAAATTTAATGATGTTCACATGCCCCAAGTCCCCCATTTCTAAAAATTGTCAAGATAAATTGTCAAGGTAGAAGACAACCTTTGAAATCATACTTCATTTATTTAGATTGCTCGAGCTTCAAAATGACATGAAGTTTTAAACCTTCAATGTAGAAAGGAGAAGTTTAAGATTATTCAAACAAGGATATATGCTAATGGAAAAAGTAATAACAAGGGGGAAAATGTCATTTACAATATATGAACTTTAATAAGGTGAGGTTTAGTTGCTAAAAAAACTAAAATAGTTATCTTTGAGAAATAAAATAGATTTTTTTATAAATGTTGTAATGAGCATGACAAATCAATTGATAAAAATGAGTTTGTGTGAGAAAACATATTAAATGCTCATTGATAGGGTAGAACGGAAGTCAAATTCACTTATACAATAATTGTAATCTTGTCTTGAATTTGCAAAGAGGTAGAAACATCAATTAAAAAGAGAGTTTAATATGATAAGGTAATTTAGTTGAAATGAACTTTACATAGATGTGAAAACACATTAAATGCTTGGTTATCAGATAAAATAAAAAGTAGATGCACTTGTGCAAAAAAAGTGTAACTTTATTTTGGACTTGAAATATGAATCACATTTAAAAATTTGTAATCTTCTTTTAAAACACAATTTATAAATTCTATTTATTTAATCAAAGATCCAAAACTTGCTAAGTTACACTTAGCAAAGTTATAGAGCTTTTGAGCAACAATGGATTTTTATTCTTATCTCTTGGAAAAAGTTTGATGTTTTTCAAAAGTGGTAAAAAATGGAGACACCAAAACAATTTGCAAGACTTGATAAGTGATGAAAAATTCCATAAGATTTTTTGGTGGGAGATAAAAATTAAGATTCAATGTAGAAGTTTTATAAAATGATGCGTGAAATTTAAAACACCATTAAAAAACATCCGCCATAAATAAAATAATAAAAACAACTTAAAATGATACACACACACAAAAAAAAAAAAAAAAAAAAACAATTCTCGAATAAATGGTCTTCATAAGCATTTAAAAGATTCTTAGAGGCTTCCTAATAGTCATCATTAGATTGAAGAAAGAATGTAGTTTGAATTTGAGAAACAAAGTAGCTTATATCAGCATGAAATCACCTTTGCCATCCAAAGCATTCACAAATCTCCAAGTTGTCTTTTTATCAAGGATATCCATGTTATTTTATTATAATATAATCATTTCAACTAGATACAAAATGCATCTTGCTTAAACATAAGAAAATATGAAACATTCTAGGTATTTTCAACCAAAGTTGTTGGGCTAGGTGGAATGGATCATAACACTGTTACAATGGTGAGAAAGATTGATTGTGCCCTTGGTCTTCTTGGCGTTGTCAACACATCAGTGGTTCATGACATGGCTTAACCGTCTCTTGTGTCTTCTATATGTCTAGTGGTTGTATCGGGCATTAACATGTCAATCTTTTGGTGCAATGACAACCACTAGTTGTAACAAGTGGTATAAGAGCTTGGTCACAGATTCGAACCCCATGCTTGTGCTGGGGGGGGATTGTTACAATGGTGAGAAAAACTGATTATGCCCTTGGTCTCCTTCATGTTGCCAGTGCAACAGTGGTTTCTGACATGGCTTAAAAGCCTCCTGTGTCTTATATATGTCTAGTGGTTGAATCAGGCATTAACACGTTGATCTTTTGGTGCAACGACAACTACTAGTTGTAACAACCACAAACACAAGAAATAAAAAATATATAAACACATAAAATATATTTTTTTATCAAAATCTTTTGTGCTACAACACAATTTTCTATTAATCAGTTGATTACAAAATCATATGACTTCAATGCTTAGCATTCATCTTCCTTGTGATCACTTGATCATCTTGTCACCTTGGTGCTACACGCTTACATGATGCCTCGTCAAATAGAGACTTTAAGATAGTTTAGGTGATGCCTCTTCATATAGAGGTTGTAAGATACTTCTGAAAATTACATAGGCCATTCTAGATCTAGATCGACCTTGACAAAAAATTAATATTTTTCTTTTTTATTTTTATCTATATACAATTCTAGAACATCGTAATTATTTTTCCTCTCTTACATCTTATTTATGATTATTGGTGGCAGATATTACACATCCCAACAAAAATTAAATCCATTAGATAGAAATCAAATCATCTTATTTATGTTTCCGTTTCCAATACCACAATTTTGACAGTTTTTTTTCGGGTTTTTTCAAACTACTGTTATTCTTATGCCACGCTACGCACGGAATTTGAATTTACTGTCCCTAGCTCTGAATGGACGAAAGACTTAGTGGAACTGGAAAATAGATGAATCCTAAGGTCTACAAAAACCATATATTAAATTCTTTCAGTGGGATGATCCCCAGTAAACATCAGACATGTTGATCGCTGATCGGTGCCCTGGAAAGGCTATAAATTTAACTTGAAGGCATGGGAATGAAACAAAGCTTTCATTCTGACTGCAATTTGTAAGTTGAAATCAAATTGCTCTAATGGCTTCCACATTTTCTGATATACCTGCAATACTAGGAGCTCCAACAACAAGGTCTCTGTTCATGCCCATTGTATTTACCGTCTTGGGTTTGTGGGTTTTGTACAAAATATTTGGCTCAAAGAAGAGGAATTCAATGGCTTCTAGATTGCCCCCTGGACCCTTAGCTTGGCCCATCATAGGAAACATGCATCAATTGGGGGAGCTCCCTCACCGTTCTCTTTGTGATCTTGCTAAGCAATATGGCCCTATTATGTTTATGAAATTGGGTTCTGCTCCTACTGTGGTAGTCTCTTCCTCTGAGATGGCTAAACAGGTTTTGAAAACCCATGATTTGGCCTTTGCAAATAGGCCTGAATCTGCTGCTTCAAAATATGTAGCTTATAATGAAAAAAATATGGGTTTGGCTCCTTATGGAGATTACTGGAGGCACATGAGGAAAGTGTGTGTGATGGAGTTGCTCAGTGCCAAGAGAGTTGAGAGTTTCAGGTCTGTGAGAGAGGAGGAGGTCTCTGTGGCAGTGAAAGCCATTTGGGAGAAGAGCAAGAATGGAAAAACTGCAGTGAATGTGAGCAAGATCATAGCATCTCTCATCTCTTCTATAATCTGGAGGACATTGGCTGGCACTAAATTTTGTGAAGATGATGATTTGGTAGGCAAGGAGCTCAACAAAATGGTGCACCAGGTCACACGTATGATTGGGGCTTTCAACATTGGAGACTTCATTCCTTCCATTGCTTGGGTTGATGACTTGAGTGGTGTGAAGGGGAAAATGAAGAAAGCCCACAACTTCTTTGATGCAATTGTTGAGAAGATTATAGATGAACACATGGAAGAGAGCAGGAGCAGGGGAAGTCAGGAAAATGAAAACCATACTAAGGACCTGGTAGATGTGCTTTTGGAGATGGCACAGAATGAAAATGGAATGAACATCACCCGAGAACACATTAAAGCAACAATCTTTGTATGCTGACTTCCCTCTCTGTTTACTTACTGATATTGACATTTGCTTGAATTGTTGATACCAGTTTCTACAGTCCATGAATATTATTGAGTAATCTCTTGGACTAAACTGAGTATTTTTTTCAATCTACCTTCCAGATCACCCAGTGATCCATCATCAGAAAGAAGGAAGAATTTTCTTGAATTTGCTTGCATTATTACCTTCTTTAATTCAATGCCAGGGTTTGAAGGATATCCTTAATATTTGTTTTTTTTTGGCTTTTGACAGGATATGTTTCTTGGCGGTTTGGAGACAACAATCAACGCCTTAGAATGGGCAATGAGTGAGATGGTGAGAAACCCACATGTTGCCAAGAAGTTGCAGGCAGAAATTGGATGTGTAACAGGAAAACAGCGCATGGTGAGAGAATCTGATCTTGTGGGCATGGAATACCTGCAATGTGTGGTGAAAGAGGTGTTCAGATTGTACCCTCCAGGTCCCTTAATGCTTCCACATGAAGCCAGAGAAGACTGTACTGTTGCTGGTTACTTTATACCTCACAAGACAAGGCTAATTGTGAACGTGTGGGCAATTGGAAGAGATCCATCAGTGTGGGAAGATCCCTCAACATTCAAGCCTGAGAGATTTATAGGTAAGAATATTGATATCAAAGGGCGAGATTTTGAGATGCTGCCTTTTGGTGCAGGAAGGAGAGGATGCCCTGGTGCTGGATTTGCAATGGCAAACATTGAGCTTGTTTTGGCTCAGCTGCTGCACTGCTTTGACTGGACTTTGGAAGGCAATGGTGATCCCTTTGAGTTGGATATGACTGAGAGCTTTAGGACCAGTATTCCTAGAAAGGATAACCTGCTTGCTGTTCCCACATTGAAACTGAGTTTGAACATGTAGAAGTTAGGAAATTCAGTAGCTGCTATTTCAATCCAATCTTATCAACAACCATGCATGTACTCTTTTTAATGAGGAAATAGAGTTTAAAAATTTATTTTATTTTGAGGGAAAAATGTTTTGATTGAGCTATTAATCAGTGAGGTCATAAATGGGCTATCTTCCTTTAAAAATTCAACAATAAGACCCTAGTCAGGTTTGGATCTTGATGACAAGAACAACCACCCTACAACTTAACCATCATAACATGCTAAAACAGATAACAGAATTTAAATTTATGTAACAATTCTTTTATATTAATTTTTTTATTTTCATATTATAGAATGAATAAATTGGCATCTCATTTAAAATCATGTTTGGGAGATTTTCAATGTTAAAAATCATGTTTGGGAGATTTTCAATGTCAACTGTTGTACTACTTTGTAAAATAATTGTAGAACTGCCCACCAACCAGAGGGGCTGTTAGATCACCTTTTAATATATTCAAAGCAGCAACTTTGGTAGAGAACATTTAATAAATTCAAACTTAAACTTATACATCATTAAAAATAATTGAACTGAAATAATATGGCATATTTCTTGTTGTTTCTGATTTAGATTATGTATTTTTTGCATTCTATTTCTTGAACTTTCTAACATCTTGACGATGGATCACAGAGTGTGATTCAAGATGTTGATGCGAAAAACACATACACAATTGAAACTAGAAACAACAAGAAAAAATATTGTAGACTGAAAAGCTGATTTCATTAATATGATATTTTTACAAACTAAATACTATTATTTGTGGGCCCATAAAAACTTGGTATCCATCTAATTAGATTTCCACAATCGATAATGATTATTGCAATGTGCTTCTAGATTCAACTATATAGAATTTATTTGTATCAAAAACATTGATACAAATAAATTATGTGCAGTTGAATCCAGAAACACATCAATAACTTAGTATCTATGAAGCCCCCTATTATATATAGTCTGTTATAGTGGTGGATGGTTATCTGAGATGACAGGAATAATCAGTTCTGAATGTCTGATTATAATAGTAGAAGTTGTAGACTAACAATCAGGTCGTTAAAAGATATGGATGCAGGTTGGTTGTTTGAATTGCTTTGTTGGGAAGTGGGACCTCTTAAGGTAAGAAAACTAACATAAAAGTACATAATTATCACATCCACACACCCGTCCCCGTCCCCGTCCCCGTCCCCGTCCCCGTCCCCTTTCCCCTCCCCCTCCCCCCATTAAATAAATAGAATGCTTAACAATTGCAATTATTAAAATATGGTAGTAAGAATATGATGGCTTTGAATGCCCTACAAGAAAATAAACTTGATTTGATATAAACTTGTGGGAACTCTAGAATAGGGTATGGACCTCCTTCACCACATCAATGAGATTTGAAATAAGTTTGGAAGATGGCATGGGTTGTAGAAGATATTACAATATTAATTTGAAAGATGTTTTGTGGATGATAAAAAGCAAGTGAACTATCATGTATATTATGAAATTCAAGTTACATCAAATATAGAGATACCACCTTGTTTAAGGAGAAAGAGGGAGGGGAAAATCCTTGTCAAGTAAATGGGGTTATAGGCAAGGGGAGAGGATTAGTATGGTGTGGATCTATAGATCTTGTGGAAGAAGTGTTGTCATGGGAACACTACACACCAAATTTAGGAAATGGATAAGTAGGGGTGACAAATGATCAAGAGGGACCTCAAAACTTTGTAGTCATGAGTTCAAATTGGAAATATTGAGTTTTTCTTTTTATTATTGGTAAATCACCCTCTTCAAATCTATAATTAAGGTTGAATAATTAGTGGAGATCTGATTTCAAGAGTCTTATCGGACCATTAGAATTAGCAACAATTCATCAAATAAAATATAATTTATGGGTATGTGCAGAACCATGGTATGCCAAAAAGTGGCGATGTGAAAAAAACCTATTTTCACTCGTCTAAAAGCGCACAAATGGATTTGTTGACTTTTTAGTAGGCCTGGGTGTCAGTATACCTGGCCAAAAGCCAAAGCAAAGGCCCAAACTGATATTCGATATTATCGGATATCCAATATTGGCCAGTAATTATATATTTGCATACCTCGGCCACGTTCAACATTTTCACTGTGAAAACGTTGAATGCGGCTAGGGCAATGCATGCATGAAATGGCTAAAAACCGGTCTAAAACCAGTCTAAAAGTGGACCCTAAAAAAATCAAGTTGTCAATTAAATGGCGCACAAATAGTGCAATACGTTATAACTTTTGGGACCGCTGGTGGATGGTTTTTGATAGACCACCTCACAACAATTTGGATGTCCCATTTTATTTTATTAAAAAATTGTATGCTGAATTTGTGCTTGGTCACAAGGTCAATTATTGGAGTATGAAACTGAACCATCGTGTACGTTTAGGCGCTCCTCAAGATAGGCCATGGACACAACGGGTGAAATCCTGCACATATGTACCCCCTCCCAAGATCTCACCACCTCCCATAGTGCAACAACCTGAAATTATTGCTGAGGCCGGCTCACAGACTATTCGAGCCATTCACACCTTGAGTGATCTGCTGGTTACACAAAGCACAACATTGTTGCCTCCTCATCCTGATGCTTTTGGCCCTTCCACATCCTCCACGAGCTCACATGTTTGTGTGCCCCACACTTGCATTATGTGCAAGAATATGTGCTTAGGTCTCCTGAATGATAGTGATGCATATAATTATGTCTTCGAGGTGAACGATTCTACACACCACACTACAAGCACTGAAGCACCTCATGAAGATGTGCATCAGGGGCATATAGAGCCATGGACTCCTACTGTTATGGTAAGGGTAAACAGTTCACTTTTTATATTGTATTTAAATTTTCTTGTTCATATTTTTAGTAGAGTTTTCTTATAATATTCTCACTTATGTTTTTTTATGTGTTACATTTATGTTTAGTTGATGACAAAGGAGGAGATGGCACAGGTGGAGGGGTCCATGCTTTCGGCCATATCATTTGGTCTTGACACTTCGACGGTACATATGTTTTAATGTACTCATTGGTTTCCTTTTAAATTATTATAATAGTATATGTACATTGTTTTCTAATTTTTACGATCATCTTATTACATACTGATGCAGGTGTTACCAGTTGCCACTGGGGGGCAATGTGAGGGGGTGAAAGTGTCAGGCCTTGACAAGGGAAAGGTAATTAAGTAATTTAGTTTATTTATGCATACATGTATACTTGTTAGTTGTGCTTACTCATTTTTAATTTACATGGTTTATTTGACAAAGAATGACATATGATGATGTCGTGAGATCCTATTGTCATGATAGAGTCACAGGCATATCCATTCATAGTGATAGCCCCACAATATGTACATTTCTAAAGTTATTTGTGTGTAATCTACTATCAAGTATATATAATATGATCAAGTTATGATAGTATGAAGTATCTGTTTGACTGTTGTAGGTCACTCCTAGTTTGAAGGAGGTAAAACACCAAGGGTTTGTATCGTTGATGACTCAACCAACATTTTTTGAAGAAAGTTCAACACAGGTAATTTTTAATGTTAATGAACAGTTATTTTGTAAACATATATTTGCTACCAAGTATTTAACATTAAATAGTATAACTCATAGATCAATCTCATGTTCACAAACATATACAGGTCGAAGTCGACATTGGTGGCATTATTCTTGCACTACCAAGGACATATATTAGGTCTCCTGTCTGCAAGAGGAGACATAGAGGCGAGGTATATGAGAGTTCAATTTTAGTTTAAATTTTATTTATTATTGTTGACTATGATTATAAATTTTAATCTAACTTGGGGTTTCACTTTTGTGTTTGAATACAAGATCCATCAGAGCCAAAGAGTACTTCAAAGAGGTTGCATTTTGATGATCCACTAGTAGAATAGGATGTCCTAGAAATATTTGTAGTTGAACTTCTTATTTTGAGATATCATATGACACATTTTGAGATGGTGTATGCCACATTGTATCTAGATATGTTGACATGTAAATATGCACAAATTTATTGTTCATTTTGATATATATGAAACTTGATATTCGATCCAATTTGTTAATTGTGTGTTCATTTATTCATTATTAGTATGTAAATATGCTTGTGTGTATATACTCATGTGTATGATTTATGCCTTAAGTATATTCAATTACATTCTTCATAACCTAAATTCATGTGTATGGACTACGTGCATGACTTAAGTCAATTCATGTGGTATGCTTTATAATCTATGTGCTACATGTATGCTTCATGACTTAAGAAAATTTTTGTGTACGCTTTATGTGCTATGTGTGTTCACATGTGTAATTTATCATTTAATTGAATTCAATATTTATGTGCTACATTATATTCATGTGTATCTGATGCTCTCAACAAAGCAAATATGATGCAGAGCCCTCTACTATCCCCTCATAGAACTCAACTCAACTTGAGGATTCGATAAGCATCTTGGAATCTACTCAAGGAGTTAGTCTGAACTCAAGGGTCAAATAGAGTTCTCTAACTTTAGAGAACCAGCACATCCAACATTTTGAACAAGTTAACTTCCTCTAACCTCTCATCCCAACTTCTCTTGGCACCAACTCCATTCTAGGCCTCTCAGTGCACCTAGAGCCTCCATCTTGTCAAAAATTGAAATAGGTCTTCCACCTTTATTGTAACACCATATAACATCTTAATATGGTCCATCTACTATGTTCCACCAATCTACCGGTTCTAGTCAACTCATCTTCCATCAATCCACTCCAATAACCCTTCTAGGCTTGTAGCCTTCACCAGTCATAAATTAGCCTTTTTCTCCAGAATTCTCCAAATAACTCAAGAAACTAATGGTTGATCTAGATAACATTTTGGATTCCTTAAATCCTCCCCAAGACTCAATGTAGACTCCTTTTGGATCTATTTAAAGGTTTACTTTACCTCTTGACACACCAAAACGCTTTCCAACATATGCAATGGTGCTTAGTGGACCTTCAGAACAATTGGGTCTGGCATGTTCGAGAATGTTCTACTGAATTCATGTTCCAAATGAGGTTGTCTAGCTGAAGCTAATGGTGCAGTCCATTCGGTGCCGGGATGAATGGTTTGGAAGAAACCCAATGGTGCAACTTTCAACTGACCCTCACAGCAATTTTTGGCATCAAGCAAGACTGGCGTGCCAAATTCAAACAAATTTGAATCTCCCAAAATGGAGAGAGGTTATTGTAGGCCTCAGAAACATGGTCTTGTAGCATCTCATAGATTGTCGATACCTCTCACGGGGTCTGAGATACGAGCCTTGAAAGATCACTGCCTAATCGTGCTTAGTGCACCTTGGGGACACTTTGGTCCGGCATGGTTCAGAATGTTCTAGTGACTCAGTGTTCGAAATGGGGTTGTCGTTAGCATTTACCCACCCAACCAGACCTAATGGCACAATCCATTCGGTGCTGAGATGAATAGTTTGGAAGAAACCCAATGGTGCAAATTTCAACTGACCCTCATAGCAAGTTTTGGCATCAAGCGAGACTGGCATGCCAAATTAAAAAAATTTGAATCTCCCAGAATGGAGAGAGGTTATTGTAGACCTCAAAAATGCAGTCCTGAGCATCTCATAGATTGCCGATACCTCTCACGAGGTCTGAGATACGAGCCTTGAAAGATCACTGCCCAATCGTGCTTAGTGCACCTTGGGGACACTTTGGTCTGACATGGTTCGGAATGTTCTAGTGACTAGGTGGTCGAAATAGGGTTTTCACTAGCATTTACTCACTCAACCAGAGCTGATGGCATAGTCCATTCGGTGTTGGGATGAACGATTTGGAAGAAACCCAGTGGTGCAACTTTCAACTGACCCTTATAGTAAGTTTTGGCATCAAGCGAGATTGGCGTGCCAAATTCAAACAAATTTGAATATCCTACAATGGAGAGAGGTTATTGTAGGCCTCAGAAACATAGTCCTATAGCATCTCATAGATCACCGATACCTCTCACTAGGTCTAAGATGCAAGCCTCGAAAGATCGTTGCCCAATCGTGCTTAATGCACCTTGGGGACACTTTGGTCTGGCATGGTCTGGAATGTTCTAGTGACTCAGCAGTCGAAATGGGGTTGTCCCTAGCATTAACCCATCCAACCGAAGCTAATGGCGTAGTCCATTTGGTATCAGGAGGAACGGTTTGGAAGAAACCTAGTGGTGTAACTTTCAAATGACCCTCACTGCAAGTTTTGGTATCAAGCGAGACTGGCATGCCAAATTCAAACAAATTCAAATCTCCCAAAATGGAGAGAGGTTATTGTAGGCCTTAGAAACATGGTCCTATAGCATCTTACATATCATTGATACATATCACTGTGTATGAGTGAATGTGACCTCAAATTCAACACACATGCAACATGATCATTACTCACATGATCATATTACAGAAAAGAATATGAGTTATTCAATCCAAAATCCATAGTGAAGCGATCTGTTGCCTCCTATGCAGTCGGGGTGTTTAATTACTCTCAGATTGGAGAGCCAACAACCATAAGACCGATTCTACAATGGAGGATTTAAGAGAAAAGCATATGCATGAAATCCAAAATGCAAGGAATCTAATATGAATGCATGTAATCTAACATGGATGCATGTAATCTAACATGGATGCATGTAATCTAAAATGAAAATGCAAGTTCTTTTTAGAGTTTTCAAAGGAAAATGCAACTAGATCTAAGAACAAGTAAACTAAGAAGATGAGAAATGCAATATTATGCTAAATGAACTAACTAAAATAATGCACTCAAAAGCTTTGAATCTCAAGAAATGAAGTAGAATTTTGCTATAATCTATGTGCTCTCAAAAGTTGGATCCTTTGAAATGAAAAGGCAAGCTCTTAAATAGAAAAAGAGGGGGAATCTCGCATGTAACTCCTTTTGCCACATGTCCTAAGTGACTTCATTTTCCATTAAGGCTCTTCACTTTTTGGACAAATAGGCATGGAATTATTTAATTAAAAAGTGGAATTTATGCCACATATGGGGGTGTGACTAATTTGAATAATTTGAATAATTAAATTCAAATAGAGAGATGTCCACTCAAATAATTAAATGATATTAATTCCTTTTTGATGGGTAATTAGCTAAAGGGGGTATATTTTAATTTAATTCAAAGTGTTTAGGACTTTAGAACTAAATTAATTTATCATAGGGATAATTTAGCTAATATAAGTCAAAGACTTTAGGAATTAATTTAGTATATGATTATTGCAATTTAGGGTCTTTGCAACTGACATCAAGTCAAATAAAGTCAAGTAGCAGAGAGAAAATTGCCTAGTGAACTAGGACTTTGATGACAGAAAATTGAAGAAATGCACCAAAATTGATTGAAATGATTAGGTGCCAATTTTGGGGTATTACATTTGCCCCTCTTTGAATTGATGTGCAAGCAGCGCGTTGATTCAAAGAATAGTCTGAAGTGACAGATGATAAGATTTTTCTGAAGTCCAAGTTAGATTGCAAAGACAACGGTCTTAGGAGAGAACCATAATTGGGGTTAGATTGCCCCAATGCCAATTGATGAAGATGTAGATTTAAGATTATCTCCAGAATCAGGGTTAGATTGCCCCAATACGAAGCTTAGCCCTCTGAGACCCAGGTTAGATTGCCCAGATAACGGTCTAAGAGAGATTTCAAGAGCCATCTCTAGAATGAAGCTGACTCCCAGGAATTAGGGTTAGATTGCCCCAATACCTAAAAGATTTCAAGAACCATCTCCAGAATGAAGCTTGGCCCTTGAGGATCTGAGTTAGATTGCTGAGATACCTAAAAGATAGGTGATGAGATAAGCAGATGTGAGACACCAAGATGCCCCTAGCAATGAAAATTGATGATTCAGATCAGACTAATTCAAGAATTGATTCGACAAGATTCAATGATGCAATCATCCTGCCCCCTCGGGAGAGAAATCGAAAGATGACACATCAGAAGATGATTGATAGCAAAAAGTTGTAGATAAGGACAAGATCAAAGATCAAAAGAATTCACAGAAGTAAATAAGAGCCATGCAGAGGTCCTATTGACCATGTTTGACCATGGTTGACCAAATTTGACTAGAGTTGACTTTGATGAAAAGAGAAAAGATCTCAAGAACATGATGCAAAGATGAGGATCTGGCAGGAAAATGATGCCAAAAGGCTGACTGCACAAGCGTCCGATCCCAAAGGGTCACAGAATTTAAAACACAATTTTGAGCTATCTAGAAATGTCAGATTTTGATTTCGATCCCGAAAACTTGTGCAACCGTGATGAAACTAGGACTAAAGATGAGAACCTCTAATGAAGACAATTAAGAGAGAAAAGTAGATATCATCTCGAATTCAAGCTGAGAATGCAAATGCAAGCCTAGAAAATGCAAGCCTAAGCTAAAGATGTAAGCCTAGAATGAAAAACACAAACCCTAGGACTTGGTTGTTGGACTCCCCATATGTATCATCATTGAGCCTTTTAAGTTCAAATAATCGCAAGATGTCATACAATCCTCACTAATATCGCTATCATGAGAATATGAATATGACATAAGTCTTAAGTTTGTTAGAATAAGATGTAAGCATTAAGGCACAAGAAGCCAGAATGACCTGAACACCTATTCTGTTTGATCTAGCAAGTTAACATAAGCATTAGAGCATAGATGCTAGAATGACCTGAATGTTGCTTGCGACAAACACACCAAACACATAGGAGTTCCTTCTTTTTCCAAAGAGTGCTCACAGTGACCCTTACATTCACTTAACAGGATGAGCATTTACAATTTCACTAGTAGCAGAAAGAAGTCACTCAAAAGACAAGGAGAAGAACCAACCTCACCAAAGTGTCCATATAAAAGGAGTTGAGGTACGCATGGCCATCCAATACGAGATGGAGGCTCTTACAAACGGACACCCCTCTTATATGAATTCTTTGGATCCTTGGAACTAAACCAACAAGCAGAAAGCAAAGAAAGTAAACAAACAAATACTCAAAGAAAACAAAGCTCAGCAAGTCTCAGAGGAACACAAATCTAGTTTTAGTTTCAGTTTAAGTTTGTGTTCAAGAAGATTGAAGTCGATTCGGAAACATACAATGTTCAAAGTCGTGTCGGGATAATGATAGCAGGCAGACACAGTGAGAATCACTGTGACCATCGCAAGAGACAAAGTCTCAAAAAGAGATCGGGAAGCTAACGAAGTATCAGTAGGCAAACACAGTGAGAACCACTAGTGACCGATACGAGAGAGAGATTCTCAAGGTGAGAAATCTCATTGATACTAGCGAAACATCAGCAGGCAGACGCAGTGGGAACCACTAGTGATTGATGTAAGGGAAAGATCCTGAAACAAAAGTCGAACAAGAGCTAGGTATCAGTAGGTAGGCACAGTGGGAACCACTGGTGACTGATACACAAGAGATCCTCAAGGAGAGAAATCTCAAAAGTAGCTAGGCATCAGCAGGTAGACGCAGTGAGAATTGTTGGTGACTGATGCGCGAGAAGAGTTTCCGAAAGCGATAGGACAATGCTCCTTAGGCAGGTGCCCCCAAGCGTGAACCAATTCCAATCTATGAAGAGTCGAGAAAAATCTTGAAGCAAAGGCATGAGCTAGCAAACCAGAGCAGGAAACAAACTAAAGCAGGAAACAAAGGAAGAAAACTAAAGCTGGAAAGCAAGCTGAGGCAGGAAAGAAAGGAAACTAAAGCAGGAAACTAAGAGCCAAGCGGTGCTGAGAGAAGATGTAGCTTCAGGAAACAAGAGGTGCCTGTTTACCAGTTTTTCACCATCTTGACAGAGATTCTATTTTTGCTACCATGACGCCTGTTTACCAGGTTTTCATCAATGGCACATTTTTTTTCTTTTTCAATTTTTTTGTACTTTTCTCTTTTTGTCTTTTTTTGATTTTTTTGTATTTTTTGAATATCTCATTTTTTTGCATTTTTTATTTTTTTATTTTTTTGTATTTTTTCAAATTTTCAAATTTTTTTATATTATCAAGGCGCCTGTTTACCAGGTTTTCACCAGGATAATAGATACATCAAAGCGTCTGTTTGCCAGGTTTTCACTAAGATGATCATTTTTTCAGGACATTTTGTAATTTTTAGGATTTTTTGCAATATATCAATTTTTAGGATTTTTTTAGGACTAATAAGTATGTACATGAGCACATAGAGAATGTCAGTTGTAGAACTTCTTCAGATGAAGAGCGTTGATTGACTCTTTGAGTTCTCCTTCAGTGGTGGATATCTGACAGCACAGTATTTTGTAGTAGTAGCTAGCTGAGAAGTTGCAAAATCAAAATTTAGATGTTGTAGCAGTAATAAGAGATCCAACCAGTAGTGTCCAACTTGTCAAGAGATCCATAGTCAAGGAAAGATCACTTAAGTGAGACCCACTAATATCCTTGTGGACACATCTTAGCTCTTCGTCGGATTTCCCATGCTCTAAATGCTTAGGAAGAGTACATTCTAGATTTTTCTTAGTCGTGTCATTAGTAATAAGGAGATATTGATATGCACTTTGGGAAAAGGCAAGATGGAGTAAAGAGGGTAAAGTATGAGAGGCAAGGGTGATGGAATGGAGGGAAGCATGAGAATTTTGGAAGCTCGAATGACAACTTTGATTTTTCCTTTCTTTGGAATCCACATAGCTTTTGAATTTCTTCTTCTTTACTTTGAGGTGCTTTTGATGACAATGCCCGTAGAATGGATTTCAAGATCCATTTTTTATTTTATTTTCTAGCTTTTGATTATCTTCTTTTTGAGGACCTTTGCGGTCTTTTGAACACCTTTGTTGCTTTCCTTTCTTCATAGCCACATGTCGATTAGATAGGACATGGTGACCTTGAGATATAAGTGGATTCTTGTTATTTTTGTTTTTATTTTGCACATCCAAGTTACTTCCAAAAGACTCAGGAATGGTGGATGAAAGAGGCTTATATGACTGGTTCAGGTGGAAAGGTGGAAATGGAAGTGGGTAGGCCACTTTTTTGGGAGATGAAGGGGGAAGAGAAGTCGATGGGATGGGCTCAAGTGCAAATATATCAGTATCATCCTCATCATTCATGAATGCATCAGACAGATCAAGAAAGCAATCTTCCATAGAGCATTGTCGATTGTGAGTCATTTTAGAAGAGTCAAATAAGTTTGGAGGAATATTATGTGAGCCTAACCAAGATGATCTATTCCAAGAGTTAGGTCCCCTTTCAGGTGGTAAGAGCACATGAGTAGGAACCAATTCTATTCTGGATATACCAGGATTCCATGAGATTGTAACAAGATGGGGTCTCAAACACCCATGATTTGTTGGAGCAATAGAAGTATAACTTGGAGCAGATGGCCTAGGAGCCATAGGAATGATCTCCACGGGAGGGTGGAAAGGATCATCATCAATAGTTTGATCTGGAGGATCATAACTTTCTCCTCTTTCTAAGTTGTTAAGACTAGCATATAGGTGCATAGAATCAACTAGCATTTCTGTAGTAGCATCTGATATAGAGTCACATTCAACTAGAGACATAGTTAGAGGCAGACTTTCTTCATTGTTGTCATCTAACATAGGAAGTGTTTCTTTAACAGTAGGATCTTGTTCAGTAGTAGAAGTAGCAGAGTAATCTGGAATAGGCATACCTTGGGGCATACCCAAGATAAGGGAAGCATCCAACAGTTGCTCCCAATCAGTATGTGTGCCATTAGAGTTGGCAATAGTAGGAGTCTGTTCAATAGTAGTAGTGGTAGAACAATCTAGAATAGGCATACCTTGAGGCATACCCAAGATAAGGGAAGTGTCCAATAGTTTCTCCCAATCAGCATGTGTGCCATTAGAGGAAATGACATATTCAATAGTAGCTGCAGTAGTAGAAATCTGTTCAGTAGAGCATATAAAATCCTCCTGGTGAGGAGCAAGATCATGTTCTTGAAGCACTTGAGAAGGTAGATAAGACTCTTTCTGGTAGTTTGAATCAGAATTTTGATCATTCAAAGGTCTTTCATATGTCATAGGTTGAATCTATGTTTCTTCATCATCTAAATCTGCATGTGAGTGCAAGCTGTAGCTAGGTTGGTCAACCTCATAGCTCTGATAGCTAATACCAAATCTATCTTCAGAAGGTTCCTCACAGGAACGTGGAGATGGAGGGAGAGCTATCAGAGACAAGATGGACTCAATCTGATATTCCCCCATGCCAATATCTTTGATCTTCAAGGTCTTTTCTATTTCTTTTAGCTTAGCATCATAGAACTCAGTGGACTCTCTATTGGTGGGAACAAAGATGTCTGCCGTTTGGGTAAGAAGCTTAGCAAAGCAAGTATTTAGGCTAGCATTATTGTCAATGAGGATGTAGGGGATATGCTTGGTACTTTCGATAACTTCAATTTGCAGGGGAGCATCATGCGGATGGCTTGGAGAGTGATCATCTTCTTTAGAGAGGGACAAATAATGAGGCGAGGTCAAAAGACCCACCATAGATTGAAACTGGTTGAGATTGAGATCTTTGGGGACGTTTTCCTTGGTGAGGGCTTTATCCATAGATAGTTTTGGTCTGGATGTTGAAGGTTCAGGACCTTTGAGAACAATCTTCACACAAGATTGAGTGATAGCATTCGCACAAGCTAGAGACTACGTGGATTTATAAGAGGGAGACGCAGGGCCTCACAAGACAAAGGGAGTTTTGGGTTCAGGAGTATCCTCGCTCCTTGGAGAAATGATCATGGCATAGTGAGAGATCCAAGGTTTGTTTCTAGAAAATCTGGAAGACGGTTGAGCTTTTGTTACAGCCTTCTCAGTGGCATTGACCATTTGTATGCTAGAGTTGAGATTAAAGATAGACTTTAAGGGTTTTGGCATCACATTGTCAACAACCCTATTATTCATAACATCTATGTTTTTGTTGACAATCTTATCCTTATCCTTGTTTGAGGGAGAAGGTCCTTGCTTGTTGTCTTTGTTCAAAGTCAATTCTCCCTTCTTGACCATAAATGCTTCTATCCTCACAGCCCACCTAATCATATTGTCAAAAGTGAGGGGACCTTGTAATCGTACTTGGTATCCAAAATTTGGGACAAGATTGCCCAAGAAAATATTGAGCTTTTTAGACTCGGGTAATTCATGCAGATACTTCATGCATAGTTGTCTCCATCTATGGAGAAATGTTAGGAGAGGCTCCCCTTGTCGCTCTTTCAAATTGAAAAGGTCTCGAATGTTGACTAGATATTGAATATTATGGGATTGATCATAACTCTTATCATTTTGAGACTGACCATGACCTTGGTCATTTGGAGATTGCTCATGACTATCACTGAATTTACCTCCCCCTGGGAAGTGGAATGGATCTCCCATCTTGTTGGTAGTATTCTAAGAGATTGTGAAAGAGTCGATAGGTTCAAAAGGATCAATAGGTTCAATTTTAGAAAGTGACCCTTCAGAGTCTTGCTGGTCTTCAAACAATGGGTTATAATATTCTTCAAATAATAAGTCAGACTGTATCTAAAACAATGGATTGTAATACTCTTGGAATGAGGAGGAATGTGAGGATCCCTCACAAAGTTTAGATTGCGCGACGGGTTTGGAATGACCTCTTCCTTGATTACGAGGTTTGCTTCTATCTTGATCAGTATTTTGAATGGGATAAGTCTTGCCACTTCGAGTCGTGACAGCCATAGATGAAGATGTGATGAGAAAAGATTCGGGATAATGCTAGACTCTGTCTCTAAGATAATGAAGGGGAGATGAATGGCTAGAACAACCAAGATGCAAGATGGACCTAGTATGAGTCGTCAAAAGAGGAGGCTAGAATAGCCGAGGTAAGACTATCGCAATGCAAGGTACAAAAGGCATAAAGAGATAAGATGAATAGATGAGAGACAACATGAGTCAAAGCAAAGATAGATCATTTCCTAACTCGAGACAACCAGTTTCTGACGGTGAACAATAGGGAAGAAAAAAAAAACAAATCATAGACGAAAAGGCAGATCAGATTTATGTTATTGATCAAGCACGTAAGACAGCAATCAAGGAGTTCAAGCAAATAATCTTCAAGCAATGGGCAAGGGACAAAACAACCTTGCGCATGAACAGGAATAGTGACTTAGTATTTCTACTCCCTAAGGACTCTACTTGTGTATGTTCTTGAGAATGTTTTAGTAGGCACTTAGAACACAACAACATCCTAGCAAGTTGTCTACAAGGATATACATGGCTTTTCTAAAAGGAGTCCTCGATATACGCAAGGTACGTGAGGCCCAAATCTATAGATGAGAAGAATCCGAAATCACACAGCCGAGGGGAGACGGTAACCCAAATCTCCTCCTTCACTTCTCAAAGGTATAAAGTTCTTTGAGGCTTAGCCAAGAGTGAAATCTAACTCATTCCCAAGAGAGGTGTCTTTGGATTCACCTCCCAATATTTATACTCCGCCAGAACACGGGAATTAAGGTCGTCCCTTGAGGTGATGAAATCCCCAAGCAGGCCTTCTAGAAATGAAAAAGTAAGTAATTCTCTATCAAAAGTATTTAAAGCACTAAAGGTGGAACACTTAACTCTTCAAGTAAATGCAAAGTGAGTCCAAAACTGGAACATTTAACCCTTTAAGATAATGTGAAGCGAGTCCAAAAGTGGAACATTTAACCCTTCAAGAGAATGTGAAGTGAGTCCAAAAGTGGAACATTTAACTCTTCACACCAACTCAAAGTGAGTCCAAAAGTGGAACATTTAACTCCTCACATCAAATCAAAGTGAGTCCACACCTTAGAAAACAAGTGAGTTCCAAAAAGCACAAAAGGGTAACCTAGTGGAGCAATTAACGCTTCTTTCATGTAGACCCCTCCCCTTTAATGTGGCATTGATCTTGCAACCACGGGGCAGAAACAAGGGGCCGGTGGATTAGTGAGTCCAATAACCCAAGATAGAAATTTAGATCAATCACAAGTAATCTAAGACTGCTAATCAATACTGCTCATAAGTGCAAGAGGGTTTGAATCATGGAATATTTAACTTTCCAATTAAACATGAAGTGAGTCCACAAAGTGGTGCATTTAACTCTTCATGTAAACAAGGAATGAATCCATGCCCTAGATTACTTAATGATATTTTTTTGATATTGGAACCAAGAATTACTTAATGTTTAAAAGACAAGCATGCACTTAAACACAAACTTCTATGAAAGCAAATCTATGTTCATTTATTTCCCATTAAGAGCATAAAAAATGTGTTCTATGAAAGCGTGTAACACTCAAGCCAAACACATAAGAGATTAATTTTATGCCCAAACCAAGTGTTATAGAGATTTTAAGAACTCACCTTAGGTCCAAAGATCTGCAATCCAGCATTTAGCACACATTCGAAAGTACAGAATCAAGACAAATCAATGGCAAACCGTAAGATATGTAACATTGCTGTCTTCAAGACAGTCTTTAAAGATTGATTTATTTGACCCATAAAATCACAATATTAAAATTTTTGAAAAGAATGAAGTTTTTAGCCAAAATCAAGAACTATCATTTCCCAAAATTACAAGGTCTTATGATTCAATTTGGTTCCTCAACCAATAACCTTTTCAGACTGCCATTTTTCTGTCAAAAATCAGATTTAAAACACCAGGCCCTGCCTAGGGAATCACATATCTTTCTCAGAAAGAATCTAAATGAAACCAAAATAATTTAAAAATAACTATTAATTAATCTAGTTTCCAAATATGTAAGCCATTTATTTTTCCCATTCATAAATCATTTTCTAAGAATAAATCATTGCCTGCAACTCTAATACAGATTATAAAAAACTAGTTTTCACTCAAATGCCCATAGCTTTCACAAATATGCATAAAAATGACTCAAACCAAAAGGAAATGAAATATAATTCACATATCTTTCCAATGAATATTATTATAGATCCTGATTCTTCACAATTTGTCCGTACCAGATGTTTCAATCTGACTGTATTCAGAGAATCTCAAATCTGCAAATACCCACTTTCACCAAAATGATCATAACTTATTCATTTCTTTATAAAAATGAACCAAACCAAAAGAATGAGAAATAGGATTCATCATTATATCTATCCATTATTATATTATAAGGTTTACGATCTGTAAATGGCCGTAAAAGGCCTGTAACCAACACTAAAACTGAAAAACTAATCAAGAATGAGGCCAGAAATTGATCTTTTCTGCCCCACGGTGGGTGCCAAAATGTGTATGAGTGAATGTGACCTAAAATTAAACACACACACAACATGATCATTACTCACATGATCAGATTACAGAAAAGAATATGAGTTATTCAATCCGAAATCCGTAGTGAAGCGATCTGTTGCCTCCTATGCAGTCGGGGTGTTTAATTGCTCTCAGATTGGAGAGCCAACAACCATAAGACCGATTCTACAATGGAGGATTTAAGAGAAAAGTATATGCATAAAATCCAAAATGCAAGTAATCTAATATGAATGCATGTAATCTAACATGGATGCATGTAATCTAAAATGAAAATGCAAGTTCTTTTTAGAGTTTTCAAAGGAAAATGCAACTAGATCTAAGAACAAGTAAACTAAGAAGATGAGAAATGCAATATTATGCTAAATGAACTAACTAAAATAATGCACTCAAAAGCTTTGAGTCTCAAGAAATGAAGTAGAATTTTTCTATAATCTATGTGCTCTCAAAAGTTGGATCCTTTGAAATGAAAAGGCAAGCTCTTAAATAGAAAAAGAGGGGGAATCTCGCATGTAACTCCTTTTGCCACATGTCCTAAGTGACTTCATTTTCCATTAAGGCTCTTCACTTTTTGGACAAATAGGCATGGAATTATTTAATTAAAAAGTAGAATTTATGCCACATATGGGGGTGTGACTAATTTGAATAATTTGAATAATTAAATTCAAATAGAGAGATGTCCACTCAAATAATTAAATGATATTAATTCCTTTTTGATGGGTAATTAGCTAAAGGGGGTATATTTTAATTTAATTCAAAGTGTTTAGGACTTTAGAACTAAATCAATTTATCATAGGGATAATTTAGCTAATATAAGTCAAAGACTTTAGGAATTAATTTAGTATATGATTATTGCAATTTAGGGTCTTTGCAACTGACATCAAGTCAAATAAAGTCAAGCAGTAGAGAGAAAATTGCCTAGTGAACTAGGACTTTGATGACATAGAAAATTGAAGAAATGCACCAAAATTGATTGAAATGATTAGGTGCCAATTTTGGGGTATTACAATCACGGGGCCTGAAATATGAGCCTTGAAAGATCGTTGTCCAATCGTGCTTAGTGCACCTTGATGACACTTTGGTTTGGCATGGTCAGAACATTCTAGTGACTTAGTGGTGGAAATGGCATTGTCACTAGCATTTATCTACCCAATCGGAGCTAATGGCACAATCCATTCAGTGCCAAGATGAACACTTTGGAAGAAACTTAGTGGTGCAACTTTCAACTGAACCCTCATAGCAAGTTTTAGCATCAAGCGAGACTAGTGTGCCAAATTCAAACAAATTTGAATCTCTCAGAATGGAGAGAGGTTATTGTAGGCCTAAAAAATGTGATCTCATAGCACCTTACGGATCACCGATACCTTTCACGGGGTTTGAGATATGAGCCTCAAAAGATCACTGCCCAATCGTACTCAGTGCACCTTGGGGACACTTTGGTCCGGCATGGTATGGAACGCTCTAGTGACTCAGTAGTAGAAATGGGGTTGTTGCTAGCATTTACCCACCCAACTAGAGATAATGGTGTAGTCCATTTGGTGCTAAGATTAATGGTTTGGAAGAAATGCAGTCGTGTAACTTTCAACTAACCCTCATAGCAATTTTTGACATCAAGCAAGATTGGCGTGCCAAATTCAAAAAAATTCAAATCTCCCAGAATGGAGAGAGGTTATTGTAGGCCTTAGAAACATGGTCCTATAGTATCTCACAGATCACCGATACCTCTTACAGGGTCTGAGATACAAACCTTGAAAGATCATTTTCTAATCGTGCTTAGTGCACCTTGAGGACACTTTGGTCTGACATGGTTAGGAATGTTCTAGTGACTTAGTGGTTGAAATAGGGTTATCACTAGCATTTACCCACCCAACCAAAGCTAATGATGCAATCCATTCGGTGTCAGGATGAACGGTTTGGAAGAAACCCAATGGTGCAACTTTCAACTGACCCTCACTACAAGTTTTGTAATCAAGCAAGACTAGCATGCCAAATTCAAAAAAATTTGAATCTCCCAGAATGGAGAGAGGTTATTGTAGGCCTCAGAAATTTTTTCCTGTATCATCTCACGGATCACCAATATCTCTTATGGGATTTGAGATACGAGCCTCAAAAAATCACTACCCAATCATACTTAGTGCACCTTGCGGGCACTTTGGTCCGACATGGTCCGGAACGTTCTAGTGACTCAATGGTCAAAATAGGGTTATCCCTAGAATTAACCCACCCAAATGGAGCTAATGGCATAGTGAATTCGATGCCAGGATGAACTATTTGGAATAAATCCAGTGGTGCAACTTTCAATTGACCCTCACTACAAGTTTTGGCATCAAGCGAGACTGGCGTGCCAAATTCAAACAAATTTGAATCTCCCAGAATAGAGAGAGGTTATTGTAGGCCTCAGAAATATAGTCTTGTTTCATCTCAAAAATCATTGATACCTCTCACGGGGTTCAAGCTACAAGCCTCGAAAGGTTGTTTCCTAATTGTGCTTAGTGCACCTTGGGGACATTTTGGTCCAGCATGGTCTAGAATGTTCTAGTGACTCAGTGGTCAAAATGGTATTGTCACTAGAATTTAACAACCCATCCAGAGCTAATGGCATAGTCCATTTGGTGCCGAGATGAATGGTTTGAAAGAAACCCAGTGGTGCAACTTTCAACTGACCCTCACAGCAAGTTTTGGCATCAAGCAAGACTGGCGTGCCAAATTCAAATAAATTTGAATCTCTCAAAATGGAGAGGTTATTATAGGCCTTAGAAACATGGTCATATAGCATCTTATGGATCTCTGATACCTCTCACAAGGTCTGAGATACGAGCCTTGAAAGAGCATTGCCCAATCGTGCTTAGTGCACCTTGGGGACACTTTTGTTCGGCATGGTCTGGAATGTTTTAGTGACTCAGTGGTTGAAATGGGGTTGTCGCTAGCATTTACCCACCCAACCAAAGCTATTGGCGTAGTCCATTTAGTGTTGGGATGAATGGTTTGGAAGAAACCCATTGGTGTAACTTTTAACTGACCCTCACAACAAGTTTTTGCATCAAGCGAGACTGGCATGCCAAATTCAAACAAATTTGAAATCTTCCAGAATAGAGAGAGGTTATTGTAGGCCTCAGAAACATGGTCTTGTATCATCTCACAAATCACTAATACCTCTCATGGGGTCTAAGATACGAGCCTCGAAAGATTGCTTCCTAATCATGCTTAGTGCACCTTGGGGACACTTTGGTCCAGCATGGTCCAGGACGTTCTAGTGACTCAGTGGTCGAAATGAGGTTGTCACTAGCATTTACCCACCCAACTAGAGCTAATGGCATAGTCTATTTGGTGCCGAAATGAACGGTTTGGAAGAAACCCAACAATGCAACTTTCAATTAACCCTCACTGCAAGTTTTGGCATCAAGCAACACAGGCGTGCCAAATTAGAAAAAAATGAATATCTCAGAATGGAGAGAGGTTATTGTAGGCCTCAAAAATATGGTCTTGTAGCATCTCACAGATCACCGATATCTCTCATAGGGTCCAAGATACGAGCCTCAAAAGATCGCTGCCCAATCATGCTTAGTGCACCTTGGGGACACTTTGGTTTGGCATGGTCTGGAACGTTCTAGTGACTCAGTGGTCAAAATGAGGTTGTCCTTAGCATTTACCCACCCAATCAAAGCTAATGGAATAGTCCATTTGGTGCTAGGATGCAATTCTTGAACACTATCCCTTCACCCCAAAGAATCATCATTTTTCTTTGGACACATTTGACCAATTTTGACTCAATGACTCCAACTTTTACATCATTTGACGATACAAATGTACATGAAATTAAAAAAATAAAAATGTATGGATACAAAATTAAGATGATACAAATTATATAAGCATACAACATTCATAGTAAGGAAACACATTTTTTGCACTTTACATGGCATTAAGACGATGCAAATGTAGGCTCTTAATATTTTCAAATCAACCCCATGGGCTTATATACAAAATTTGGCATTTAAATATGCACATTAAATTTGATTATTATTTTTATATACAAAAATTGGCATCTAACTATGCACATTACATTCGATTGTTGTTTTCATATACAAAATTTAGCATCTAACTATGCACATTACATTTGATTGTTATTTTTATATACAAAATTTGGCATTTAAATATGCAAATTACACAACTATATATAAAAAATAAGTGTCATTTCTGATCCTAAAGTGTATATGTTTAACACATGGTACTTGATGACATCTACATTCCAATCCCTGCATTTGGAAGGCAAAATAAAAGTTAATAGAGAATATAAGATGTTTATATAGGTTGAGAAAAAGATTGTGAACATGTATAAGTAACTAAACGAACCAAAGAACATGACTAGATAATGCATAGTGAAGTTTACCATCATAAAAGATGGGCTAATCAAATGTACACCTCGATCTTCTATATCTATCATATATGTATCCAATTGCATTTACAATCCACATACAAAACCAAGTTTATTGGCTCAAACAAATAAAACAAAAAACTACAATTAATTTATTGAACGTAATCGTAATAAACATGGAAAACCTTGCAACTTGAGTTGAAATTACCTACTAAAGTGTGCCTGAAGGGTCATCTCTCTACTTGAGGGTATTCAATATTGCTTCATGATTAGTAGTGCTAATAGTCCAAAGTTCCTTTGTCTTTGGTTTTCCTTTATGTTTCAACAACTTAACATTGGTCTCTATAACAAGGTGTGAATACATGAGAATGGTTTTGTGTTGCTCATAGTCTTCAAACACAGGAATGTCATTATTTCTAATCATATATGTGTGCAACAATGTTCCCGCAACAACATGTGATCCTATTGGATATGTGAAAATATCATCATCTTTCATCATTGTGCAAGTTTCTTCTTTCCTCATACACAACATGCTAACCAGTAATCTGATCTCTCATCATTCCCTTGTGGTGAAACCAATGCAAAAACATGTCCTGGTTG
The DNA here is from genome assembly GCA_027943335.1 of Chamaecyparis obtusa. Taxonomy (NCBI): domain Eukaryota; kingdom Viridiplantae; phylum Streptophyta; class Pinopsida; order Cupressales; family Cupressaceae; genus Chamaecyparis; species Chamaecyparis obtusa. The sequence goes on along the minus strand of BSBK01007161.1, from coordinate 183,149 downwards.
TAGAAGATCTGAAAGATGGTTGTAGTCAAGTGAACAATCCATGTCATCATTTATTATAGAGACTATGAGAGATAAAGGAGTAAGATAATGTGGAACCCATGTATCAACCCACTCACTTGACACACACTAATCCCAATCACACTGAAGATAACTCAGACAATAACAAGCCAACTCTTGTGTCCAAATGGTCCATGTACTAGCATCTGAGCTTCAAAATGAATGCATTTTTTAATAATCTTTCACAATTTGACAATCTAACCTATCTCCTATTGTGCCCAACTCAACCAACCAAAAGAATCTACACACCACTAAATCAAGAGTCCCCCCTGTGACAATGTTGAAGTACACCAATCAGAAATATAATGAGCATCAATGAATTCTACACCTGAAATCCTCAATTGCTCCTCAACTAGAGCTCTCTTTACGCATGCACCTACTCCATCATGCTCCCCTTTTCCATGACCGGCCTCAAAAAAACTCCAAATATGAGGTACACCTCTGATCTCTACATGCATTCTACATAACCAATAAAACATACAAGCATTTTGTAATTATCTTGCGTTGTTATCTTACCAAATGAGATGTCTATCCATAGCAATATTATTTTCCTGCACCCACTCAAAATAATTCTCAAAGCAATGTTGGACAAACTTGGATGAGTGTGATCTATCATCGCTCATATAAAAATGGTACTCTCTGATTATCTTCTGGTCATCTTCTGTACTATCAGGGGAATGTCTATATGCTATGTGCACAAAAATAGCAACCTAAATAGAATTGTAATATTGAGCTTGCAACTTGTTTTGGGGCTGCAATGTATAGTTCTCTACAATGTCAACAATTGATATAATAGTTCCAATCAGGAAAGTGTCCTTACACATCCTGAATTGTTGATCCAACCACTGAGACTTGTGAGTATGCCTTGCATACTTGTAAAAAAGATTCTTCCCGAAATCTGAAATAAAATCAGCTACATTGCATTCTTTTGTAACCAACTCACATCTAGAGCCTTCACCTCCACTTTTTAATGTATATTTAGTGGTTTCATATACCTTTTGTGGACAATTATCTTTTCAAAATCATGTTCGCAACCCTCATGAAAACATTCAACAAAATTTACTAGCCCACCACACTCCGAGCACTTGTCATTTAAGCAATCTTTTCTATAAAAGAAACATCCATCATCTCTAGGACATAAAAAATTATCTAGCAAGTCTCTTGATGATTTTTGAAGAGCACTTGCACCACACTCCTCCAACATTTCACTAGTATGCTAAGTAGAATGAATGGATCTTAACAATTCATGGTGCATTGAAAATTCCACATGATATTTGCAACAACAAGTATTTCAAATCTTAAGAGGCACACAAAAAAGGTTTAAGGGCTTCAAAATATCTTTGTGATATTTGCAATGTTGGATGTGTCTCAAAATTTTTTTTGAACAACATTGTTTGACTCACCTCCAAATAATGCTTGGGATGCGGGGTGCAGTCTCAAATGCCAATTCTCAACTTCAATACATCCTTCACATTTGGTGACACTCTTGAGTTATATTGTCAAAATAGTTGAATTTGATCCTTCACAGCATCGGTAAGCTTCTTATCACAATGTGAAAGTCTCCCACCATAAGCCCATGTTATATCATTTTGAAGAGGATCATCAAGTCTTTCTCTTCTTGCAAGTTCTCTATCAAAAGTTTTATGATTTAGATTCAAGTCAACACAAGTTTGTCTCATCAAACGAGTCTTTCTCAAATGATGACTTACTAAGGAGGTTGTAATAACCCTCCTAGTGGCTCTCTTATATTTTTCCTTGCTAGTCTTCCCAATGGAATTGAGAGCACTAAAAAGATTTCTCACAATAATAGCATTCATCTCCTTTTTCTTGTTCACACTAATCTTCAATTTGACTAGTATACATCTCATCTTCTACATCTTTAACAATTGCACAAACATTTGGCATTGCTCAACCAACATCTTGTGGCTAAAAATTTGATCAAAAAGTTTTGAAACCCACAACTGAATGGTTCTTTCTGATCTCTTGCCATCGAAATTGCTCATTATGTTCTCATAAATTTCAAGTAACCAGTTAGTTGTTCTTGAAGGTCTCAATTTTGAAGTTTGTCTTTCTTCCTCTAAAGGGACTTCATTTCTCATATAATTTGGAGATGTGTTATGTTGATTTGGTTCTTATGTACCATTATTATTGTCAATTCCTTCATATTTAATCAGTGGATTGTCATTGACAATGTCCACACTTTCATTGTCCACATCTACATGTTCATTTTCAAAACCTACATTTTCATCTTCAATCCCTACATTCTCATTTTCAATATTATTGTCATAAATCATTTCAAATTCATGTTCTTCACTTGAAACCACATTCAAAGGTGGGTCTATGCCAACATCTTCATTAATATCTAACATACCTTGTCTCTTGTTTTGATGGGAAACCCTATCCATTTCTCTATACACTTCAATCTCTTCATTTGTGAGTCTCCTCTTCCATTTATGCTTTCGACGACTACTACTCCCCATAGTTAGACCAAAAAGGTGATGCAAAAACCTTTGGTAATAGAGAAAATCCAATCAACAAGGGAAAAAGGTGGATGCTTGTCTTCTCTAAAGACAATAGATGGTTCTCTACAACTCAACTCTTGTGATTCGACAGAAAACTGTGACTCTCTGGAGGGACCCAGAGAATATTCAGAGAATATTGTTTTTACTTTTCACTAGTAAATAGAATCGGATATCCGAAATCTCTCTCTTTCTCTCTCTCTCTCTCTCCTACTCTCTCCCACTATCTCCCATTCTCTCTCTCTCTCTCTCTCTCTCTCTCTCCTATTATCTCCCCTTCCCCTTCCCCTTCTTTCTCTCTGCTACTCTCTCCCCTTATTTCTCTCTCTCTCTCTCTCTCTCCTACTCTCTCTCTCTCTCTCATAAATGTTTCCTTCTTCTCATATTCATTTGGAATGACCATTATAATGATTTTATAGTGGTTTTGGTGGTTTATAACTTCCCAACCACATTTTAAACCACCTCCTTACATTCTTTTAATCAGTATGCATTTTCTTGACAATATTTTATGCATTTTTGCATTACAACTTTTACAAGTTTAACTCCAAGCTTAAAAATTATTTGCATGGACACTTGAATCACCCTAAAATAGACTTAATAGACATTTTACATCAATTTTAGCCTTTATTAGGCATTCTTTCATATTTTAACCTTCTTGACCAAACTAGGACCTTTACATGACAATATTAACAATGGCTTCAAATTACCTTACATTTGGACTCAAATACATCACAAATGACTCAAATATATTTTAATATATGATATAAGGAATCTTAACATCCTTATTCTCTTGTACTTTAGGTTCCCTTGAACCACCTTTTCCCCCCCCCTCTCTCTCTCTCTCTCTCTCCTACTCTCTCCCCTTTACCTTCTCTCTCTCTCCCACTCTCTCCCCTTCCCCTCTCTCTCCTAGTCTCTCCCCTTTCCTCTCTCTCTCTCTCTCTCTCTCTCTCTCTCTCTCTCTCTCTCTGATTTAGAGCCTTCACCTCCACTTTTTAATGTATATTTAACAATTTCATATACCATTTTGTGGACAATTTTCCTTAAATGTTCTTACATCAATTTTTATGCTACTGTCAGTTTCTAGGACAGATGATGAGCGTACGGTGGTTCTAGATCAAGAGGACTTGGGCTGAAACTGTCTGTCATCAAATCAACTATGCAGGTATTTTTTTGAAATCATTTTGTATATCAAATAATATAATACATACTAATATAAAAATTTATTTTATAATATTAATGCTATGCTATTATTATTTAATATTAATATTAAAAATAATAATTTGTAATATGACCCTTTTGGTTATGAAGGACTCTATCTAGATCCAGGGTACTTTTGTCACCAAAAGTATTTGGAGAGCCTAGGATTCTATTAAGCCTTGGCTTTGGTGGGCTAGGAATGAATTCCGAGATGGTCTTTCTTTCAACCAACAGAACATTTGGTGGTCTCCTCTCTTTTCTCAACAGGGGATTCCTCTTGCTAGAGTTCAAGGGGTTCGTGCTCTTCGGTTTCACAAGCGTGGCATTCAAACTCTGAAAGACCTTTTTTCCTAAGTCACTATGAGTCTCCGATCTTGGGATGATCTCTGGGTTCAATTTCGGCTCATCCACCCAGATCGTCAGACTATTGATCTGCTGCTTTCAGCCATCCCACCTCACCTCTTGCATAAATTGGGTATTCAATTGGGCAAATCATGGTGGAAAGACTGGAAATGGTATCTTGCCACACCTTTCACCAATTACAAGCCTAAGCTTGGGTATTCTTGGCTTATGCCTCATTTTCCCATGATTGATTCTCTCAACCAGTGTTGGCATCTCTCTTCTTCTCAAAAGACTTGGGGCTGGAGATTTTGTACTATTTTGGATTCTATCACTGAGTCTAAAATTGCTCATTTTTCCTAGTGTTTGTTATACTAGGGCTTACCTTTGGGTGCTAGGATCTAGAATATGGGGGTTCCTGACCCTAAATGCCCTTTTTGTGGTCACTCTAAGACGCTCATGCACATTTTTTGGTTTTGTCATCATGCCCAGAATTACTGGGGTTGGATCCATGACTTTTTTGCTCCTTTTAGGCCTGAACCTTTTTCTTGGCACATGGCTCTTCTTGGTGACTCTCCCAGAATGCCTTCCTAGTACACCCAGATATGGCATACCTTGATGCTAGAAATTTTGTTTACTTTGTGGAAAGATTGAAACACTGTGTTTTTTTCTCACAATTTTCTAGATATTCATGTCTCTCTTTATGCTAAGGCTTGTATTTGTAATAATGCCATGATGCAGATTTAAGTGCAAGCAAATAAAGTGGCCCTCGAGGTTGCCCATTTGCAGGAGTTGCTCTAGCATTGGGGAAATGCCCCTTGTACTGTGGCTCAGGTGCCTCCATATTCTCTCTCAGCTAACTATACGCCACCTAGGGGATGATGTCATAGCTAAAGTTTCTCTACCAAACACTCTAGGACTCCATGTCAATGGCGTCACCACTCCGCCTCTCCTCCTCCTTGGAGGGATGTGGGTTTTGGTTGGCCTCTTGTGCTTACTTCCACTACTACTGCATTTTCTCTGCCTTCGGCCTCTGTTCCTGCTAATCACGACAAGTTCCCTCGCCTAGCGCTGGCTATCTTGCCTAGGCGGGAGGAAGGAGAATTGGAAAAAGATGATCCAGAAGACGGCTAGGCCATTCCTGATTAGACTCTTGGGCCCAATGTTTGGGGTAATCCTGATGATAAAGATCCTCCTCCCTCTTCTTATACTGCTCTTGCAGCTTTAGGATTTCTTATTTTATATGTTTTTTTGATGAATAGTTGTATGTTTCCAGCCTAAGTGTTGTGTGACTTGCGGGGTGACTCTTTCCCTCGACTCTTTTTTGTGAATATTGTACTTTAATATTTTTAATAGAAAAGGCCTATATTCATCAAAAATAATTTGTAATATATATTTTAAAATTGAAAAAAATATTTAATTAATATTAACATAAAAAAATACAATTTAATATGAAACTTGAAATTGAGAAAACTAGTGCAATTGAAATTTTGAATTAGGTGGGAAGTTTTGGATATCCGATATTATCGGATATTCAAAAGTTTTGAATATCTGATTAGGCTTGGTATTTTCTTGGGCAATACCAAATGTGGATGGTCAACCCTTTAGGCATGTTTAGGAGATTGTTTTTGACATCGAGACTTCGACCATGTAGCTGACGATTATTTTTTCACCCAAAATTGATGAAACAAAAAGGGTTTCTTAAAGACATTATCAACTTTCCATCAATATAATTTCTGTCAAATTTTGAGTTCAGTAAGTAATTATTACTTATATTTCAATTGAGTTATCTTTCAGTGCACTACTTAGTGTGTAAATAAGAGTTGACTTTTGTGTCCATACGAGACAAAAAGTGCTTTTTTCCTTTTTATAAAATAAGAATAATGCTTTATTTGTGCAACTTAGGATAAGAAGAAAAGTGGGGACTTTTTATTTAATAAAAGGGGAGGAAATATTCTTTTTAATCAAATAAAGACTTTAGAATAAGATGGTTAGCCCATAGAAAATAATCAAATAAATGATAACATAGGATTTGATCGAGAATAAGCAATTGATAATTTTAGCAAATAATGCTAGAAAGGAGCTAATAGTCTAGATGACCATTTTTAGGTGTATACATTTGCCCCTCTTTGACTATTGTGAGACCGATTTGGGATCACATGCAGTCAAAGAATAGATCAGCCAAGAAGGCAAGCAATAGCGATTTAACTCCAAAGTATGAAGTGCAGAGAGATAGAAAATCTTGCATGGTCAGCTTGGTAGCGATAGTACTGAACACTTAGGAAAGAGATGGATAGTATTAGAACTTGAGATGAGAACTAACATGTCAAGCACAAAGATAGATTGATCAGAGCAAATGGAAAGGTCAAGCATATGCTCTAGAGAATAGCCAATAGAATAAGTTGTGTATGCCCCCTCGGGATCGAAAGCAAAATCAAGTAGAGGGAATACAGAAGCAAGAGCAACATGATCAAATCACTCAAAATCATAATCGAAGATGAAAGATAATAGAATAACCATAGTCAAAACCTCAGAGAGAGATAAATGAAATGAATGAAAGACTAGAAGGATGAGAGAGGTGGAGATGAAGAGAAAGATGCCCCAGCAAAGATCGAAAGATCAGGCCTCAAAAGGGTCAATCAACTACGCAGAAGAAGGAGAAATGCAATTTTGACAATCAAGGTGAACTTGGATTTTAGTTTCAATCCCAAAATGAATAGAAAATGATGTGATATGAAAGACAAGAAGTGAAAGACATGATCAGGAAGAAGCAAAAGGTGAGCGCAATTTGACCGAAAGGTCCACGAAAGATGAAAGGAGAGCTCTCTCCATATGCAAGATGCAAAACTAACTAATCATGAACCTAAGAATGCAAGCTACATGAAAAGTCATTTACTTGCAAGGTTACAATGTTGTTAGACTCTAATATTCATCATCGAGCATTATTGGTAGCATCGCAAGATCATACAATGCAGACTAGCATAACTATGTGGATTTGAATATGATCTATATCAGATACGAATGTGGAAATCTCACCTAGGCACCAAAGACATATAAGTCAAGATGACTAGTGCAATAAGATTTCCTAAGTTTAGTATAGAAAGATTATACTTGCATCGAGACACAAGAAGGTCAAGATGACTACAAGTATGCACTTGCAAAAAATAGTCAAGGATAATACCTTGTGGATCCTAGGGTCAAGTGGAACAAGCATAAATGTGAATGACCACCAAGATCAACAAAATATACCCATAGGCAAAAAAAGAAAATAAAACATGTCCTCATGCCCCAGTCTTCTAGCTCAGCATCATCGAAAACTATGAGGGATAGAACACTCAACAAAGAAATCATCATAGACAGCACACAAAGAAATAAAGTCAAACAAGTCTCAGCGAGCCAAATGTGTAAGTACGTGTGTGTAGGTCATAGAGTCAAACTTTGAGTATCGCATCTACTAGTGGGAATATCACATCATTCAAGACTGCGGATAGGATATCTGATAAGTGTTAAGAAACACTCGACGCTAGGAAAGTGTTGAAAAACACAATTGGGGTGGTGTTGAAAAACACCGTTTGCAAGGTGCCTAAGAAACCCAAATGCACAAAGAGACCCAAGATAAGCTAGAACAATGTATGCCCCCTAGACTAAGACAAGAGTCAATGCTAGGCTAGGAGAGGCAAAGTGAGAAGTGGAATGAAAGAGCGCCATGCAAGACTGATAGACATAGGTGCAAGGGTCTCAAGAAGCACCTATTTCCAAGTTTTCACCACTTGATAGATTTTTTTCTAGGACTTTTTTTTTTTTTTGGTGAGACATCAAACCGCCTATTGCTAGGTTTTCACTAGGATGATCTTTTTTCAGTACTTTTTATGCTTTTTAGGATTTTTTCAGCATCATATATGAATTTTTTCATGATTTTTTCAAGATCAATAAAATATGTACAAAGAGCTCCAGAACTTCAGACATAGTACTTCTTCAGATGTAGATAATTGGTAGGCCCAGTAAGCTCTTCTCCCTCTGGCATAGATAGCTAATAGGCCTCAGACCCAAATGCTATTGTGATAATACAAGGACCTAACCAATAGGAACCAACCCTAAGCAATTTCCAAGCTAGCGCAGGATCATTAAAGTGTGATCTACATATACTGTCATGGACTTCAGCTAGCACTTTGTTTGACTCCTCTATTTCTAGATACTTAAGGAGAGTTCTGTCTAGACCCTTCCTATATAGGTCACCAGAAATGAGGGTAAAGTATGTAGTGTTATGGATGAGATTTTCAAGGATAACGTGAGCTTGGAAATAGGAAAAGATGGTGGCATTGTAGGAATTGTGGGCAGGATAGTGTAATTCTTCCACCAGGAACTTGAAGTGGGATTTATGCTTTTTCAATTGTAAAATGGATGCCAAAGTAATCAAGGCAATAGAAACTTTGATCAGAGCTCTAGTAATGTGTTGAAACAGGACAGATGTGAAATAATTCTTGAAAAATTTCACCATTTTTTTGTAAAGAATCAGCTTGTCATCTTTTATTTGATAATCATCATTTTTTAGTAAATCTTTATTTTTACTTTTTTAAGGTTCAGATACTACCACAATGTGGTTTTCACCATCTGACCATTTCTCTTTTCTTTTGATTTGATGATTGAGATACTTGATTTCTGATTCAGTCCTTTTTGTTGCTAGTTCGCTGGTGGAAGAAGTAGCAAGTTCAATGGCATGTTGATCCTGGGTGGACCAAGCTATGAGATCTGATTTTGCGAGATGAAATGAAGTGACTGGTTCAATAGTATTTATGCGAGGGATGTCATCTCTAGTGACAATAGAGGTTGAGCCTATAGGGTAAGCTCCAAAAGTGTTAAGATCTAGACTTGTCATAGAAGGACCAGCATGGTCCACTAAAGCAATACATGGATTAAACTCATCAGACCCTACACGAGACTCATCAACTATGTCAGGTTGGTCACCATAAGTATGAACCACATCCACTTCCATATCCACTATGGAAGATCTGTCAGAGAGAGTATCCTATTCATATTCATTTGAATATGTTGTTACGCTTCTACTGGGATGCTTGCACCAAGAAGGTTTAGGACCTTTAGAAGTAGAGGCTTCAACATCATTATGTGTGAGATCTCCTCTTTTTAGTAACTACAAAATATTCTTATGTTGTCAGCTCCTAGGTGTAGCAGCTTCAACTGTGTCCTCATCAGGTATGTGTCTTCTCCCCAAAGGATTGAAGTAGAAGTAAGATTGTCTCCCATTTGAGCCATAGTGTGCAGTGGTGACTAATCTGTATCTATGTCCGAATCACTAAGCATGGGAGCATTTCTAGAACATGTAGGGAGGTCATCATTGGCACCATATCCTAGACCTATTGTAATCTTAGAAGGTCGGCTATTAGTATGTCTCAAAGGCTCGACTAGGGCGTGTCCATTATCATTTATAGGTCCTTGACCTTGATAGCCCATTTTCTGCAAAAATTTATAGCCTTTACCATAGCGTTTAGGAGAAATAGGAGTAGCAATTATCATATCACCCTCTTCTTCTCTATAGATCCACTCTCTAATAGCTTGTTCTTCTCTTTCTTCCTCTAGGGGTATAGACGCTTGAACAAAATTACCAAAAATTATCATGGCAGAAGTAGAAGGCTTCATCTTATCAGAAGGTCTCCCATATGATCTAGGAGAAGTAGGCATAGAAACAAGGGAATCCAATGTGTATTCACCCATACCAAGGCTCATCATCTTAAAATTTTTCTCAATGACAATCAGGGATGCAATAGGATCATTAGAGGGTTTTTTGTGAGGAACAAACGTTTTAGCAGCAAAAAGAGTATTGATAGCAATAGAATGATCCCCAAGAATCACATTTTCAGCTCTGTTATGTGGGAATTTGACACACTGATGGTATGTAGAAGGCACAGCTTGCATGTCATGGATCCAAGGATGACCCAAAAGGATGTTATAAGAAAGTGGGATGTCCAATACTTGGAACATAATATCTTTTGTGACAGGGTCCACTCAGACAGGTAGCATGACAAGACCTTTTGAAGATCTTTCAACTTCATCATATGCTTTTATAGTAATTTTCCATTTAGGATCTACAACAAATTCTGACAAACCCAACTGTTGCACAACATTGAAAGAAATAATAGTTAACCTAGCACCATTGTCTATTAGTACTCGATGGACTCGGGTATGGTAGACCATAACTTCACTATGTAAGGCAAGATTATGAGGGTGACTAATAGATACATCATCTTCTATAGAAAAAGATAGATAATGAGGTGATGAGATGTGGTTGACCATATCCTGGAACCTATCTGGGTCAATGTCATTAGGGACATTTTCTATACGTAAATCCTTTTCAAGGATCTCCTTGTGCAAAGGGGATAGCTCAAGAAACTCAAAAATAGATATCTGTGCGCATGTCCGTTGTAATTGATGGACAAGATCATAGCTAGACAAAGCTAAAGGAATTGCAGGTTTGGAAGATGAGGCTTATTTAGGATCAGGCACAGTTTTAAGACCAATTTAGCTTGCCCCCTAGTAATAGCATTCAGTGCCTCACTCTGGGAAGATGAACTACCATGTGTTTACAAGACCAACTTTGACATACCATGATTGGCTTTATTATCATCTTGAGGTCGCACCATAAGAACACTCTCAATAGGCTCTACCATGTTGATCACAGGCGAATCAGAAGTATATGTATAGTTGATCTTAGCATCATGATTCTTCTTATGTGCTTGGGAGGTTTCACCTTTGTCATACTTAGGTAGAGGATCTTTGAAAGCTATGTGATCAGAATTTTTAACTAAGCCATCTATGAGAATTGTGCCTCCCTCAATGACATCTTGTATAGCATCTTTAAGTGTGAAACAATTGTCAGTCTTGTGTCCCTTGTTTCTATGATAGTAGCATTAATGATCCTCTCTCCACCAATCAGGCTTAACTGACGGATCATAGGGATGAGTTTTCTTAGGAAGTGTAAGATAATTATTGGCAACCAAAATCTTAAGAATCACATCATATGGTTCAGCCAATGGCGTATAGACCCATCGTCAGAATTGCTTCTTAGGCTTATCTGCATTCTGAGGCTTAGGAGCATTTTGAGCATTGGCAGCTTCTTGTTGTTTTGTTGCATAGATAGCATTAGAGAGATTGAAAGCAGGCTCTTTAGCTTTAGGGGCATCTACAACCCCATTATTAACAACATACTTGTTTCTACTCCAATGCTTTTTTTTGTCTTTTCCATTGCCTCTAGTATCTTTATTAATAACAATATCCCCCTTTCTAATGGCCACATCCTCAATCCGATATGCACTTTCAACCATGTCATTGAAACAGGAGAATAGTTGTTTCCTTAGGTCATAATACAACTTAGACACAAGAGTGTTGACAAAAATGTCAATCTTTTCTCTCTCGGGTAGTTGACGAGGATATTGAGAATACAATGACCTCCAATGTTGCAAATAAGTAGCAAATAACTCTCCTTGGTTTTGTCTCAAAGCACCAAGATCTATCATGGTGATAGGCTGTTGGATATTGTATGAATAGTGTTGTGTGAAGCACATAGCCAACTCATCAAAATTCTTCAAAGGAGGTGTCAACTTTGCAAACCATTCTAAAGCTTGTCCTCTTAAGCTTCGAGGGAATAATAGTAGAAAAAATGTGTCTTCGTGAAGAAAGTCCATGCTAAGAGCATAAAAGTGACACACATGGTCATGAGGATCACCATTTCCATCATACTTGTCATATTTGGGAACCTCAATATCCCTAGGAAAAGGGACCATGTATAGACTTTTATTGAAAGGAAGAGCACAAATAGATTCTACAAAGGAGACCTTTGGAGGCTCTCTTTCTATTGCCATTTGGGTAAGGCGTTGATTTGTCCAACATAGTTGTTCCTAAAGGATTTCCAATTCAGTTGGTACTCTTTGTTGGAAAATTTGTCTAACATCATAGCCAAGAGGAAGCTTGTATCCTCTAGAAGTCATATATTGGAAATATTGGTCTCCATTGCACTCTAAAAGCTTAAGCATCTTTCGTTGGGAGTCCTCATCTTGTTCAAATGCAATAAGATCTTCACTAGAAATATCATCAATGACCTCTTCCTTATGGTGAGAGGGAGGTGATCTAGGAGGTGAAGAAGGTACAACAAAAGTTCATCTCAAAAGTGACCTTGGTGGCATGTTGTTTCCATTGTTTCCACTGGTGCCAAAGAAAGGTCTATTTTCATAGCTACTAGTCTCAGGTTGTTCATGGGACATCTCTCTTGAAGTGATGCACCTAGCAACTTCCATTAAGCTTTTACTATACTCTCCATCGAAGAGTGCTTGTTTATCTCTTTGCTCAAAGTATTCTTTCATATGATGATACCTCTCTTGTTCGTTCATAGTAAGTGAGACATTGTCTATGTTTTTGGGGGTTTCGAACGTGGAAAAGAGGAAGCCTCCTTTGTACCATGGGGTAGCCTTAGAATTCTTAGATTGGCCAGAACTAGAACTGTCGTTGCGAGTGGGCACTTGTGAGCGTCTGGTTGGAGAAGGTAACTGAGTGTAATTGAATGGAGGATGATTCTCCTGCTCAAATTGAGACTGAGTTGTAACTGGCATGAAAAAGAATTGTTGGTTGACTAATATAATGAGACAAAGTTTCTCAGATATTGAGATAAGAAAAAGCTAATAGAGATCACTTGTCAAGATAGAACAATAGAGATGGCTCACCAAAAGTGCTCAAGAGCTTACAACAATCAATTGACTTAAGCTAAGAGATGAGTAAGAAGCTCGATTATCAAGTAGCTATAGCGGTAATCGTAATGTGACAAGTGATCAAGAGTAGCATTTGTTAGGCTCAAACCCAATAGTTTTAGGTCATTTTTCTCAGCCTAGAACAAATCTAAGCATGTAGACAATAAGCCAGCTTCAGATAAGAATAGGAAAAGTCACTCTACGACTGGTTAAAACTCAAGTTTAACAGCTTCGGATTGCAATAGCGATAGGACAATAGAATGACTCAGGCTGATACTTTCCAAGCAAGTAGGGCGATAGTTTATAGCGAGGCGATACTTTTCCTTAAACCAGGTGATAGTTTCCAATAAGCCAGGGTGATACTTTCCAGGCAGGCGGGGTGAGAGTCCAACAGGGGTGAACTATCACGCGACATTTCTCTCCATAGAGCGTGATACTATTGCAGAATTATACGACTCTTGACTAGTGAAGTGCAAAATCTCAGTTTTTGGGACTATTTGTTCAAAAATTTTAGTTTGAGGGTTGAGTTTTTCGATTTCAATCACAGTGACAGCAGTAAATTGACAGGTTTGCAAATAGTATGGGATCAAACATGTCTTCAAACACTTGAAAGAAGGGCTAAAGCAACCTTTCCAAGACAAACAATTGTGATATCAAAATTGAAAAACCCTATGAATGCTACCGAGATCTTGAATATGCAAGAATGTTTACATAGGTATAGCACAATGAGAACACTTCAAGCACTTACTATCCTAAAAATACAAGGCTCAATACTTAACAACTTGGCCCACAACTTGATGCTCCATTGCCTCACACAAAGTGGTTGCCCACAATAGATATTGGCTTTGTCATGGAAGTGCCAAAGACACAACCAAAGGAACACATATGGTGAGTAATCTTGGGGTGATCTGGGTTATTCCACTTGGATCAATCCTCGCACCAAGAAGCTAAGCAGAAAAATAGGGTGGCTTCTATCTATGGTTCTTAATAAGGGCTTCCATTCATAGCACCCCTCTTGCTCCTCATAAAGGACTAGGACCTTGCAGCCTCAAGAGTACCTTAAGCATTCTTGCTCAAAATTTTCCTCATGGTCACAATCCCACAAGTACTCACATCAAGCGAAGATAAGTACTATGTCTACCAAGGTTTTATGTCCTTGATAGCCTTGAGATTATAGTGGGTTGGAATAGCTCGGTATTAGCTTGTCCCCACTTGGGTCGTTCCTCTTGATTGCTCAAGAGTAGGCCCGCTAAAGGATTCTATACTACACAAAGAGTGGATTAACTCTTGAGGTTCAAGGTTTTTGGTTCACCACAAGGGTGAAGAGCATACTCCCCTATCTCAAGAATGTCTCCCAAACACACCAAGCAAGGATTCAATTACCCTCTTGCTTTCAAAATCCAAAGATGGGTCAAGATTTTCTGGTTCACCACAAGGGGGAAATGCATACTTCTCCTACCACCCAAGAATTCCTACAACAAGATATTATGTTCCTATGAAATGAAACAACTAGTAATTGCCACACTTGAAAAGAAAGCAATTAAATAGGCACTTGATTTGGTTTTTATGCTTAGGGCAGCCCTGCAAAAACCATTAGTAGCCCTCTTTGACATGCATTCTTTTAGGAAAATTCTTAATCAATGAGAGCACCTACAAGCACAACTTGTTAGCCCTACAAGGGTTAGCACATCAAAAACCAAATGAAATCTATAAATTAAATCTACCTAACCACAACAAACTAAACCAGCGAGCTCATTAGATCAAAACTTGGCAAGAAAGAACCAAGAAACAACTCATTGTCGGGTACAAGTGATAGTACAAACACCAAAAATATCACACGATACTTTACAGTATACTGGGGCGATAATATATTTCTAGGTGATACTTTGTCTTACACTAGGCGACAATATGTTCTGAACAGTGCGATAGTTCTTGCAATAGCCGAGCGATACTTTAACTAGTAAAGTATCGCACTGCTATATAATAAAGTATCGCACAATACCTGACAAAGTATCACACAATATTCTGAGCCAGAAAACCAGAAAGCCGAAATTAAGCTAGAAACTTGCTAAAAAATTGATGAAAATATAGAAAATTAAGGACAAAACACTAATGCTCTGCCCCATGGTGGGTGCCAAAAATGTACACACTAAGTAGTGCACTTCTCTAAATCATTACTTCCAAGAGATTCCATGGATTGGAAACCTTGAGAATGTGATTTAGAGCTCCCTAGGCATGGAGTGCAAGGATATGAAGAGTGCTCTCAGCTAGAGCTAGTTAAGCCTATAACCTTGCTAGCAAACCATGCAATGGGAGTTTCAAGGAAGACAAGGGCAAGAATGCCAATATCCTCAAGAATCAATAGGAGAATGCAAATGCAACTATACTAGAAATGAGAATGCAAGCTAAGCTATGAAAGGAAGTATGCAAGTGTTACAATCCAAGCTAATTAATCTATGTGAGCTAATCTAGAGCATGGAAATGAAGCTAATCTAAGAAAGCATAAATATGAAATTATGATGCAAGAAATGAAAGATGGATGCAAGAATGTCTTCAAAAGCTCCAAAGTCTCCAAGCAATCCTACAGCATAAGGTTAGCATAAAAAGATGGATCTTAAAATGAGAAGAGAGCTCTCCTTTTATAAGAAATGAGAAAGGATGGACCATGCAGATTAAGAGGCAAAAGATTTAATCAAGGGCGGAGCTTGAAAGAGGAGCAATCCATGTGCACAAATATCCTCCAATGGGAAAATAAGAGTTGACTTTTGTGTCCATATGAGACAAAAAGTGTTTTTCTCCTTTTTATAAAATAAGAATAATGCTTTATTTGTGCAACCTAGGATAAGAGGAAAAGTGGGGGCTTTTTATTTAACAAAAGGGGAGGAAATATTCATTTTAATTAAATAAAGAATTAGGATAAAATGGTTAGCCCATAGAATATAATCAAATAAATGATATAATAGGATTTGATCAAGAGATAAGAAATTGATGATTTTAGCAAATAGCACTAGCAAGGGGCTAATAGTCTAGGTGACCATTTTTAGGTTTATACACTTTCAAGTCATAATTGACATACTAATTGAAAAACAACTATAAATTTTAAACCGTTTAACCTTTTTGAAATCTGAAACATGCATCACATTCTATGCTTCGACTACTATACGAAAAAAAAATTCAATTTTATAAATTTTAGAATTAGTTAATGTGGTCAGACATGAGAGTTTTTTTATTCTGAAAAAATTGTAGTAGAAAATTCATAATTAATTATTTACTTGGCAAAAAATTACAAAAAAATATGCGTCACATCCGGACATGAGTCTACTACTTATATCTAGAATCTTGGGAAAATATATCATCATTTGATTGTGATTAAGGTGATCAGACATACACGTACTTTTTAGCTTTTCCCTGAAATTTTCATACTACTGCATTGAAATCTAAAATTTTGAACAATTAGATAAAAAAAATTTCAGACAAGGGCTAGTAGTTTAGAAACTACATTCAATTTCCTACAGATTCTATTCTTACAACTTTTTCACATAAGGTTCATAAGATGTTCAACTTTTTACGTCAAGTTGACTAACCCTAATTTTCTGATTTTCCATTGCCACTTAAGGCCATAGTTTGGTATACAATGATCCTGCACATACCCTTATTATGTCTTTGTCCTAAAACTTCTTCTCCACCCCTTTTAGATTATAGTGGCTTCTCATATATATTATTTGGGTAGAAATTGAATTGTCATTGAAAATTAATGGCCATAAAAACTCAATAGATTCTTTAATATTTTAGCATTCATATACACCACCATCAAAAACTAAATAATTATCTAACATGTTTTGTTATTCTTTTAGGTCCTTTTGTATATTGACAGTATAAAAAATTATCAGCTCCTCTCATTTTTGTTTTAGTCAATTAAAATTTACATGAATTTTTTATTCTTTATAGGCACTTTTCCTTTTGGATACTTTGATAGTTTGACATTTCAATAAACTACTAAAATTTTGAACTTTTCAAACTTCATATTCTCTTTGGCACCCTTGGCATTTGAAAACTAGTGTTTTGATAGAAATGACTTATACCAAACCTCAATTTTAAAAATAAAAATAAAAAAATCAATTGATTAAGCTTTATTAGTCTCTCAATGTTCTAAAATAGTTTAAATTAGAAAAGGTTGAATATTTTGCATATTTTACAAGCAAATCTAGTTTTTATAAATCTTGTGTTAACATTTGTTTCATGCATGGAAACAATAAAGAACATATTAAAAAATATAGCATGCAGTTGTACTCCACTTTTAATTGAAATATTTGAGCTCTATTTCACATGTATGCCTAATTTATTTTTACAAAGATTTGATGTGAGCAAAATCAATAATGATATTTGCATTGACATCTCCATCTGTCCTTATTAATAATTTATTCATTGTACAATCATACATAACCAATCAGTCCCAAAATTATCTCAGAACAGGATTGTTATATTCTGATCATCTTATCACTTAATGATAAAAATGTATCATATAGTCTCTTATAAGGTGATAAATGTATCATAAGTAGTGATTATGTAAATACTTATTAGCATACTTATATTTTAAAAAATATATGTAAAAAATGTTGAGAAAGATTATTTGAAGACAAACAAACATGTTAAGAGAAATAGAATAAATTAATTATCAAATATAAATTCATTTTTTCTTTAAAATAATGTTTTATTTTGCATCACATAACCAAGAGATTTTTTTAAGTTGCTTTGCATCAATGGACATGTCATTGATGAATATGTTCTCAAACGTACCTTTATTCTACTTGGTAGTATTTTGAGGTTTTCACACCATCACCCCACTACAAATGGGGACCCCCTCTTTTCGCTTGTAGTTGTTAGGTTTATTAGGTTTTGGTGGTTGTGTTAGTGGTTTAGAGCTTTAAAATATTGAGGGGTGATTGAGAAATCAAGCTATCAAAGTCACGATTTTTAAGTGCAAGTATTAAAATTAAAGTCCTTAGAGGTCAAGTTATAGTGGGTTGAGCCAAGAATCCTAGGTGTATCTAAATTTTGGCCTGTCAAATAGTGAAAAATACATTATAAAGGCATACTTTGTGCATAAAGGCCTTAAAATCCTTATAGAAATTAATTTTTCATTCTTAAAATTATCAAAATCCTAAGGAGAATCAATTTTTCTTTATAAAAATACATAAAATGCAGACTTACTATGAATTTTCTCACTTAAATTGATCAAAATCTGGACTAACTATGAATTTCCCCACTTAAATTGATCAAAATTTGGACATGGCATGGAATTCCCCTCTTTAAATGGCATTTTCTTAAAAGAATTCTAAGCATTGAGAGTCTATCCAAACATGGGTCGATTTTCCCCACTTGGAATTCATGGATATAAGTGTTGGAAAAATGGTTAGTGCTCCCCTCAAGATTTGTGACATGGTTTAATAGCCTCCTATGTGTTCTATAAGTCTAGTGGTTGTATCGAGCATTAACAGGTCAATCTTTTGGTGCAACGACAACCACTACTTGTAACAAGTGGTATTAGAGCTTGGTCATAGGTTCGAATCCCCTTGGGTAATGCTAAGGGTGAGATTGTTGGCAAAATGGTCAGTGCTCCCCTCGTGATTCATGACATGGTTTAACAACTTCTATAAGTCTAGTGGTTGTATCAAGCATTAACAGGACGATCTTTTGGTACAACGACAACCACTACTTGTAACAATAAGGTGTGAATGAAGAGTCCAAATGCAAGGCAATTTCCCCCCTTTTGGTTTTATACTTAGTCAAATTTTGAGATGCAAAAGTAGGGATTGTTCTAATAGATGTCTGGATTTATTTAGAGACAAGTTGATTTTCCCCTTTGAGATAACTAAGAATGATGAAAAAATTTCTAAGTATAGGAACTAGTTGTCCCTACACGGGTTGAAATTCCCCACTTATGAAAATGAAGGATAGTGTTTCATGTGAAATGTAAGGATTTGTTCTTGCATAAATCAGTTTCCCTACTTGGAAAAGGAGAAATGAAGTGTGGATATCCACTTTGAATGTATGGATGCCTTACTTTGAAGTGATAAAAGGGGACTTAGTAAAAAAAAAATTGTAAGTTCGCATCTGGATCGATTTTCCTCTTTAGTATTTTTTAATAACTAAATTAATTAAATAAAAGGGGAAATATCTAATAAAATTTTAAAAGCTTCTAGAAGATAAATTTTTTTATCCCACATTGCTTGTGTGGGTGAAAAGCAAAGGCAAAATTACTTTAAAAGAAGTTACAACCACGAGAAGATAGGGGTCATGAGAAAATAGGGGGAAAATGAAAAAATAACTTTTAGATTATATCAACTATTAAGAGCATTGGATGTGCAAATTTGTTTTTCAGACTAGGGTCTGAATTTTATCAAAAAATAAGGGAAAAACAAAAAGAACTTTCTCATTATATCAGTTATTAAGAGCATTGGATGTGCAAATTAGTTTTTCAAAGTAGAGTCTGAAATTTTCTCAAAAAATAGGGGAAAAACAAAAAGAACTTTCAGATTATATCAGCTATTAAGAACATTGGATGTGCAAATATTTTTTTCAAACTAGGGTTTGAAATTTTCTCAAATTGGACAATTTTTTTGAAAATTTGTTTAATTCCCACTGACCACAAATAGCTCCAAATATGGTCATGAGTGATTGCAAGGGTAAGATGTATGTTTTTTTAGTGAATCTGAAGCGTTGACAAGGCTGAAAATAAGCGTTCTCAGACTAAGTCTAAAATCCCCCCTTTAAAATCAATTTTCCTTTGAAATTCTCTGAGTTTTCAAACAATTCTAAACACTAACTTGTATGTAGGGTAGACCTTTTGGGGGTGTTCTAGGACTATTTCAAAGCCATAAGTGGTCTGAAACTCTTATGTCTACAAACATAAGTTTGTAAATGTTAGTAGCAGAGGTGATTTTTAGGAAATTCCTCATAAGTTTCCAACCTCACCAATTGTTAAGTGTGTTATTGCAGAGTCATTAGAAGGTTCTTTTGTGTCTAAATCACTAAGTTTGTAGACTAAATTCATTCAAAAAGGGGAAATTGTAGGTATGTCTTCAGACATTTTAAGTTGGCTTTGATGGTGAAATATGAGTGATGTGCGTAATTGAGTCATAATTTTTAATTCATAGTTCACATATAAATTCATGAGCTTAATGTATGGTGAGCTTAGTGAGATGTGAAGACCAATCCATAGCTAATTTTCAGACTTTTCATGTTTGTCTTTAGAAAATCAGAATTTAATGGAGGTATGATTGTGTTATTTTGTGGCTAAGTGTTGATCATTTTATTGTCTGAGGATTCTAATCCAAGTGCTTATTTTAGTTACAACTCTCAAGGGATAGAATTGATAAGTTATGGCATGGGATTCATAGATTGATTCATGGATTTAGAAGTCTAAATTTTATTATTTTGTTTAAATATCTTAGGATCATATTGACTTCAAGATTTGTACTAGGAATCATGTCCTATCAAAGGCAGGGATAGTTGCAAAGTGAATAGAGGAAGGTGGAAGACAAGTTCAAGCTCAAAGCCAAGGATAGCAATGAAAGAAGACTAACCTAAAGTGGTCAAGATCAAAGGAAAACATCACTTCAAGATAGTGCACTTCAAAGTTGGGACAAAGAAAAAGAGTCAAGGATCAAGCTAAAGTAATTATCCCAAGACCAAACCTTCATCAAGTAGGAAACATGGGACGATTCTAGATTTAAAGAAGTCCATAGAAAAGTTCAATGATTCAATTCATGTACATCCATGTCTCCTTATGCAAGTCATATTTCACTTAAAAAAATACTTGAAGAATAAGGACTATCTTACAAGGAGATCAACTTGTCCCTATTCACATCAATTTTCCATAAATATCAAAATAGGTACACCAAGGAATGTTTGAGGATGGTTCTAACACCAAATTCAACATAGGATCATGTACAAGGACATAAGTACAAGTGTGAGGTTGAGAACAAGAAAGAATTCAAAGACAAGATTCCCATAAAGGGAGTGATCTGGATGTTGATTGAGTCATACAAGGAAATGGACTGAGGAAGATGTTAATGTGTTCAAGGAATTGCTTGGTCTTGACATTGATGCTTCTTGTGATTTAGATTTGGATAAGTTGAAGAGGCACACTTCGTATTGGGCTAACACATTGGACACTTGCATGGAGAAATTAGAAGTTATGGAGATATAGCATGGCAACCTTCCTAGTACTGGCATAGAGGAACTTAGTGAAATTCTGGCTAATTTCATTGATTTTGCTAAAAAGGAAACAAAAAAGGGAGTGCACATCTTGGATGATGAGTTCTATGATGACTAGGAAGCTTCCTTGTTTCTTATTAGTTCTCAAGACATTGAATTTGCTCATTGGCTTATTTTGTGGTGCTTCATTTCTCTTGGCCATTTTTTGTTGTCCTAATTAGGGTTTGTAATGGATTAATTTGGGTCATTGATTTTAAATCAATCTTGTCCATTCATTATAATTACGGCTCCTATAGAAACCCCAACCCACTCATATGTAAAGCAGGACTTGTTGAAATTATTGCTATGATACTGCCAAATTGTTCTTAATTCATTGTTGGTCTTCATGGTGAATTGTTTGTATCATTTTGGATCATTGCATGGTTTCTTCATTTTCCTCAAATTAGGATTTCATTTTATGTTTTTTAGAAGTAGCGTTTAGTTGAATGGAAGTGATTTTGAATCAATCTTTGTGGAACTCACCTAATCCATACCACTAGCTACTTGTTGATTGTAAGTTTGTCTTGCATGGTCAAATGGAATTTTAGTGAGCCTTACTTCAATTATTGTGTGTGCATTGATATGCATCGATAGATGGTGTTAATGGAATAGTAATAGTTTGAACATCTCACATCTATCTTAGGAGATTGCACTAGCTTGGTTGATGTTGATGGCTAAACTAAGTCTAGTAGAGTTATAAAGACATTTGCAATTTCTTGCATTCTAAGAGTAGAATAATTCTCTAAACCCTTCATCCCTTAGCAGGATATTGTTGGAAGAAGTTAGAGTAGTTGATATCCATTGAATGATTAATGTAAGTCCATTTGTGATAACCAACATATCACATCACAACAAACTTAGTGAAAGTCCACGATTGAGAAGGAACCTTGAGGTTGTCTCATTTGATCACACAATCCAGATACATTATTTAGCATATGAGCTTTCTTATTCAATAGAGAGTTGGAGATTTGGTATTTCATCTTGGGATACTAAGTATTCAATGTTGTATGTTATAGTGGAATAAATTTACATCAACAAAAATTGGTGCGAGAGGGAGGGGTTGAACAAGGTTCATTCATGAAGATATCAACAAGTATGAGCTTTAAAGTTATATTTGAGATGTGATAGATCTCTTCAAAATTTTGAAAAATTAAAAAAATTAAAAAATCAAAAAATCAAAAAAAGGGAAAAGAAAAAGGGAGTGCACATCTTAGATGATGAGTTGTATGATGAATAGGCAGCTTCCTTGTTTCTTATTGGTTCTCAAGACATTGAATCTTCTCATTGCCTTATTTTGTGGTTCTCCATTTCTATTAGCTATTTTTTGTTGCACTAATTAGGGTTTTTAATGGATTAATATGGGCCATTGATTTCAAATCAATCTTGACCGTGCAGTGTAATTGGGGATCCTATATAAACCCCACCCCTCTTATTTGTAAAGCAAGATTGTTGAAATTGTTGCTATGATACTATAATTGGGGCTCCTATATAAACCCCAGCCCTCTTATTTGTAAAGCAGGACTTGTTGAAATTGTTGCTATGATACTACCAAATTGTTCTTAATTCATTGTTGGTCTTCATAGTGAATTATTTGTATCATTTTGGAGTATTGCAAGGTTTTCTCATTTTCCTCACTTAGATTAGGAGTTCACTTCATGTTGTTTAGAAGTAGTGTTTAGTTTAATGTAAGTGATTGTGAATCAATCTTTTTGGAACTCATCTAATCTATACCACTTGTTGTTTATTGATTGTAAGTTTTCCTTGTGTGGTCAACTAGAAGTTTAATGAGCCTTACTTCAATTATTTATTGCACATTGATATGTATCAATAGATGGTGTTAATGGAATGGTAATAGTTTGATCTTACGTCTACCGTAGGAGATTACACTAGCTTGGTGATGTTGATGGCTAAACTAAGTCTAGTAGAGTCACAGAGATATTCACAAATTATGCATTCTAGAAGTAGAATAGTTCTCTAAACCCTTCACCCCTTAGCAATTTGTTGTTGGAAGAATTTGAAGTAGTTGATATCCATTGAATGAATAATGTAAGTCCCTTCATGATAACCAACATATCACACCATAAAAACTGAGTGAAAGTCCATGATTGAGAAGGAACCTTGAGGTAGTCTCATTTGATCACACAATCTAGATACATTGTTTAGCATATGAGCTTCCTTATTAAAAATAGAGTAGGAGATTTGGTATTTCATCTTCAAATACTAAGCATTCAATTATGTATGTTGTAGTGGAATATTACTCACATCAATAGGTAGAAGTTGCACTAAAGTCAATTCACCCATGACATAAACTCATCTCACTCAATAAGTATTATTAAAGCCAATATTTAAAAAATGTTTCTCTAAGTTTAAAATGAAATTCAAACTGCTTAACAAAATATGAAATTAGAAATAGATTAAAAAATACAATTCAAATTTTAGTTGGTCAGTATAACCTTCCTATCAAATTTTAGTAAATAGATTATGTCGGCCCATCAAGTTCTTTCAAATCTCATATAAACCTCTAAACAAATGTCAATAATAAGCCAGATTGCATGATTTGATTATAGTATTATAAAAGATCCATCCAGGTTTAACTTCTCATTGCAATTTTGTGGTGGAAATTATTACGGAAATCCAATAGAGAAAGACTACAACCATAATCATTTCTCTATATTTAATATTAGCAGGTGCCCTGTTAGCCTTAAACACCGACTAACTAAAAGAAACCCTAGTGATCCATCTCCACAAAATGGCATTATATTTGATACTATTAGCATTGACCCTATTTCAATATTTTTACACATTTTTATCCTCTCTAGGTTACATTGTGGCTTCTATGAAGGAAGCTGATACAAAAAGTGAATTGGGTTGCTCTTCAAGAATAGCACTGCCCCCTGAACTTCCTGATTATTATGGAATAACCAATGCTAAAGAAATGGTTATTCTACTATTGTCTTACATTAACAAAACATATTTTAAAATATGTCATTACTATTAAAATTGGCAGCCTGCACAAGCAAGACACTGTTGTGAGTGTGACAAATGTGTTATGAGTGATGATCACCATTGCTCATTTCTACAAACATGAGTGGGTCAAGGCAGTCATTGCAAGCTGTGGTGATTTCTTTGGGAGGAGACAGTTTTGTGATCATGGACTATTGTAAGTTCAATTAGAAAGCATGTTCTCAAGAAAATATGCTGGCAGTCAAGCATTGAGATAATACTTGTGATTATCTTGATAGTAATCCTCATTTTTGTTCTGTTGCATTTGATTTTCCATACTTATTCAGTTCTGACTTATAAGACAAAATATTAATTTGTTAAGCATGGTAAAGTAAAAAGTTTTGGTAGAGACATACAACAAAGGGAAGACCATTGATCAAAAATATATTGTGTTCCAAAATATTTCAGGGACGGATAGGGGACGAAAGGACATATATATATATATATATATATATATATATATATATATATATATATATATATATATATATATATATATATATATATAATTTATTAAGATATTATAGATAGAGAAATGAAAAGAGAGAGAGATTTGTAAATAACTGATAACAACAAGAGAGTAAGTAAATAAATCACAAGTTACAACAGCAATATAACAACATTATAACAATAGTCTCAAACATCAAAATCATGGTCTGTCAATATGAATATCCAAATCAAAATGTCTCAAACATGTATCCAAAAGTCACAAACATCAAAATATAATAGGCTACAAGCACAACCTATGAAACTAAGCCTCATTCTGGCTATCAATATCCAAAAACTCAAAATCATCTAAGTCATTATCTCCCTCTAGAAAAAGTAGAACATCCAATGGTAGCTTGACCAATCCTAGTTGCACCTCCTCATCAATCTACCTAACATCTTCAGGATCACACATCTCATTGTGTTGTTAGTATCGGCTAACTCGAACACAAATTTGAACCTTGTGACATAGGTAAGATATTAAGAAGTAATATGTTTTTGTTTTGATATTTTTTATTATTTTAGGGTTAAGAAGACAAATGCATGCCCTTGTGGGCCCCACATGTTGCCTCTTTGGCAAAAAAAATTTAAAAAAAAAACTATTTTTTCTTTATTTTTAAAGCCCAAAATCATTTTAAGATGCAGGGGACAACAAGCCATTCCAAGGATGGACAAGGTGCACTTCGACACCCCCTAGCCGTTTTAGGGATGGCTAGCCATTACCAAATGTCTAGGGACATTTCCTAGCATTTCTGGTGATTTTCAACAATCAAGGACAATTGTGGAATGTTTCCTTTACATCCTCCCGTCCCCAAAATATGAAGGGGATGGGGATGGGGTGTCATTGGACAAGGGATGCATCCCCATGTATCCTTAGAAATATATACCATTTTTGTTGTAAAAAGGACAACAGTGTTCTGATTAATGGAAAAAATAGGTTTTGAAGGGACCTGAAACCTTGTACAAAGAAAGAGCTTAAGATAGAGCATTAGGAGCATACCAAACACAACAATGCAACAATAACACAAGGCCACCATCCCTAAGAAATCACCAAGAAGAACTTAGTCAAAGAAACACCCAAACCACTGCATAAGATAAAACATTGGAGATTCGTAGTAAAAGAAAAGAACTATCTTTTTGTCCCCTTCATATGAGAACACAGGGTCATGTCAAAAGACGGGGAGGATTTCTTAGAATTTTTGCCTTTAACTATTATCCAACATTCTTCAACACTTGTAGCCTTATCCTACCAACACAATGATTCAAGAGCTGGATAACCAACCCCCAAAAGTGGGGTAGATTCCCCCAGAGAAACATCCAGCGCATGGCTACCATTAGATCCACCCAAAGGGGGATCAAGAAAAGGAGTTGAAAGGTTAGATCCAACACCTATTAAAATACCACAATTTTCAGCTAAGCCAACATCCATCGATTCAACAGAAATTTTGGTATCACCCAACGTAGCAAGAGCAAGTTCAGGTCCAACAACCTGGAAGAGGACATGACCAACAGCTCCAGTAGACCCTTCAGGAACATTAATATCAGGACATAAACCAACCTTCTCACTAGCAGACAACGGATTGCCATTATTAGTAGTAGCCTCCATCTCAAGGTGAGAGGAGATTTTTAGGACAATGTAATGTTGGGTAGAAGCACCCTTCCACCAAGAAGTAGAAGACTTATTCTTCTTGGAAATGAAGCCACATTGGGAGGATAAATGGCCCATCTTAAAACATTTGCGACATCTAAAAGGATTGCCTTCAAAGTCAAGCTGCTGGATCCAAGGCCCCAAGGATGATTCAATTTTAATTTCAGTTGGGAGGCCCTTCAAGGTATCCATTTCTACCAAGATAAGAGCATAAGTAGAATGATACATATTATCATAATTTCTATCAATCAGTAAGAAATCCCCCAAAGCCCCACCCACTTCCTCAAGGACAGAATCATGCCATAGATGAAGGGGTAGATTGGGGAGTCTGACCCAAATAGGGATAGTAATAAAGACTTCAGTGGAAGGATTAAAATCATGGTGCCATGGCTTTACCATGAGCATGAATTTTTCATCCTCCCAACAAAAGAAATAATCACAAAGAATTGTAGCTCTATCCACAACATTATCAAATTTTGCAATGAAATTTTTTTTTGCCATAGGATAGATGTTAATAGTACCTGATAATTTTGGTTCCCATCTTCGAGAAACCCAATCATGTAGTTGGGGAAGGCTAGGCCAAAAACCCTGAAACTGGTAGATTAGTCCATGGGATTTTAAAATTTTGTTCATCAAATCTCTATCAGCACCAGATGACAACTTGATAGATAAAGATCCACAAATAGGAACTAGTGAAAAGGAAGCCCCATTGTCATTGGAAGCCCTACGTCCCTTCACAACCGCAACTATCTTGGAAACACCGTCAGCAAAAGACCTAGAAGCCTTAGAAGTAGGACCATCAACCCCTAAAGAAGGGATGCCATCCGCACACACCCTGGTTGCAGTAGAAGAGGAAGATGCCACCAGAACATCAGCCGCCTTCACCAAACCCTCTGTAGCTGCAAAAGATATAGAAGACGCCAGAGGAATATGCTGACAAGCCCCATCCAACACCACATCCACCACAGCCCCAACAAGAGGTAGAGAGAAACCATGGGAGGCCAAGGAGGCCACTACACCCACCAGACCATCCACAGCGGCAGAGGATGGGTGCACAGGAGGCCCAACAGTCGCGCAGGAAGGGCACGCAGGAGATGTAGCACTTGCGCGGGACATTTCAAAAAGTTAATAATAATAAAAAAGGACAATAATGTTTTCAGTTCATTTGGGTTAGTATGAAGGTTGTTTCATACTTTGTCTCATCTAGGTTGTGGGTGCCTGTTGTAAAACCTTTGCTTTGGTCTTGATTCGTTCTGTTTAATGGGCTTACTTGAATATCTTTTGTGGCCATTCTGTGTAGGGTTTCGGGGCCCCTTCAAAACCTTCTTTTACCATAATAAAAAATAATGTCTGATTATGGTGAATGAATGAATTTTTTTAATAACGTTCAAAAAGCCAAACAACTTATGAGACCCAGAGATTGTTAGGATCAAGCAACACTAAGAGGGGGTGGGGGCTGAATTAGTGTTGCAACACTTTTAACAATTCTTAACCATTTAATACTTAACCATGCACTAACTAAAATAATGAAAGCATACACATAAAGTTAATAACTCATAACACCCTGATTTTTTTTCGAGGAAACCTTGGCCAAGGGAAAACCCCGGTGGGGATGGTACCCACAATATATGCACTAAGAGTATAATGTCCCTATTAGGAGACCTTTACCTGTTAGGAGCAAAATATTGTATTTAGTACATGTCCATGTTAGTGAATAGACATTGTTAGGGGTGATACAATGGAGCTCACTACTCTTACAAGGACTCACTATCCAGTATTAAAAAAGATTTTACAATAGTAAAAGTGAACTACAACATCTGCTATGTCAAAGTAGTTCTAGTTGAAGCTCGTAACAATAATCATAGAATCTCCACTTAATCAGTCATCATATATCCATGTTTCCTTGTCCATCAACCTCGCATCTGAAAACTCACACATATATATACTAGATCAACTTTGTTTCTCAGACGGCTCACTAATTCTTCACAAAATGTGTCTCCAAACTTGGCCCATAATGAAATAAACAACACACGACCATTTATCCATCAAGATAGGTGAGGACCTATCATAAACTATGATTTGGATCAATAAAATAAC
This sequence comes from Chamaecyparis obtusa, assembly GCA_027943335.1. Taxonomy (NCBI): domain Eukaryota; kingdom Viridiplantae; phylum Streptophyta; class Pinopsida; order Cupressales; family Cupressaceae; genus Chamaecyparis; species Chamaecyparis obtusa. The sequence continues at coordinate 154,788 of BSBK01007161.1, read as the reverse complement.
TTACTTTATATCCAAATGTTGCATCCACTGATATGCCCTATTTTCACTATTTCTTATACTCGCATGTTTTTGCCAACTTGTTGTTAGAGTAATCATACTTTATGCTTATTAATTAAATCACTTTGGTTTAATTAATTAAGTCATTTATTACTCTATTTACTTAAGCTATCTTTTAGGTGCATTATGATTAATATATTTATTAATTATAATGTGCAACCTAGCTTTATTTTTTGCTTTATAGCTTTAGGGTTTTATTGTTCACCTATATGGTTGAACCCTTTGTATATTCTTTTTAGATAATCTTGGAATACAATTGCTCTTTACATGTCCATAAGATGTCTCTGGCTTTTTGGCCCTCATAGATTTTTCTTACTTCTGTTCTTTGCTTCTTCCATGTGACAGGGTTATGCATGCAGGTGTTCTTGGGAGATTAGTATTTCACCTAATCTAACATGGTATCAGAGCCAGGTTGCTGCTCGTTGTTCGTGTTTTGTTGAAGTGTTTCAGAAGCAGGAGGTTTTCAAGGGTTTCAGAAGTTTTTTTTGTGGATCTGGGGGGGAGCCAAAATTTGGCTCACCTTGGGCAAAAACGGACACCAGCATTGTGTCCGGAAGGCCCAAGAACCCCTAAATCCATATAAAACTTGTCCATTTTGGACACAGTGGCATCTGAGGCAAAAAAATTTTGCATACCAGGGCCGTACGGCCCTGGCACGCACTCCGAGGTGGGTATAGTCGGCAATTTTTTTTAAAAAAATATATTAAAAAAAAATATCATTTTGGGCGGCCGCCCAGCGGCCACTAGCGCACAGCCAAGCGGCCACCACAGAGTCGCGGCCCAGCTCTGCCGGCCCGCGGCCCCACCGCCCCCGCTCCATTCTGCAGGCCCTACAGCCCGCCCAGCCGCCGCCCGGCCCAGCCGCCACCCCGGCTCCGCCAGCGCCCCCGTGCCCTCCACTCTGCTCCGCCGACAGCCCCCGCTCAGCTCCGCCCACCGCTCCGTCGGCCGCCCGGCGGGGTTTTAAGCCCTGCGGGCCCTAGCGGCGGTCACATGGGTGACCGGGAGCTCTAGCTCCAGCCCCCTGCGCGCGCCATGCGCCCAGGGGCTCTTTTTTTTCCAGCCCCAGGGGCTTAAAAATTTATTTTGAAGCCTTTTTAGGGTACCTGGGCCTTTTTTGCCATATCTTCTTCATCTGGAGGCGTATTTGGGAGTTTTTTATATCATCGGAAAGCTCTTTCTGAGACGAACGCAATTATGGAGGTTTTTTTTTGAGTTTTTTGCCTCATTTTTCGTACCATGCCTTCGAAGGCAGGACTACTTTTTTGCCTTCCTGGAGCACCTGATGCTTTTTTTGGCATAACTTGCTCATACGGAGGAGTTAGTGGGCGAATGAGACATCATCAGAAAGATGATTCCGAGACGGTCGTTTTATACGTAGAGATTTTTTCCAGATTCTTCTTCCATTTTTCGCACCAGGCTGTTGAATTCAGAGGTTTTCATTTTCAGGTGCCTGCCAGAGCACCTGTCACTATTTTTGCTGTAACTCGAGCATACGATGGCGTTTTTTGCCAAACGAGATATCGACGGAAAGCTGGTTCTGAGACCGTTCTATTTTTTTTAGTTTGGTTGTTTGATTTTGCCATTTGCAGGGGTTTTTTGCCAGTCAAAGTCACGGGTATTTTTTGCATTCCGAACACTATATCTCTCACATTCGGGCTCAGTTTTCAGCAAACTTGGTATTTTCGGAAAGCTTGTTCAGTGTACTTTTTAGTTTCAGAGGTCTTATTTCCAGATTCTATACCAGGTTCTTCCTCCATTGAGTTTTGCTTTTCTGCACTCAGATGGACTACTTGGCTTTTACAGGTCCACGGATCTCCATTCTTGGGATGACTTCTGCTTCTGTTCTCACTGTTCTTCTTTCCTTCTTCTTTTGAGTATTGTATATATCTCCACTGTTGCATTTTTTTTCTGTAAACGCACTGAGATAAAGTGCCTACTTTTGCATATCTGGGATCTTGTACACCTTGTGTTTGTTTGTACTCGCACTCAGTTATAAAGTGCCATGGGGGGTTATGATGTTTTGCCTTTTGTGCTCATCCACCTTTGTCAAGTGAGTGTACCTTCCATGACATTAGCCCATGCTATGTGTCCAGACGATCTATTCTTCTTCGACACCGCCCTTTATCCTGTGCGTGTACTTCTGTTGCACTGTTGGTGTTCCTGATTCTTCTTCTTGCAGATGTTTCTGGCATTGCATTTCAGTGTTCTTGTCACCCCTCTCCCTGTTCAGCATTATGGGGGGGTTCACCTGTTGGCTCTATTGCTTCCTTGGTTCAGTTGAGTGATCTACGTATTCAATTTTTGTTCCTATGTACTAGGCGGATGCAGTGGCTAGGCACCTATGCATTTCGGTGAGATGGATCATCTACTATATAGACACTCATTCATTCCTATTTTGGAGGTCACCTATTTGATTGATCAGCTCTTCAGACTTTGTCTTCTCTACCTGGTCATGCACTATTTCAGTGGGGGTTCCAGCAGTATTCTTCTGACAGTGTTTGCAGCTTCATGCTTCGGAGATGCTTCATGCTCTTTCTTGTTCCTTTCTTTGGGACATTCCCTAGATTGGAGGCTTTGTTTCCTTCATCTAGTTTATTTTCTTGTACTTGGGTACCTAATCAGGCCTTGTTGCCGGGACCCATTTTTTGCTTTCATAGCTATGCTAAGTTAGCTTCCCTCTTGAGCTACGCTTAAGGGGGGGTGTTAGAGTAATCATACTTTATGCTTATTAATTAAATCACTTTGGTTTAATTAATTAAGTCATTTATTACTCTATTTACTTAAGCTATCTTTTAGGTGCATTATAATTAATATATTTATTAATTATAATGTGCAACCTAGCTTTATTTTTTGCTTTATAGCTTTAGGGTTTTATTGTTCACCTATATGGTTGAACCCTTTGTATATTCTTTTTAGATAATCTTGGAATACAATTGCTCTTTACATGTCCATAAGATGTCTCTGGCTTTTTGGCCCCCATAGATTTTTCTTGCTTCTGTTCTTTGCTTCTTCCATGTGACAGGGTTATGCATGCAGGTGTTCTTGGGAGATTAGTATTTCACCTAATCTAACACTTGTAACTCTTTCCAGTCATAACCAAAATTGAAGCAACTATATTAGAAGCCATAATACATCCCATATATCCTATATCCAAGCTCCCATGCCATCACAATTAGTATTCCATTATGGTTGACCAAAACAGCTTGACTATTCACTGCGAAGTGACTCCGTACTTAGGCATTTTTCACTTGTCTGAATATCCAAAATGTGTTTCCATTCCAAGCAACCATGGAAGAGATATGTGTTGCTAGCAATGGAAACATATACAAATTCATATACTTCTCACTTGCCAACATGGATACCTAGCAAACAGTTCATCATGAAAAGTCCAAAATAGAAAAGCCCAAAATGCTCTAGCTACTAAATCTATTTTTCCTTCCGCATAAAGGATCTTCTACTGTTGGTATTTCTCTACCTATCTTGGTTATCACTATCTGAAAAATTGCATTGCAATTTGTTTATATTGTTAGCAATAAATTGATGTGAGTTTTCCTCCATTAAACCTAATGGCTTACTTGGAAACTCAAAATCCAAACTAAACATAAAAACTATGATTTTCTCTACATGATTTCTTCTTGTTTTCGTAAAACAATTTATATATTTATCTTATTATCTAAAAATAGTAAATCCAACTCCAAATGTAAAAACCATGTAAACCCATTGCATGAATATAATCAACCATTTGTTCTAGAAAATAGAACATATAACTTCTATCTACTTAAAAAGGAAAAAAATACTGCACTTTTACTCTACCCATTCAAATAAAACTTTGAAACAAAAGTTTTTATCAGCCAAGATATTCTCCAAATCTCCTGATTAGATCTTCGAGCCATGCAAGTACTAAGTAATTGTATTTAAATTTTCCTATTGTTGCAAGTTGCTGGATTTTTGTTGTCTTGTTGAATTTTTGTTGTTGATTATTTGTGGTGCTTTGTGACTGTCTTTAGGCTTTTCATATAGTCTATTATGTGCTATGTATAAGAATGGGGTTCTTTTAGAATCTTTTGTTCCTATCCATAATTCCATTAAAAAATGTTTACCTTAAAACAAATATACCTTTATGAATATGTGAGATATAGCAATGAACATGTTTGTCCTCAATCTTTTAATCATCTTACTTAAAAATCAAAATTATCTTACTGTTTAAAAAATCAAATGTATCAAATAGTCCCACATGTATAACTAGATGATAAATGCACTCAGAAAAGAAAAATATCCTTTACATGTGAGTTACCGTTCATCAAGCAAATGATGTTACATTTTCTTTTTATTATTGTTGGGTCTTGATAGAAGACATTTTTCTTCGTAAATTTGATGGTAGATGACTTGATGAAGATGGAAGTATTCCCTCTAATCTTCAGTGTTGCATTTAAAATATTTGTCAAATGTTGTCCTTGAATGTTAGGAGTGTCTCTTTCCATCTTCATGGATGTCATCTTCTTCAAATCTAAGAACTAAGACTGTTTACATGTATCCATTAAGAGTGGAGCTATTCTTGTTAATGTATTTAGAAATAGTTTTAAATATAATTTTTATGTTATATCTTGTTTTTCTTCCTATTCTTTGGACCAACCTTTGTTCAAAACACTAACTGTGAAAAAAATGTTTATTAGATAATTTAGTGGCTTTTTGTTCAATACCAATTGTTATGGTGGTAATCTTCTAATCATTTTAGAATTCATATTTGTGTTAACCAACTATTAAAGTTGTATCAACTTGCTACCATATGTACAACAAGTGCATGAATGTGGAGATGTTTGCACTTAGTTGATTCTTGTACGTTATGGTGTGCTATACAAGGAAGAAATAAGATGCAATAAGGAAAAAAGTTGGGGCTTTAGTGACTGTATTAAAGCTCCAAAAATAAAACACTTTTTTTTTAATTGAAAGAAGTATAATCAAACAAAATTACATATAGCTGAGAAAACTCGGTAGCAAAATGTTGAAAAACATTTTGCAACATGTTTGGCATGATCTCGAGAGAAGTTATGAAACTATCAAATGGTTGAGTTTATAGGGGACCATAACATTTTTCAATCTTTGATAAACAAATTTGACATGCAATGGGTTTTGGATACCTTCCATCTTCTATGGATACCTTACAAAGTGTATAGGTAGAAAAGTCATAGGAAGAAAAGCTCCAAAAATAAAACATGTTTGGCATGATCTTGAGAGAAGTTATGAAACTATCAAATGGTTGAATTTATAGGGATCATAACATTTTTCAATCTTTGACCAATGAGTTTGACATGTAATGGGTCTGGATACCTTCCATCTTCTATAGATACCTTACAGAGTGTTTAAGTTTCTACTCATAAGCTTATAGAAAATCATTAGGTTACCGATGCACCTAGGATCAGCTCGAAGGTGGAGCCGAATGCGGCGGAGCTGGATGCTGATCTGGGTGCCATTTAGATGCCTCCTAGAAGTGCATCCTAGGTGCCCAGATGTGCTTTGGATGCTTTAAAGCGCATCCAAGTGCCCAGGATGTGCTTCTAGGAGGCATCCACAAGGCACCCAGGTGCATCCATAAGCATCCGTAGGCCTAGGCTTTAAAAAAACACATTATTGTTCCCTAAAATGACTTAAAGCACTTTCTAACATGTGCTAAATAATATTTTTTATCCTTTTTTTTTTCCTCCTAAGCCATAAAATGGCCCTAAAAGAGACCATTCAATCATTTTTCATCTCATTTTGTTTGCATCTAGGCTCTCTTCTCATTTGGTCTCCATTTGGGCATTTTGAAGTCAAGGTGATTATTTTCGAAGATGATCATTCATGGGGTGAGAGATAGCTTCCACAAGGGAGATTCAAGCATCTAAGGTAAGCATTTGATCCCATTCTTGATTCCTTTAATGATTTTTTTTTAGATTTGATGAATTTTTTCAAGTTTGGAAAGAAAAATTTCAAGTTTTTTTTTTCAAAGAAATAGAGAAACAAGTTTAGCTATCTATTGTAATATTTTTGTATCAATTGTTTGCACTTGTATGCTTGAAGTTCATAGTTTTTTTCTATTGTAAATTTACTTAATTTCTTATTATAGCAAGAAATTAGATTGTATTGTGCAAGAATGGCCACCACCGGTAGTCAAAATTCAGTGGGAGGGCAAGGAGCCAATAGTTTCAAAATTGATGTAGGATCTCTTTTATGGAGACATACCACAAGAATATCATAGGTTTTAGGAGGTGGCTCATATGTTTGAAAGTGTAATTATTGCCAAAGTAACAAAGGAAAACCATTCAATAGCTCATATTCCCAGGTCAAACTTCGTTTTATGGGTCCTGCTAGCCAAGGAATAGGAATGTGCAAAGGTAAAGATGGGAAGGGGATCTCTAATTCACAAATAGCTTCATATGTAAAAGTTCATATGTAAAAGAACAAGAAGTTGCTGATAAAATGATTAAAAGATCAAAACAAAGTTCTTAGATCAACCTCCATCCAAAAATAAAAATTTTTAATCACCCATTGAACCAATTGTATCCTCCAAACATCCATTTTTGCAAGTACCTATATCGGGAGAGGAAGACCTGAAGAAGTAGAAATAACCACTCACAAAAGAGGTCTATCAGACACCACATTTAAAATGGAAGCAAGAGAGCTTGCTGATCAAGTCATTGCACATTGCTTCTATGCCAATGGTCTTCCTTTCAACTCGGTGAGATCAATATATTAGAAGGAAATGGTGGCAGCCATCAATAAAACACAGTCTGATTACACAAGTCCCGGGTTTGAAAAGGTGTGTACCACTCTATTGCAAAAAGTGAAGAATTCTATAGAGAGAGATCTTCAACCAATTAAAAATTCTTGGAAAACTTCGGATCTTTCTATTATTCTGATGGATGGAAAGATACAAAAAATTGGCTATTTATTAATGTGATCACAATGTCCCCCAAAGGGGCAATATTTTTTAAGGCAATTGATTGTGAAGGGGAAGTAAAAGATTCATAGTTCATTTTTAGAATTTTCACTAAGGCCATAGAGATGGTGGGTCGTGAGAATGTGGTCCAAATGATTACAGAATGCCAAAAATTGTAGGGGTGCAGGTGCTTTGGTTGAGGATCGGTATGACCATATCTTTTGGACACCATGCACCGTTCACTCCCTCAATTTGGTCATGCAACAAATTGGCACTCAAATAGATTGGGTGAAGCAAATCTACCAAGAGGGGGAGGAGATACAGATGTTTGTGATGAACCATCACATGTCACAATCGATATTCAGATCATTTTCCAAATTGGAGTTGTTGAAAGTAAATTGTAATTACTAAATTTAATTTGAATAAATTTTATGTCATGTTCAATTATCAAATTGTATATAGCTTTTTTTAATATTTATTAACATATTGTTATTAGCTTTCTTAGGTCGTTGAGACCCGATTTGTGTCTCATACTATTGTTATGAGATGACTTGTCAAGGTACAAGGGGCATTAAGCCAAATGGTTATTTCTAGCTAGTGGGGTATATCGAAGGCTTTGAATTCAGAGGGTCCAAAAGGTCAAGACATTGATCCTGGATGATAGTTGATGGGCTCATGTGTAATTTGTATTGGATTTCACGGAGCCTATAATAAATATGCTCCGCTTTGCTAATACATATAAACCTTGTTTGGGGGATGTCCATGATGGCATGGACATAATGGTAGAGAAGGTAAAACTTTTCATACAAACACATGAGAATGACCCCATACAATGTGAAGCCTTATGCAATAAGCTGGAAACAATCATTCATCATAGTTGGGAAAAGATGACTACCCCATTGCACCTCCTCACATATGCCCTATCTCTGAGGTACTATAGCAAGGAAGTACTTGCTATGCCAACTGGAGTAGCACCATATGCAGATGAAGTTTCTAATGGGTGCTACAAAGCTTTTGCAAGACTCTTCCAAGATGATGAAATGTACAAAAAAGTTAGGCTAGAATTTGGCTTATTTGCTTCGGGAGCAAAACTTAGGCCAATTACAATAAATGACCAAAATGACTCAACATGAGAGTTATCACATGGTGGTACCTCTATGGTCAACCATTAAGAATCTACAACCTCTTGCATTCAAAATCCTCTCACAAGTAAATTTCTTTTGTTTTTTGTTTACCACTTGTATTCTACAATTTGGTGCTTAACATTCTTTAATTTACTTTTCATTTGTATGTTGAATTTTGTGAACACTATTCAAGTTGCAAGTTCTTTTGCTACTAAAATGAATTGGAGTACATACTCCTTTATTCACTTAGTGAAGTGTAACCAATTGGGCTAAAAAAAAGCTGAGGACTAGGTTTACATTCATACCAACTTGCGTCTTTTGTCATGTAAGGAGGCTCACTACAAGGAAGGGGCAGCCAAGCTTTGGGATGTAGCCCCTGAGTGTGCCAACAACGTTTCATGATCTTACTGCAATCATAGATGTGATGATGATGATAACATCAGGACACATGGTGCATCTAGCACAAGTGGAACCATTTTGGATTCAAATGATATTGAACTTGCAGCAGATGGAGATGATGGGGATGCAGATTTTCTTGAGAATCCTTATGATTCTAATTCTGATTAGTGAATCTTGAATCTTGATTGATGAACTAAATTTTGATTTTGTAATTCAAATTGCATTGGAATCGTGAACATAGACACATATGATATGGCTTATTATTGAACTTATTTCAATTTGAATATTTGTAAATTGTGAACTATCAAATATGAAAGATCTTGATCAGTGGTGAAATTGAAGTATCATACTATCAAATGATTTAGTTTTGTGCATTTCTTGTATTTCTTGCATTTCTTTGTGTGCACGTGCACACACACACACACATTGAAGTATCATACTATCAAATGATTTAATTTTGTATATTTCTTGCATTTCTTTGTGCACGCGTGCGCGCGCACACACACACACACACATATAAACGCATCCAAGCACATCCAAACTCCCCCTCAAAAAAAATCCGCACATCCGATTCTTGCACCCACATCCGCATCCGCATCCGCATCCGCACCTGAATCCATAACTAAGGAAAATCGTCAAAGCCTCAGACCAAATATTTTAGAAGTCAGTGTAATTATTCATTCATTACTGACAGAAAATAAGGTCTCGCACAAGGCTAACATGTCTGTTGAAGCAGAAAGGAAAAGCCTTGAAATATTTCAAATCGTCACACTAACTATTTTGAGCAAAAAAAAAAAACATTTCAAGTTGGTACGATTATGATACTTAAATATAGTAACTTCAAATACTAATTTTGGTACATTTTAGAGCCTTGAAATATTTCGCATCATCAACATTTCAAGTTAGTACCATTATGATGCTTGAATATAGTAACTTCAAATACTAATTTTGGTACATTGTAGAACAAAATCCATGCATCCATTGATAGTTCTATTTATTTTGGGTGTTTTTTTGTTATCTAAAAGTTCCTTCAATAAAATTTTCACTATCACGAATGAGAAAGATAGAACAGCTAAATGGGTAATTAGTTATTAATAAAATCTTACGTCTTATGGAAGAAGGGTGTGTTGAGTACTGGTCTGTGAATGGGTTAAATCCTATTCACAAGTGCCAGCCATAATGTTCTTGGAGAAATTCAAGGCCTACAATGAAGCCCACTTGTCACAAGGAAATTGTCATCGTTTTATTCCTCATTATTTAAGTAGTAAATAAAGAAGATTATTTATTTGCATTTATGATTTCTTACTTCTGGTTTCTGCAAATCAGATAAAATACCTGCTTATTACTGTTTATTACTGTAGAAATCATAACATTCTTTTACATTGTACAAGTGAATTTGAAATTTAGGTAGTCTAAGGTATCCTTATTTTCCATGGGCATGTTTCAGTTTAGCAAAATAAATAAAGAGTAGTAATCAGTACGATATAGTAAGTTTTTTAATGTAACGGTTGTTAAAAATGTAGATTCCCACTATCTGTCAGCTTTGCCATTTTGTAACTATTCGTGGGGATGTGGAATGTAACTGCCGTTGCAGGCAATCCCGATTTTATGGTAATTTTTGGTGACTTATTATTTTAGGAGTTTTGATGTTTGTGTAGTGAGGATGAGTTGGCTGCTGGTCTTTCAGTTTGGAGAGGAGTTTGGTTCTAATTTATAATTTGTTTTTTGGCTTGACGAAGGATAAGTCAATACCAGTGTGTGCTTTTAGGAATGAATATATACACTCTGATTCGGTGAATCTATGTTGCATATTGGTAGGCTTATAAATAGATATATGTGTTTACTGTTCTTTTTTTATCTTGCAGAGGTAGAGTACATCATGGAGAGTATTGATAATAAAACTGATCAGTGTTACTGAGAATCGCTTGCAGAGAATAGAGGTTCAATCTGCATCAGTTTTCATATCAGAACAATTCACGATGGCCTAAAAGGGAGTCCACGTAAACTGGGAATAAGGGGCAGGAAGAATGCAAGCCCTTGAAGAAACACTAAGGAAGTTCTTAGAAGGCTAGAGGCCCTTGAGCCCAAATTGCAATTGGTTGAGTCCTGAAGAGGAACAAGAAAACTCAGTAAAGACTACTAGAGCCCTAGAACCTCTGGAGAGGCTTATTGAAGCAGTGATCAAACAAAGTTCCAAATAAAGATAGATATTTCTGATTTTAAAGGTGAGCCCAATCTTTCTATATTCCTAGATTGGATTCAGGAGTTCGAGAAGTACTTTGAGATGGAAGACAATGAAGATCATCCAAGAATAGTAGAAATTGTTGCCTCCAAATTGAAGTCACATGTGGCCCTGAGGTGGGAAAATGTGCGGGTAAGGAAACAAAACAAAATTAAACTTTGACCTAAGACATTGAAGCATTTAAGAGCTCAATTTTTGCCCTCAGATCACCGAAAAAAGTTGTTTAAAGCATTTCAAATTCTAAAGGATATGTCTTAAAGGCCGAAGAGTGACTAAACCGGAAAAACAAAATAGTGAGTAAAAGGGGAGATAACAATCAAAGTAAAGGGAAAGAGGTTTCTTTAGAACCTACCATTAGTGGAGAGCCAGGATAAGGCAAGAATGTGAAGGCTCACTTTAGAACAACGGGAGGCTTTAGAGGTAGAGGACGAAGATGGCCACCTTCTAGAGAGTGTAAGCCCATGAAGTGTTTTATTTGTGATGATGCCCATAAGGTCATAAACTGCCCTCAAAATCCCAAGAGTGATGGTAGCCCATGAAGAAGAAAAACCCTAGTTAGATGAAGCTGAGGTTGAGTTAGAAGAAAACCTGATGTTGAGAAGAACCTTAATATCTAGAGAAAGAAATTCCTGAAGCTAATTGGAGGAGGAAGAGTGTCTTTCGAACTAAATGCAAATGTAAGGACAGCGTCTGCAAGGTGATCATAGATGGTAGATCTATCGACAATATAGTAAATACAGAAATGATTGACAAATTATAGCTTGCTTGCACTTCAAAAGTTAACCCCTACAAGACTTCTAAGTTAAAGAAGAGTCAGTGTGGTTGTGGATAAATCTTGCCTTTTTACCTTCAAAATTGGGCTATATGTGGATTACGTTCTTTGTGATGTGGTGTCAATGGATGCATATCATTTGTTGCTAGGTAAGCCTTGGCAATACAACAGGAATGCAATCCATCAAAGTAGAGAAAATATCTAAAAGGTTCAGCATGAAGGAAACACTTATAAAACCATGGAATGGAAGAGCATTTTAAGTGGTAGCTTTGTCTTTCCTAACAAAAGCTAGATTTGAGCTTGAAGAGAAAAGTGAAGTTCTAAATCAGCCATAAAGGGAGTTGAGAAAAAATTATCGGGAAAAGAGACAAATGAATTGAAGAGTGAAGTCCAACCGAAATATGAGGCAAAGCTGCAACAAGATTCAACTCATACAATTATTGGTGAAACTCGAAAGGTAGATGCTGAAATTTTAGTTGAACGGAATGGTAAATTGTGGGGGTATGAGCATGATCTAAAAAAACTTCCATGGATTTGATGAGGAGTTTGGTTAAAACTAAAAGAGAATATTTAACACAGTACAAAAGCAGTGATGTGACTTATGATTGAAATGACAGGAAAAGTTTCAAGTTTTCTAGTGATTATAGTAGAGTTAATTCTACATTCGGAAGTTTGTATAGCTTTACTAGTCCTACTGAATGTTGGAATCACCACTGGATGGGGTAGCAAACTTTAACAATAGCTCAGATTGTGGTGGGAAACCCAAGAGAGTACCTTGATGAAAGGCCTACTGAAAGGTTTCCACTCTTGTATGGGTGGGGAAGTTAATGTAACGGACGTTTTTAATGTAGATTCCCACTATCTATCAGATTTACTGTTTATAACTATTCATATGGTTATGGGATGTAACTGCTGTTTCAGGCAGTCCCTATTTTTTGGGTTTTCTTTTAGTGACTTATTATTTGGTGTCCGTGTGGTGGGGACGATTTTGGGTTCTGGTCTCTAAGTTTGGAGAGGATTTTTGGTTCCAATCTGTAATTTGTTTTTTTCCGCTTGATGGAGGATAAATTAATATGGCTGTTTGTGTTTTCACGACTGAACATATGCACTCTGATTCAGTGAATCTGTTTTGCATATTGGTGGGCTTATAAATAGATATATGTATTTACTGTTCTTTCTTCTATTTAGAAAATATATTAGTTTTCTTTTATGTTGCAGAAGTAGAGTACATCATGGAGAGTATCGAGTATAAAACTGAACAGCGTTACCAAGACTTGCTTGCACAGAACAAAGGTTCAATCTGCATCAGCTTTGTTCATTTCTGGCATATTAGCTTAAGACCTCTTACAATATACTGGTTTAGCACTAAGTAGAGTTAGATTTTATTCAGTATCCTCACATTACTACTCATCACAAGGGTCGTCCATCCACAATTAATAAAGGCAGGAAAAAACCTTTAGTTACTGAACACCTGTAATGCCCCCTCTTGTCTAAGTATCTTTATTACTAAATAATTAATTTGCTAAGTCTTCATTTAATAATAAATCCCCAAAGGCTTAGGCAATGAATTAATAAAGAGGGGACGACTTGTTTTAAGTTCCTATTTCTCAGTCATTGAGGGAGCCACTTTATAATTATTGATAAACTTAAGGCTCAAGGAAAATCACCTAAAATCTAGGATTTTTGAGTTGTTCGCAGTTTTCTTTTTCATGAAGAAGCTTTATAAGTGGGTAGATGGGAATGAGAATATTATTATTCATTATTATTCATCTTGGTGTTTTATCTTTTCTTCTCTGCAAGCAATATCTCTGCTTTTACAGGACGCAGCCCCTGTAGAAACCCTCTTCTGGACGAAACCCCAGAAGAATTGTCTCATAATCTTCAGCTTCCAAGTTGTGGTTTACAGTATGAACTCGTTTTATGCTGCAGCCCTATTTGGGGCAGAAATCAGTTGAAAAGCTACAGAAATTAAGGTGTCTCCAAAAGGCAAAATACCCGGAAGAATTCACAGCTCTTTGCCATAAACAAGTGAATCGCAGGTCTGTAACTTATCCAGCCAATCTTCCATATCAGACTATCAGGTCAGTGGCAAATGATTTCAGCTTTGGGGAATAGTTATTTGTAAACTCTGTCAACTGGATTTTCAATTTTGATCAAGGACATTCTGCCATTGATTGTCAATATCTCTATTTTCCATTTGTATTTCAGATTTCTGGGTTTTCATTTGGTTGCAATAAAACAAAACCTTATTGATGTGAGTATTATAGTAAGTTTGATTTAATCCGAGGAAAGTATATTTCAACACCTGTTCATTAAAATGGCAGAATGATACATTGTCATTGATCAATTACAACCACGAAGTTCTGCTGCCTAGACTTTTTGTTTTTTGACCATAAGCCCACTTGCAGTTTCTCATTTCTCGTGAATTGCCAAGATAACAATTAATTACCTCAAGAATAGAAGTCTATGATATAAATTGCACGTTTTCACCTGTATCATTATGTCCTCATCTTGTATGGTAAGCTGTTATCCTTGTTCCAGAAAACAGCATTGCTTAAATGAATAATCATATACTTTTCATTCTTTTTATTCTGAAGAAAACTTAGAAAAGTTTTAGCTACCTACCTTGAGGATGATAGCTATTTGTCTCATGTTACAAAATGAACTTGTCTGCTTGTTTCTAGAAGCATCTTTAAGAATCTTTGTGCCCGAAGGACCAAAAACTATCTTATTCCTTGAAGCCATTCTTGTCAGGGCATAAAGAATAAAAAAAGGTAGTTGTCATATAGTATATACACTGGATACAAAATGAACTTTTCTGCTTGTTCTTATAAGCATCTCTAAGAATCTTGTGTGCTTAAAAGACAAAAAAAGCTCATATTCTTTGTTGTCCTTACTGCCCAGAAACAAGAATCATATCAAGATTGTGGTGCTATGCAATTTCAGGTGGATAAAATGGCTGTATTGGATTGGAACAGATCATCCAGATCCTGTAACAGTACATCAACGGGCTTGCTCCAAAGGATTATACTCTTATGCAACACAGTTCCAAAAGGATGTATCAGGGACTTCTTGATGCTCTGTCGGCCCTACCAGGCTCTATGCATTGTATTACTTTATCTGATTATGGCTGTGGTCTGTTTCTTACAAGACATGCACAGGTCCTGTTGCCAGCCAGCTATATCCAAGAATACTCTTTTACTGCTACTTTGACAAGTCCTCCATCAACCAACCTAACCTTACCGGCATTAACATTTTACAGAAGAATGTAATATTTCAATGTATCACACATTCAATTGAAAAAATTAAAAAATATATTCCCTTCATGTTCTTGTAGATGTGTATTGCATTGAGCTTCACAGGAACAAAACAAGCTTCTTCATACGAATCAAGTTGTATTGGCATTCAACTGATAAAGTCACGAGATGTGCAGCTCAACAAAGGACAACCATTGAAGCATAATGGTTCTCTATTCGAACTATTGTGTGATAATCGCAAGTCGAAATCACAGTACTCCCAACCATAACTGCAGATAGTCACTTAGATGACTAAGTGCTCAAATTGTCTTTATTGACCAAGTTCGCTTCTCTTGAACCAAGGACAACCGCTGAAGCATAGTGTTCCTCTATTCAAGTATTGTACGACAATTGCAAGTTATGTGATCAAAATACTGTCAACCATAATTACAGATAATCACTTATGTGACTGAACACCCAATTAGTTATGTTATTGCTTAAGTACTCTTCTCCTCAGAGACATTAAGTTTCCACAGTCTGTGTTGATGTTTCTGGATTTTTAACTGTGTCTATCTTTTTCAATGGATTTTTCTCTTCTCAAGCTTACTATCCTGATGATGGATCATGGAGTGTGATCCAAAACATTGATTCAAAAAGATAAACACAATTAAAAATCCAGATGAATTCAGCATAATCTTCGCCTGCCAATACAGCACAATGCCAATCATCCAAAGGTAATACATAGGCTGTTGTTTCTGGCAATTTACTCAGAGAAATCCATTATTGAACTCTAATGGAAAGTGTTTCAATAAAGAGCAAATTGCCCCCTCTTCATTTGTTCTTTATCACTGTCTTTGATTTCCCAATAAGTAAGCTTTGATATGGTCTGTCAACCTGTTTTCTACTTCCCATAAAACACCACTTCTGATAAATGATAAATTGACTATTTTCATAAAAAGGGAAAGCTTCAGCTCTTTACTGTGAGTATGAAATCATAATGATGGCTACATTTCTGTGCTAAGATCAATACCAGTATCTCGATTATTGCTGTTAGAATCCACAATAAAATAAACCTGTATGTTCAATGGACCAAAATGACAGGCTCTAAACAGAGTATTCTGCATGAAAATCCAGAAGATCAACTTGGTAATGCACACATAGCATCAGTGCCAGGGATGCACTTGACAAAAACAAACCTCCAAGACATGGCTTGATAATCATTAAGGAAACTACCAAAATTTTCGCCTCACTGGAGAAAAACATGCTGTTATGCATCATGCAACACAAATGATGTGTCAGGCACATATCCTGCTGCTCGCATCTGCTGTAGCAAGTTATTCAATTTTGCATATATGGTATCTGATTGTGGATGTGATTTGTCCCTAACAAGGAATGAATGAATTCTGTTATCAACCTCTATCCAACTGCAACCTGGCTCCTTTTTCAAACCCCTATCTCTCATCATTGCTCTCACTTTTTCTACATCTGCTCGCCTGCCTACAGCTGCATAGATGTTTGAAAGCACAACATAGTATCCTGCATTATCAGGTCTTAACTCAAAAATATTTTCTGCTGCAACTTCTGCTATATCTGTATTGCAATGGACTCTACAAGCACCAAGCAAGCTCCCCCAGACATTAAAATCAGGTTTTAATGGCATCTTTTTGATAAATTCTAGTGCCTCATCAAGGCAGCCAGATCGTCCAAGTAGATCAACCATGCAAGCATAGTGCTCCATTCTAGGTATTATGTTATAATCTTGATTCATTCTTTCAAAATATTGCCAACCTTTATCCACAAGGCCTGCATGGCTGCACGCTGATAGAATAGCAATAAAGGTAACACAATCAGGCTTCGTGCCTGACTTTTGCATTTGGTAAAAGAGTGCAAGTGCACCTTCAGCATGCCCATGCATTCCATATCCTGCAATCATTGTGTTCCATGTAACCAGAGTCTTTTTAAGCATTCTATCAAATATAAGTTGTCCTAACTTTATGCTTCCACATTTTAAATACATGTCAATGAGAGCATTCCCAACAGAAACATCACACTCGAACGCATTTCTCGTTACAAAAGCATGGATCTCTTTTCCCTGTCCCAAAGTTGATAAGTGGGAAATAACTGGGAGAATACTCACTAAAGTGACAGAATCGGGCTTCTTGCCTTCCCCTTGAATGCAATAAAATAATTTCATTGCCTCACTGCAATACCCGCTCTGAGCATAGCTAGCAATCATAGAATTCCATAAAGTTACATCCCTACAAGATATCCCATCAAACACTTTCCGTGCAGCATCTACATTCCCACATTTAGCATACATGTCAATTAAGGCACTCGCTACAAATACTGTGAACTCATATTCACTACGAATTATATAACCATGAATTTCCTTACCCTGTTTAACAATTTCTAAGCGGGCACAGGATGGAAGAACACTTGCAAATGTGACAAAGTTAGGTGTGACACCTTCTAGTATCATCCACCTAAACATTTTCAAGCTTTCTTCATAATACCCATTTTGAGAATATCCAGCAATTATAGAACTCCATGAGATTACATCTTTTTCAAGTATGCTTTCAAATACATGCCTTGCAGCCTCCATTTTTACACATTTCGAATACATGTCCATGAGGCAATTATGCACAATAATGTCATTCCCATATCTGCCTCGAATTACATGATCATGAATCTCCTTACCATGTTTTAAATCTGACAATACAGTACAGGCCTTCAGAATGCTTGTGACAATGATCTGATCAGGCACCACCCCTACTAATTGCGTTTGAAGAAAGCATTTCAAAGCCTCATTACAATAACCGTTCTGCACAAGGCCTGTAATCATGGCACTCCATGTTACAACATCCCTTGCACTTATTTTCTCAAACACTTGTCTCGCAAACTCCATTCTGCCACATTTTGCGTACATGTCTATCAGGGCACTAGCCACAAAATTTTCAGTCTCAAACCCCTTCGAAACAATATAAGTATGGATTTCTCTACCCCGAACCAAATCAGACAAATTGGTACAGGCCTTGATAACGCAGGGAAACGTAAAACAGTCAGGCTCCATCCCTTCCTCCAGCATCGTGTAATAAAGTTCAAGTGTTTGTTTCCAGAGCCCATTTTTGTTATACCCTCTCAGCATTGCATTGCAACATAGAATATTTCTCTTAGGCATTTTGTCAAACAGTTCACGCGCATCAACTATACTGTTGCAAACTATGCACATTCTCCAAATTTTAGTACCTAAGAACAAATCAAACCTATACCCACTTGAGAGCAG
Source organism: Chamaecyparis obtusa (assembly GCA_027943335.1). Classification (NCBI taxonomy): domain Eukaryota; kingdom Viridiplantae; phylum Streptophyta; class Pinopsida; order Cupressales; family Cupressaceae; genus Chamaecyparis; species Chamaecyparis obtusa. Next base: position 136,756 of record BSBK01007161.1, on the reverse strand, counting down.
CCGGGTATAAACAATTTTTCCCTCTGAAAGAGCTTTGTTTTTGGTACATACCTCTAACAGTGATGCATAGCTGTTGGGTTCGATTTGTATGGCTTGATTGTTTGCACTTTGGAATACTTCTAACGCCTTCTGCACCAGCCCTTGTCTGCAGAATGATCTGATGTCTTCATTGATTTTCAGGGGGCATTTGCTCTTGATAGCTGTTATTGAGTGAGCGAAATTGAGCTTGGCGCACATAATTAGACGAGATTTTCTTTAAAATTTTCCTTCCACCGTTTAAAAAAAGGATCCGGTAGCAAACTAAGCGGAGAATTTTATTTATTTATTTCTACTTTTAAAAAGAAAATAATTTACTGTGGTTCTTCTGAACATGTCTTTCGTCGTTAGGTTCAAAATTGTGAAAAAGGAAACATGGACGAAAACTTCAGTATTCCTAAAACCATAAAACCAGGAGGAAACTATGACTTCTAAAAAAAGAGTGAAGTAGCATTTGCATCTAAGGAGGCACAAGGATAAGATGATAGGAAATTATACTTAGAATTAGAATTAAATAGAAGTCGTCTGTAAATCTTATGGCAGCAAACAAATGTTGACGGTCTTAATTCTACTTCCCTTTTTCATATTTCTAAAAAGAAAGAAAGGTGTTTAATTAGTATTTTTTTTTAAGGTCCATTGCTCTTTGTAATGTGGTCTACACAATTATTACTGAGTTGATTGTTGAGACGCTTAGATCTTGGCTCTCCACTTTGATATTGAAAGATCAAGGAGGCTTTATGACATAAATACAAATTTTGGATAGGGTGGTAGTTGTCTCTAAAGCTATTCTCTTTATGACGGTCTTTAAGGAGAAGTCGATGTTTATCAAATTGGATATGGCTAAAGCTTATAAAAGAGCTAAGTGGGTTTTTTTTGGAAAATTCTCATTGCTTTTGACTTTAGTTAGAAGTGGGTTAGTTGGACTATGAGTTTTCTTACTTCATCATCCTTCTCTGTTATTTTAAATGGGAAGCCTTCTAAGTTATTTGGAGCCTCCAGAGGTCTTCGCCAAGGGGACCCTCTTCCCCCCTATATGTTTATTATTATGGTTGAGGGCCTTGGTGAGTTTCCCAAGACTTGATTCATAGATGGAGTTCGGGTAATGGTTTGTTGAAGCTTTCACATCTCCAATTTGTAGATGATATTGCTCTTATAGGGATCGTCCATCTTCATGAAGTTGAGTCCTTACGCAGACATTGGATATTTATTTAGGTGCTTCTTGTCAGAAAGTCAATGAGCAAAAATCCTTGATCTATTTTTTCAATACTCTAAAACCTATACAGAAGAAGATTGCTAACATCTTGAGACTTCAAATTGGGTCTCTCCCCTTGATTTATTTGGGCATTCCTCTTGTTGTTTCTCGACAACCTAGGCTAATCTACCATGATTTGTTTGATAAGCTGCATGAGAAGGAAAACAACTAGACTTGTCGATGGCTTTTCACTATTGCTAGGGTGACTCTTCTTCAATCATTGATTCATCTCTTCCTATTTAAAGAAGTTTGGTTTAGGTAGCCCCTGTGTATTTTCTTAAGGAATTTGATGTCCTCTTACGATAGATTTTGTAGAGTTGTAATTTGTAGACTTCGCTAAGTGGAGCCTTGTTAAGTGGAAATTTGTGTGTTGGCCAAAGAACAAGGGGGATCTTGGTCTTCATTGTGCTAGCTTGAATGGGCAAGATCTTGCAACCAAATTATATTGGTGTTGGTGTACAATCAAAATCAGCTTTGGGCCCACATTCACACACATAAGTATTTAACAAGAGTTGAATTTTTGGATGTTTCTCACTATCCTTTGGAGGGTAGGAGCTCTATGATTTGGCATACTCTGAAAATAGGAGCTCAACTAGTTAAGAGTGGACCTTTTTGGATTTGCAATAGGGGTTCTAAAGCTCTTTTTTGAATGGATTCTTGGGATGGTAATCACCCTCTTATTTCCATGTATCTACATGTGCAATTCCTCTATGACTTACTAAGGAGGTTGTAATAACCCCCCAAACAACTTGCTTATGTTTTTCCTTTCCATTCTTTCCAATAGAATTGAGAGCATAATAGAAATATTTTTCACAATGATAGCATTTTTCTCTATTTTCTTGTTCACATGAATCTTCAATTTCGCTAGCATATGTCTCATCTTTTGCATCTTTAGCAATTGTACAAAACGTTGGCATTCTTTGGTGAATATCTTCTTGCTAAAAAAATCATTAAAATTTTTTGAAGCCCACAACCAAACAGTTCTTGTTGATCTCTTGCCTTCAAAATTGCTCATAATGTTCTCATCGATTTTGAAGGTCTTCAATTTGGAATTTGTCCTTCTTTCACATAAAGGATTTAATTTCTCATGTAATTTGGAGTTATATAATGTGCATTTGGTTCATCAACATCATTTTCTATGCCAATCCCAAATTGAATAACTCGTGCAACATTTTCATTCCCAATCTCTACATTTTGATTTCCAATCTCTACATTTTCATTCTCATTGTCAAAATCATGCTCAATGTTTTCAAATTTAATCTTTTCTTCACTTGAAATAACATTTATGGGTGGACTTGGGGCCTCACCTTCATTAATATTTAACATATCTTGTCTCCTCTTCCTATGAATTTCCCTATCTCTTTGTCTATGTTTCAATTTTGTCTTTTGTAAGCTTTCTCTTTCATTTATGCTTTTGGAAACTATTTCTTCCCATTATAACTCCATAAAGGTGATGAAAAATGATTTCCAATGAACAATTTATGGAAAAAGATGCTAAAAAAAGTCTTATTTTGTCTATTGTTGTCTGAAAACCCATGATTGTCATCTGCAAAAAGAATGCAGAGACTATTGGAATGACCAAAATGGCCCATTTCCCAATTTGTATAATAGAGATTAGATATGGATATGTTTGACATGTATTCCAAATTCACAATGGCACCAACATTTTACCATTGGCACCATTGTATAGATATAAGATATTAGATACATAAAAATTTCAAATTGTAATGTATTATATATATAATGCGTTACATATGGAAGAGAGAGAGAGAGAGAGAGAGAGAGAGAGAGAGAGAGAGAGAGAGAGAGAGAAGTTGAGAAGGGAAGAGGGAGATAATGGGAGAGGGAGAGGGAGAGACAGATAGAGAGAGGGGGGGGGGATATCTAGAGGTATCAGATATTTGATACATATCGAATATTCAATATATTTAAATAACTTTTTTTTACATATTCACATGCCAACTTATAATGGTAGGGGTTGTCGATATATTATAATATATAGTATAATATATAATATTATATATTACAAATTATATATTATATATTATATAGTATATAGTATATATTATATATTATATATTATATATTATATATTATATATTATATATTATATATTATATATTATACTATATAATATATATATATATATATATATATATATATATATATATATATATATATATATATATATATATATATATATATATATATATATATATATATATATATATATAATTTGTATTTTTTTAATATTATATATGCATTGACATCGGATATCCGATAGCTCTGACACAAATCTTCAAACTAGGGATTTGTCTTAGGATTGCTATGAGTTTTGGCCTAGGAATGCCAAACCTAGAAAATCAACCTAGAAAATGTGTTTACGAGATCCTCTTGCGTTTTCAGACTTCGATCATGTAGCTGACGACTTTTTTACCCAAAATTGATGAAACAAAAAGGGCTTCTTATGGAGACTCTTAGCTTTTCACTACTATAAGTTTTGTCTAGTTTTGAGTAAAATAAATAATTATTATTCATTTTCTAATTGGATTATGTCTAAAATCTTGCTTAATAGGTTGATTGAAGAACATCTATAACTTTCAAATGGTATAATATTTTTCAAATCCAAAATATGTGTCGCATTCTATTCTTCACATACTATAAGAAAAATAAAATAAAATTTATTAAGTTTTGACCAAGTTATGATGATGAAACACACAAGTTTTTATATTCTAAAAGAATAATAAAAAATCATAATTAATTATTTATTTGGAAAAAATTACAAAAAATATGTGTCACATCCGGACATGAGTCTTCTACTCATATCTAGAACCTTATAAAATAAATATGATCATTTTATTGCAGTTAGGGTCGTAAAAATACACCTGTATTGTCATAAAATGGAAGCACTTCCATTTAGGACTGGTTTAGCCCTCTGAGTAAGTGGTTTGGGGTCATGTCAAACACCTTGAATGGGTCTTTGACTTGGATCTGGCTTTTTCCTGTCTTGCCCTGTTTTCCGCTTCTTTCCTACCTAATTCTAGCATCTTTCTCTCAGAATTTGAGGTTCTTGATCTCAGGGTCCAGGTCGACCTTGACCCGGGGTCCAAATTTCAAATTCTGAAGATTTCTAGATGTCGGGGTTTGCAAAGAATTATTTCCCACTTTCGGGTCGGCTGTTTTGGGCTTTGAAATAGTAAACTCTCAAAAGATATTCAATTTAGGTCTACTCCTAGGGGTATAGGCCTAATAGGAATTTATTTCTCATATGTTGGCCTCTCTAGAAGTTTTTTCCCTAGACTAGTATATAAGGAAGCCTTTTCCTCTCATTTTGCAAGCATGAAAAGCAAGAAAAGAAGAAAAAAAACAAGTGAGAATCAATCATAATCAAGCAAGCAAGAAGGAGAAAGGAAGAAATCATCTTCTTTCAAGCATTCAAGCATTCAAGATTCAATACATCAAGGAGATCCATTAGTAGCCATTGAAGGATTCAAGCTCTATGGAGCCCTCTTGTTGAAGATTTCTCCATCCATATCCATTCAAGCTTCTTCCTATTCCAAGATCCATTCAAGATTGGTGTTGAAGATCTAAATACAATTGATTTGAGACATCTTACAATATATATATATATATATATATATATATATATATATATATATATATATATATATATATATATATATATATATATATATATATATATATATATATATATATATATATATATATATATATATATATATATAATGTAAATATTATAATATAAATTAATATAATACTCAAGAGATATTATGTGTGTGTGTGTGTGTATCTAGAGCATGTTCTATCTGTTGCTCCCTCATCCATTGATACCGGTTGCCTAACTAACTATAGGTAGGTTCGACCCCCCCAGCCGAATAGTAGGGCAACTATGGATGGTGGGGTTGGGACTGATGTGTATATATATATAATCATAATTGTCATTATATTAATTACATATTAATGAATAGACATGTCTCATGAAGGGACATGTCTCTTCTTGGCTCATTCTCAATATAAATGCAAGAGATTGTTCCATTTGGAAAACACATATAATTAGATAGTGCTATTACATTTTCAATGATCCTAAAATCTTAACATGGTATTAGAGCCAAGTTGCAAATGTAAGAGAGTAGTTTGTTGATGGTGAATGTGTGACTGTCTCAAAAAATATAGTCTCAGTACGGAGACCATATCTCCCAAATGCACCATTGGATTTTTCTAAATCTCAGATATGTTGGTGCTAAACCAATTTACAAGAATCTCACCAAAGCGATTGAAGATAAAATTCTAGTTTCAAAAGTTATGACTAAATTTTTACGGGTCTATAATAAAATAATTTGAAAAAGGGAGAGGTTCCTTCTTTAAAAGCCTAACCACTTGAAGGGAGATCTAATAAGATTGAAGGTTGTGATAGTGTATAGAACCTTTGGATATTAGATATAGTTCATGTGAAGAGTTATAGTAATGTTTGAGAATGATGACATCATTCTGTGAATTTGCATGATATTTTCTATGTGGGCTCACCTTACAGGATGAAATACTTGAAATTTATAAAAGATAAGTATTTCATGTTTTATTAATGCACACAATTTTTGAGTTTTTAATTCATGCTATACTACTGGTTATTAAAATCTTGTATGCTTCTATCATTGGTATTTTCAGTTGAGATAGTTTAGTGAGCTATTTGTAATCTCTCTCTGACATACCTTCAGGACAGAAGCACAAGAAAATTGCATTCAAGGGAGAAAGAGCTTGATGCTTCCAAACGAATTGATGATTGAGATGAAAGGGAGTCTGGAATTTCAGAAGAGGTCAAGAAGTTGATAAACTTGAGCTTCAGAAGGAGTAGATGGTTCAGTCAACTTGTGACAATCTTGATAATATTGATTGAGAGGGAGTTCACTATTGAAGGTGAAACACTTATGAGGTAAACTTGATAAAATTGATCATTATACTAGTGAATCATGAAATTTATTAATGGGCCTACCCCCTATTTAAATCATGAGGAAGTGACGACTTCTAAATGATTATCACTTGTATTTGTAGAAGTTATTGGAAGGTGACGATCTTACAATAACTTATATCATGATATACATTATTTATAATGTTGAAATAGATCATGATGAATTAATGCACCAACTAAGTGTTAGATGTCATTAAGTTGATGGTCTATGAGTTTTTTGCATAAATATATCTCGTAAAGCAACAACTAAGTGTTAGATGTCATTAAATTGATGATCTATAAGTTGCATGTATAGATACATCTTGTAAAGCAACAACTAAGTGTTAGATGTCATTAAATTGACGGTCTATAAATTGTTTGCATAGATATATCTTGTAAATCAACAACTAAGTGTTAGATGTCATTGACGGTCTATGAGTTGTTTGTATAGATATGTGATAGGTATTTGGTGAATATCATGTGTTGATATTCTGTAGGCCAGTACCTTATTGAGTACTTGGTGAATATCATATGTTGATGTTCTGATAGGCCAATACTCAGAGTATTTGGTGAATGTCATGTGTTGACATTATGATAGGCCAATACTCATGATATCAAATATATAGAATCACCGATAGAGGCAATTCACTTGAGAAATTATGGATATAATCGCCAATGGAGGCAATCCACTTGAGAACTTGTGGATAGAATCATCGATGGAGGCAATTCACATATTGAGACTATGTTTCTATTGACTACATCTTGAGGATGATGCCTTTATTTCTTACATCATATGATTGATGTTGTCAAGTGTCTTAAGTGTTGACATTGGATTGATTTATCCTCCCTAGCTAAGAGGGAGTGCTGATGTTTTGTAGCTTTAGTCCAATAAACACTGAGTCAATACTGGTAAAGATATGTATGTATATATTTAGTATATATGAGATGTATATATATACTTATATATATATTATGTAAATATTAGAATATAAATTAATATAATACTCAAGAGATATTATATATATATGTGTGTGTGTGTGTGTGTGTGTGTGTGTGTATATATATATATAATCATAATTGTCATTATATTAATTACATATTAATGAAGGGACATGTCTCTTCTTGGCTCATTCTCAATATAAATGCAAGAGATTGTTGCATTTGGAAAACACATACAATGAGATAGTGCTATTACATTTGCAATGATCCTAAAATCTTAACACTTTTTTATTACTGCAATTTCAATTCTATTTCAAGGTTAATTCTAAAATTGGAGTTTGATCAAGGCAAACCCCCCATCCAAACAAAAAAACTATTTTCTCATAGGTACAAGTGCAAAACAACAAATTATAGAGAAGATTCGAACACCCTTTTCGGCAAACTTTCAAGATCCACAAATAGAATTTCCGTTGGAGCAGTGTAGGTCAAGGTCAACAAAAAGGGGTCAAGGTCAACCTGTATTTGGGTCAAGGTCAACCTAGATTAGAAAATAAAAATATTTTTGGGTTTTCTCTGTCTTTGTGTTTCTATTCCAGATCTAGTTGTAGAATTTCCAGAAACTCAATACATAAACTAGAAAACAATAATTTCTAGATTTTCTATATTTCGAGGTTAGTATTTGTCTTCAATTCATTTCAATTAAGATTTTAATAATCCCTTCCAAAATGAAATATAAGGTTTTCCTCTTTCTTCTTATTACTAATCGATTGATTAATTTATGCATTGACCATTTTCTTGTGGTTAATCAATTTAGATCTTTCCTTTGGGAATTTGGGATTAAGAAGAGAATCTTACCTTCCCTAACTCCTCTATACCTAAAGCACAATCATCCAATTCTTCTCTACACATAAAGATTATTTATTTTCTTTACATTTTGGTTAAATATCATTTATTTTCTTTATATTTTGGTGAACCTGCTTACAACAACTCTTTCTTTTGTGGTGTTAGATTTATATTTCATGTTAGATCTTGCATGTATATTAGATTAGCCTTCTTTTATGTGCTTGCATTTATATTTCAAAAATAAAACAAAAAAATATTTATTTGTTCTTGCCTTGTGTTTTCATAATTTAGCTCATTTGCATTGCGTTGTTATATGAGCTTTATTACCTCTAGTCCTACTTATAATATCCCAGTTAGAAGAAGTCGTAGACTTATGGGTTCCTTTGATCCTGAGTCTTACTCTCCTTTCCTTAGGATCCCGAATGACAATTTGATCACTCATGATTCCAATCCTATTATGGAGCATAACTCTTCTTGCTCATCTCCTGATGAGGATGATGCCTTAAGATTTCCTCTTGAACAAGTCCAAAAACTTTCAACTGAACTTCATAAAATGGGAAATTGGCTTATTCAAAAAAACCATAATCAAGATTCTATCCAAGCTATAGAGGCTCTTAAGAAAGTTCTTTGGGATAGTGATCAAGGTGTTAATCTCTTGTGTGGTATCACTCATCTTGTGCATTTAAATGTCAAACCTTTAGCTCAAGAAGCTCAAGATCTAGGATTCACTCCTCCTGTCACTAGTGTGGAACCTTCTTCCGTTCCTTTACCTAGCATTCCTACTTATACTCCTCCTTTAGTTACTACATCTATTTCGTCTCTTCCTATGAGTGTTCCATTGGTGTCTCTACCTACCTCACAACCTTTTTATCATAGTTTTCCTTTTACCTAGTCCAACCCTCTTCCAACTGTGGTTCCAAGTGTTCCACCGGTTGTGTCTACCATTCCCACCACTTCCTACACTTTTGCTAGTGTTTCTAATGTTTTTATGCCTCCTATTTGTTCTAATGATTCCACAATCATTAGTCTGGCTCAAACTATGTCCTCTTTACAATAACAACTTGTGTCCTTAACTCAATCCAAGTTTAGTATTCCTACATGTGACATGGGCAGTCCTTTATCCCTAAACATTATTTGTGCTCCTGGTCCTCAACAAGCCGATATGCCTCATCTTGAGAATTACAATGGTAAGGGAGACTGTGCCACTCATGTTAAAACATTTCAAATCCTTTTTAGTGACTATGCTCATGACCATAGGATTTTAGCCAAGTTGTTTGCTAGAACTTTTTGTGATAAGGCCTTGCAATGGTATTGTTCCTTGCCTCGTTATTTGATTGATTCTTTTCCAAAACTTGCTAATGCCTTTATCCAATAGTTCCAAAATAACATTGGTCTGCAAGTGTCCTTAACTAATTTGATGCATTGTAAAAAAAATACTAAAGAAAAATTGACTGAATTTATTGGTAGATTTAAACATTTGTATGCTCAAATTTTTTATCCTGTTCTTGATATTGATATTCAACGTATATTTTTTTTCAAATTTACAAAAGGATATTAGAGATAAGATTATGCTTACTGAATTTACCTATTTTCAACAACTTTGTGCAATGCTTCATCATTATCAATTACAAGTGAGTCAATTTGAGAGAAACACTCCAATGGCTCTTGTTCTAGTTGATAAGAGTGATGCTGCTCCTAATCTCAACAAGTTTCAAAAACCTAACAACTATGTCAAGATAAATAAGAAACAAAATGCAGTTGTTGATCAAGTTGTTCTTGCATCCAACAATGCCACTTCTACATCCACTGCTTTTCGTCTGAATCGTACGTTTACTCCTCTTTCTGAATCTTTACATTATATTATGAGTAAATTGTTGAATGCTAATATGATTACTCTGGCTCCTATTCGACCTCTTTTACCTACTACGATGACATCCAAATCCTTTGATCCCAAAGCCTTTTGTCAATACCATCATCAAAATGGGCATGATACTGAGAAGTGTTATTCTCTAAAACATAAGGTTCAAGACTTAATTGATTCTAATGCTTTATCTATTGATAATTTTGATGGTAGTGGGAACAAATATGTCTCTCCTCCTAATCAAAACCTCCAAATCTATACAAATCCTTTTCCTACACATGATACTAATACCATTATTAAGCCATCTTCTATTTTGTCTCAACTTGCATCTCCACCCCAGCCTCAATCTCAACCTCAACTTCAAGTTCCACGTCAACATAAGACTAAACCGAACCTCAACCTAAACCTCGAAAACAACCTAAGAATAAAAGACATAGGGAACTCTTGATCACCTTTGATGATTATGAGACTATTAAAGCTCCTGATGGTCCCCTCTACATTTATGCTAGGATTTCTAGGATACCTACACATGGTTGTCTTGTTGATCCTACATCCTTAGTCAATGTCATTACTAAAGAAAACCTTTTTATGAAGAACTTATAGTGTGATTATTATGATACATCTAATGTGTAGATCCAAACTTGTCATGGTTTTCTCTATCCATCATTTGGTTCTATTAACTTGCCTATTGAACTTTGTGGTAAAGTTGTGGACACTACCTTCATTGTTGTTCCTACTTTTGATCAGTTTTAAGATAAGCTTGGTTTGCCTTGGTTGAATGCCATGCATTTCGTTGCTTCTCCTATCCATAAGTGTATTAAATTCATTCATGATGAAGAAGTGAAGATGATTAATCATAGTTTATATCAACCTTCTAGGCCTAAGAATTGTGCTACCCTTGACTTATTTTGGCCTCCATTACCTAATTCATGTTCTTCTTGACCTGATAACCTTTTTCGCTCATATCAAGCCTATAAACATCACAAGATTTTTGAGTTAAGCATGCCTCAGATGGATCTTAACTGTGGTATTTTCCCTACACCTTCCATACCTCCTTTATCCATTGCTTCTAGTTCTGTTAATCAAGCTCCTAGTGTTGCTTTTCAGCCTACTGAGAATCCTATAGAACTTGTGAAGGAACCAGTGTTTCTTCCTCCTAGTTCTCAATATATTTCAAACAAGACAAAGCGTACCTGATCTTCCAATGAATTTTGTAAGAAGCGTGGGGCTCAAGCTAAGGCCAGTGCCTCTGTTCTTCAAATTTCTTTACCTTCTTTTGATTAGCCTATGCTTGATGTGTTGGAAGAAGTTAATGTTAATAATGATGTTAAGATGAATGATTATGATGATTCTATTCGGATCTTCGATTCTATTTTGATTAATCTTGATGAAGAAGATACTCTTGATGATCCTAATGATGCCAATGATGAATATGAGACTATTTACATTGATACTGATTTACCTAATATGCTTTCAACACAATTGATAATTAAACCTAGTATCGAACATCACGATTCTCAAGAGGATCCTTGTTTGGAACTTGCTATTATTCCTACTATGTTGGATATGGTCCCTCTTGTGAGTTTCCCTCCTTCCCTAAATGATACAGTCTGAGATGGGGAGAGTAACCAATGCACTTGATTGGCTTGTCCTTCCATGGTAGCTTTTTGTGTGTTTTCCTATTGTATTGTGCTTCTCATGTAATGTGTTTGCTAAATATTTGTTAGATTCTTTTATATGGCCCTTGTTACTTTGTTGGTACAAGGTGATAAATGAATCGAGCTTGTTGTACTATTTTTCTATATGTATCTCTATTCTTCTATATGTTGTTTTCATGTTATGTTGTACCTGTGCTATTGTTTGTAAATGTTTTCCTTGTGCAGTCCGCTTGGATTTACGACTTGGTAGTGTGTGCTAAAATGTTGTCACACTTCTACGAATCATTACATGCAACGAAACTCAAGAATGAGCCCTCACAAATCGATCCATAGCTCCCTAGGCATGGAGTGCAAGAGTTTTAAGAATGCTCTCAGCTAGAGCTATTAAGCCAATAACCTTGCTAGTAAACCATGCAATGAGAGATTCAATGAATTAATCTAAAGCATAAATAAAATCTAAACTAAGAATGCCATGAAAATGAAACTACTATGCAAGAAATGAAATCTAACTATGAAGCAAGAAAGCCATGATGATGCAAGAATGAAGACAAGAAGATAGAGTGTTGATGAAGATCCAAGATGAATGGCAACAATGCTCCAAATCTTCAAACCCTAGATGCAAGAATATCACCAAAAGCTCCAAGATGACCTAGAAAACCTATAGCATAACAATAGCATAAAAATTTGTGTGTGCAAATGAGGAAGAGAGCTCTTCTTTTATAGAAGGTGAAAAATCAATGGACCATGGAGATTAAGAGGCAAAAGATTTAATCAACGGTGGAGCTTAAAAGAGGAGCAATCCATGTGCACAAATATCCTCCACTAGGAAAATAGGAGTTGACTTTTGTGTCCATATGAGACAAAAAATGTTTTTTCTCTTTTTATAAAATAAAAATAATGCTTTATTTGTGCAACTTAGGATAAGAGGAAAAGTGGGGGCTTTTTATTTATTAAAAGGGGAGGAAATATTCCTTTTAATAAATAAAGACTTAGGATAAGATGTTTAGCCCATAGAAAATAATCAAATAAATGATAGAACTAGGATTTGATCAAGAATAAGCAATTTATGATTTAGCAAATGGGGGCTAATAGTCTAGGTGACCATTTTTAGGTGTATACATTTTGCCCCTCTTTGACAAATATGAGATCAGTTTGGGATCACATGTAGTCAAAGAATAGATCAGCAAGAAATAGCCAAGTAGGCAAGAGATAGCGATTTTGACAGATGTGAGATCAATTTGGGATCACATGCAGTCAAATAATAAAATAGCCAAGAAGGCAAGCAATAACGTTCTGACTCCAAAGTTATGAAGTGCAGAAAAGATAACCAATCCTGCATGGTCAGCCTGGTAGCGACAGTACTGAACACTTAGGAAAGAGATAGCCAATAAGATATGATGTGTCTGCCCCCTCAGGATCGAAAGCGAAATCTAGGTAGAGGGAAAGCAGAAGCAAGAGCAACATGATCAAATCACTAGAAATCATAATCGAAGAAAGAGAATAGAATAACCATCAAGCAGTGAAGATATGCCCCACACATGGGACACGGGGCACGAACCTATCGGTCCCTCAACCCGTAAACACCATGGAGAGAGGAGTTGAACTTGGGATTTGAAAGTGAATGAAAGACTGGAAGGTGGAAAGAGATGGGGATGAAGAGGTGAAGAATGCCCCAACAAAGATCGAAGGATCAGGCCTCAAAAGGTCAGCCAACTACATGGAAGAAGGAGAACAGTGGTTTGGACGATCAAGGTGAACTCAGATTTTGGTTTGGATCCCGAAATGAACAGAAAATGATGTGATATGAAAGACAAGAAGCGAAATACATGATCAAGAAGAAGCAAAAGGTGAGCGCAGTTGACTAACAAGTCCATTAAAGATAAAGGAGAGGTCTCTCCATATGCAAGATGCAAAACTAACTAACATGAACTTAAGAATGCAAGCTACATGAAAAGTGGTTTACTTGCAAGGTTACAAAGCCAATAGACATCTAATAATCATCATTGAGTGTTAGGTAGCGCCGTAAGATCATACAATGCACACTAGCATAACTATGTGGATATGAATATGATCTTTATCAGATAGAAATGTGAAAATTCCACCTAGGCATCAAAGACATGTAGGTCAAGATGACTAGTGTAGTGAGATTACCTAAGTTTGATATAGCAAGATTATGCTCGCATCGAGACACAAGAAAGTCAGGATGGCTATAAGCATGCACTTGCGAAAATAGTCAAGGATAATACCTTGTAGGTCCATAGTGTCAAGTAAGACTAGCATAAATGCTCATGATAGTTAAGACCAACAAAATATACCCACAAGCACAAAAAGCAATAAAACATGTTCTCATTCCCTCTGTCTTCTAGCTATGCATCATTGAAAACAATCATAGGGTGAGAACACTCAACAAAGAAATCATCATAGACAACACACAAAGAAATAAAGTCAAACAAACCTCAACAAGTCAAGTGCGTGTGTGTAGGTCATAGAGTCAAACTTTGAGTATTGCATTTTCCAGTGAGAAATATTGCATCATCTAGACTGCGGGTAGGATATCTGATAAGTGTTAAGAAACACTCGATGCTAAGGTAGTGTTGAAGAACACTGTTTGCGAGGTGCCTAAGAAATTCAGACGCACAAAGAGACCCAAGATAAGCTTAAAACAACGTATGCCCCCTAGACTAAGACAAGAGTCAATTCCAGGCTAGGAGAGACAAAGTGAGAAGTGGAGCGAAGGAGTGCCACACAAGACTGATAGACATAGGTGCAGAGGGTTTCAAGTAGCGCCTATTTCCAGGTTTTCACCACTTGATAGATTTATTGCAAATTTTTTTTTCAGGACTTTTTATAATTTTTTTGTATTTTTGCTACTAAGGTGCCTGTTTCCAGGTTTTCACCAAGGCACTTTTTTAATTTTTTTGATTTTTTAATTTTTTCAATTTTTTTGGTTGAGACATCAAAGCGCCTATTGCTAGGTTTTCACTAGGATGCTCTTTTTTAGTACTTTTTATGCTTTTTAGGATTTTTTTAGCATTATATATCAATTTTTTTGGTATTTTTTCAGGATCAATAATTATATACAAAGGATGCCCCCAGACTGAATAGGCATCACACTCCTAAGAAAGATCACATCGTGTAGTCCCAATGTCTAGTAAGGTGGGGAACAAGAGGGATAAGCAAGATGGTGAATGAGATGGAGGAAAGGAGAATGAAAGTGAACAAAGGGAAGAAATCCTCAAAAGAAAACTCCTCAAGAGTACCCAAGCTAGGGAAAAATTGTCATGCAAAGCACATTTGGATAAGCAATGAAAGGCCAGCATAGGATAAGTCACAAAAGTGTAATGAAAAAGAAGGAAAGGATGCAGTCCAAAGGAGTAGACATGTCAAGAGGCTTCATAGCATCATGTTTTACTCTTTTTATTAGATCAAGACCAAAGGGGAAAAAGATAGCGAAAGACTAGAATAAATAGAGGAAAATGAATATGAAGGCTAAACATGAAAGGAATGAAAGAAAGATCACCATAAGATAGCTCACAAGATAGCCAAATGTTCATTTTTATAGATCAACATTGTCAAGATCAAAGAGAGAAGACGGAATGGATGAAATATGTAGAAGAACTACGCATGATGCCTGATTGCCAGGTTTTCATCATGGTACTTATCCAAGGCGCCACAAGAGAGTGGTTTTCACCATAGGATAAATTTATTTCTCTTTAATTTTGCTACCAAGGTGCCTATTTCCAGGTTTTCACCATGGCACATTTTCAATTTTTTAAAAAAAAATTTCTATTTTTTTTAATTTTATAATTTTTTGGAAGAAAGCAAGCTTTTTAGATAATGCTCCTTGAAAGGATAAACCATGATATGCCAAGGATTCAAAATAATATGCTCAAAGATGTTGAAGGGGAAAGGAAGACGCAGGAGGAAAATGGAGGATAAGGCTTTATGCAAAGCGAGTGAGGTTGGAAGATAGGAGGAATAGGCGAATGAGGAAAAAGGATAGAAGGTAGAAGGATAAAGAATGGAAGGATTGTGAAAGAGTAGATGGAAAGGAAGGCAAGATCAACGTCGACACACACCTTGAAGGGTGGCGAGAGGATGAAGAAAATGTGAATGAAGGAATACGAGAAGGAATATGGTGAATATTTAGCAGAGGTTGCGGTGCAGGTACATGGAATTGAAGATCATTTTTGGAAGAAGATGAAGTGGAAGCCTTTAGAAGCTTGAATGTCAACTTCACTTTTTGTTCAATATTATAATCTTTCAAGAGAGACTTCGGAATCCATATAGCTTTAGGATTTTTATTTCCTTTTGATGATTTAGAGAGAATATCTTCAATGATGGATTTTGGAACCCATACTTGTCTTGTAGTTTTCTTCTTAGATATCTCTTTTGACTTTATGCGCCCATTTCGATTAGAGGAGACATGGTGATCTTCTTTTTTTGATGGATTCTTGTATTACTTCTTTTTCTTGTATTGAACATTCAAGTTACTTCCAAAAGACTTGGGAATTGTGGAAGAAGAAGGAAGATATGACTGGTTTAGATGGGTAAGTGGATGAAAAGGATTCAAGGGTATGTATCTATGTTGATCTTGAGGAAAGATAGGAGATGGCGGGATATAAGGACCCAAAATAGATGACGAATTAGTAGAGTTAGGAGGGGAAGGTGAAGGGACATAAGGACCCAAAAATGTGTGCTAAAATGTTGTCACACTTCTATGAATCATTACATGCAAGGAAACTCAAGAATGAGCCCTCACAAATCGATCCATAGCTCCCTAGGCATGGAGTGCAAGGGTTTTAAGAATGCTCTCAGCTAGAGCTATTAAGCCAATAACCTTTCTAGTAAACCATGCAATGAGAGATTCAATGAATTAATCTAAAGCATAAATAAAATCTAAACTAAGAATGCCATGAAAATGAAACTACTATGCAAGAAATGAAATCTAACTATGAAGCAAGAAAGCCATGATGATGCAAGAATGAAGACAAGAAGATAGAGTGTTGATGAAAATCCAAGATGAATGGCAACAATGCTCCAAATCTTCAAACCCTAGATGCAAGAATATCTCCAAAATCTCAAAGAAAACATGTAGCATAACAATAGCATAAAAATTTGTGTGTGCAAATGAGGAAGAGAGCTCTTCTTTTATAGGAGGTGAAAAATCAATGGAGCATGGAGATTAAGAGGCAAAAGATTTAATCAACGGTGGAGCTTAAAAGAGGAGCAATCCATGTGCACAAATATCCTCCACTAGGAAACTAGGAGTTGACTTTTGTGTCCATATGAGACAAAAAGTACTTTTTCTCTTTTTATAAAATAAGAATAATGCTTTATTTGTGCAACTTAGGATAAGAGGAAAAGTGGGGGCTTTTTATTTATTAAAAGGGGAGGAAATATTCTTTTTAATAAATAAAGACTTAGGATAAGATGGTTAGCCCATAGAAAATAATCAAATAAATGATAGAACTAGGATTTGATCAAGAATAAGCAATTTATGATTTAGCAAATGGGGGCTAATAGTCTAGGTGACCATTTTTAGGTGTATACATTTTGCCCCTCTTTGACAAATGTGAGATCAGTTTGGGATCACATGTAGTCAAAGAATCAATCAGCAAGAAATAGCCAAGTAGGCAAGAGATAGCGATTTTGACAGATGTGAGATCGATTTGGGATCACATGCAGTCAAATAATAAAATAGCCAAGAAGGCAAGCAATAACGTTCTGACTCCAAAGTTATGAAGTGCAGAAAAGATAACCAATCCTACATGGTCAGCCTGGTAGCGACAGTACTGAACACTTAGGAAAGAGATAGCCAATAAGATATGATGTGTCTGCCCCCTCAGGATCGAAAGGGAAATCCAGGTAGACGGAAAGCAGAAGCAAGAGCAACATGATCAAATCACTAGAAATCATAATCGAAGAAAGAGAATAGAATAACCATCAAGCAGTGAAGATATGCCCCACACATGGTACATGGGGCACGAACCTATCGGTCCCTCAACCCGTAAACACCATGGAGAGAGGAGTTGAACTTGGGATTTGAAAGTGAATGAAAGACTGGAAGGTGGAAAGAGATAGGGATGAAGAGGTGAAGAATGCCCCAACAAAGATCAAAGGATCAGGCCTCAAAAGGTCAGCCAACTGCATGGAAGAAGGAGAATAGCGGTTTGGACGATCAAGGTGAACTCAGATTTAGGTTTGGATCCCGAAATGAACAGAAAATGATGTGATATGAAAGACAAGAAGTGAAATACATGATCAGCAAGAAGCAAAAGGTGAGCGCAGTTGACTAACAAGTCCATTAAATATAAAGGAGAGCTCTCTCCATATGCAAGATGCAAAACTAACTAACATGAACTTAAGAATGCAAGCTACATGAAAAGTGGTTTACTTGCAAGGTTACAAAGCCAATAGACATCTAATAATCATCATTGAGCATTAGGTAGAGCCGTAAGATCATACAATGCACACTAGCATAACTATGTGGATATGAATATGATCTTTATCAGATAGAAATGTGGAAATTCCACCTAGGCATCAAAGACATAGAGGTCAAGATGACTAGTGCAGTGAGATTACCTAAGTTTGATGTAGTAAGATTATGCTCGCATCGAGACACAAGAAAGTCAGGATGGCTATAAGCATGCACTTGCAAAAATAGTCAAGGATAATACCTTGTAGGTCCATAGTGTCAAGTAAGACTAGCATAAATGCTCATGATAGTTAAGACCAACAAAATATACCCACAAGCAGAAAAAACAATAAAACATGTTCTCATTCCCTCTGTCTTCTAGCTATGCATCATTGAAAACAATCATAGGGGGAGAACACTCAACAAAGAAATCATCATAGACAACACACAAAGAAATAAAGTCAAACAAACCTCAACAATTCAAGTGCGTGTGTGTAGGTCATAGAGTCAAACTTTGAGTATCGCATTTGCCAGTGAGAAATATTGCATCATCTAGACTGCGGGTAGGATATCTGATAAGTGTTAAGAAACACTCGACACTAAGGTAGTGTTTAAGAACACTATTTGCGAGGTGCCTAAGAAACCTAGATGCACAAAGAGACCCAAGATAAGCTTAAAACAATGTATGCCCCCTAGACTAAGACAAGAGTCAATTCCAGGCTAGGAGAGACAAAGTGAGAAGTGGAGCGAAGGAGTGCCACACAAGACTGATAGACATAGGTGCAGAGGGTCTCAAGTAGCGCCTGTTTCCAAGTTTTCACCACTTGATAGATTTATTGCAATTTTTTTTTTTCAGGACTTTTTATAATTTTTTTGTATTTTTGCTACCAAGGCGTCTGTTTCCAGGTTTTCACCAAGGCACTTTTTCAATTTTGTTGATTTTTCAATTTTTTC
Organism: Chamaecyparis obtusa; assembly: GCA_027943335.1. Classification (NCBI taxonomy): domain Eukaryota; kingdom Viridiplantae; phylum Streptophyta; class Pinopsida; order Cupressales; family Cupressaceae; genus Chamaecyparis; species Chamaecyparis obtusa. Next base: position 117,832 of record BSBK01007161.1, on the reverse strand, counting down.
AATTTTTTTGGTTGAGACATCAAAGCGCCTATTGCTAGGTTTTCACTAGGATGCTCTTTTTTCAGTACTTTTTATGCTTTTTAGGATTTTTTCAGCATCATATATCAATTTTTTTGGTATTTTTTCAAGATCAATAATTATATACAAAGGATGCCCCCAGACTGAATAGGCATCACACTCCTAAGAAAGATCACATCGTGTAGTCCCAATGTCTAGTAAGGTGGGGAACAAGAGGGATAAGCAAGATGGTGAATGAGATGGAGGAAAGGAAAATGAAAGTGAACGAAGGGAAGAAATCCTCAAAAGAAAACTCCTCAAGAGTACCCAAGCTAGGGAAAAATTGTCATGCAAAGCACATTTGGATAAGCAATGAAAGGCCAACATAGGATAAGTCACAAAAGTGTAATGAAAAAGAAGGAAAGGATGCAGTCCAAAGGAGTAGACATGTCAAGAGGCTTCATAGCATCGTGTTTTACTCTTTTTATTAGATCAAGACCAAAGGGGAAAAAGATAGCGAAAGACTAGAATAAATAGAAGAAAATGAATATGAAGGCTAAACATGAAAGGAATGAAAGCAAGATCACCATAAGATAGCTCACAAGATAGCCAAATGTTCATTGTTATAAATCAACATTGTCAAGATCAAAGAGAGAAGACGGAATGGATGAAATATGTAGAAGAACTACGCATGATGCCTGATTGCCAGGTTTTCATCATGGTACTTATCCTAGGTGCCACAAGAGAGTGGTTTTCACCATAGGATGAATTTATTTCTCTTTAATTTTGCTACCAAGGTGTCTGTTTCCAGGTTTTCACCATGGCACATTTTCAATTTTTAAAAAAAATTTTTCTATTTTTTTTAATTTTATAATTTTTTGGAGGAAAGCAAGCTTTTTAGATAATGCTCCTTGAAAGGATAAACCATGATATGCCAAGGATTCAAAATAATATGCTCAAAAATGTTGAAGGGGAAAGGAAGACGGAGGAGGAAAATGAAGGATAAGGCTTTATGCAAAGCGAGTGAGGTTGGAAGATAGGAGGAATAGGCGAATGAGGAAAAAGGATAGAAGGTAGAAGGATAAAGAATGGAAGGATTGTGAAAGAGTAGATGGAAAGGAAGGCAAGATCAACGTCGACACACACCTTGAAGGGTGGCGAGAGGGTGAAGGAAATGTGAATGAAGGAATACGACAAGGAATATGGTGAATATTTAGCAGAGGTTGCGGTGTAGGCACATGGAATTGAAGATCATTTTTGGAAGAAGATGAAGTGGAAGCCTTTGGAAGCTTGAATGTCAACTTCACTTTTTGTTCAATATTAGAATCTTTCAAGAGAGACTTTGGAATCCATATAGCCTTAGGCTTTTTATTTCCTTTTGATGATTTAGAGAGAATATCTTCAATGATGGATTTTGGAACCCATACTTGTCTTGTAGTTTTTTTCTTAGATATCTCTTTTGACTTTATGCGCCCATGTCGATTAGAGGAGACATGGTGATCTTCTTTTTTTGATGGATTCTTGTATTGCTTCTTTTTCTTGTATTGAACATTCAAGTTACTTCCAAAAGACTTGGGAATTGTGGAAGAAGAAGGAAGATATGACTGGTTTAGATGGGTAAGTGGATGAAAGGGATTCAAGGGTATGTATCTATGTTGATTTTGAGGAAAGATAGGAGATAGCGGGACATAAGGACCCAAAATAGATGACGAATTAGGAGAGTTAGGAGGGGAAGGTGAAGGGACATAAGGACCCAAAAATGTGTGCTAAAATGTTGTCACACTTCTATGAATCATTACATGCAAGGAAATTCAAGAATGAGCCCTCACAAATCGATCCATAGCTCCCTAGGCATGGAGTGCAAGGGTTTTAAGAATGCTCTCAGCTAGAGCTATTAAGCCAATAACCTTGCTAGTAAACCATGCAATGAGAGATTCAATGAATTAATCTAAATCATAAAGAAAATCTAAACTAAGAATGCCATGAAAATGAAACTACTATGCAAGAAATGAAATCTAACTATGAAGCAAGAAAGCCATGATGATGCAAGAATGAAGATAAGAAGATAGAGTGTTGATGAAGATCCAAGATGAATGGCAACAATGCTCTAAATCTTCAAACCCTAGATGCAAGAATATCTCCAAAAGCTCCAAGAAAACCTGTAGCATAACAATAGCATAAAAATTTGTGTGTGCAAATGAGGAAGAGAGCTCTTCTTTTATAGGAGGTGAAAAATCAATGGACCATGGAGATTAGGAGGCAAAAGATTTAATCAACGGTGGAGCTTAAAAGAGGAGCAATCCATGTGCACAAATATCCTCCACTAGGAAACTAGGAGTTGACTTTTGTGTCCATATGAGACAAAAAGTACTTTTTCTCTTTTTATAAAATAAGAATAATGCTTTATTTGTGCAACTTAGGATAAGAGGAAAAGTGGGGGCTTTTTATTTATTAAAAGGGGAGGAAATATTCCTTTTAATAAATAAAGACTTAGGATAAGATGGTTAGCCCATAGAAAATAATCAAATAAATGATAGAACTAGGATTTGATCAAGAATAAGCAATTTATGATTTAGCAAATGGGGGCTAATAGTCTAGGTGACCATTTTTAGGTGTATACAGGTAGCACTGATTCTTTTTGGTCTCCATGTTGTGGTCTAAAAAGACTCTTCTTCGCAACTCTTGCATTTTCTTTCCTCTATTGTGATTGTAGTTCTACTTTCTTTGGGGAATGATGTCAATTCATTTGTAATAATATCATATCTATATTATCTTATAATCATACTGACCCCATGGTAGGTAGATCTCTTTTGTGTTCTCTGTATTTTTATGTGGTATTTCCCTTGATTTTTCTTTGCTTGGGAGCATCTCGTAGTGGAAATGTAATAAGTGGAGTTATTTATGTTTCTGTTCAAGCCATTGCTCATGTTAAATTGTTAGCAATGACTTTAACATGGGGGCATACACTCTGCTCACTTTTTGCACACACGCACTTTCAAAATATTTTTCAAAAATTTTCTCCCTTTATGGATTAGTGACTAATCCTTAAAGCATGGATTTTTACCTTATATGATCTCTTGATCCCTCCAGTTTTAATTTTCAATGTTTTGATCCCTTAAGGTAGAAGGTGTCCTTAATACTAGATCTCTCTTTTTTTGGCTTTGCTCTTTTGGAATAGAATATTCCTAAGGGTGAATCCTTGATAGGTTGACTAGTGAGTAGCCACATTCACTAGGCGGTTCAATTCCATCTTTCCAATTACCCTATTTTCTTGTGTGATTCACAATGGGACATAAGTTCTCATTGGGCAAGGTAATCACACCCTCTTCTCTCTTTTTTCTAGTGATGTCTCTCTTATTGTAATCTTGGGGTTGACAAAGACTTGAGTCCCTAGGGGCTTGAGGATTGCTTTGTCCCTTTGATTTCAATAAGATTTTCTTTTCCTTTGTGATATCCTTTACCAAGAGTTTGCATCGAGTCCATACTCTTGCTAAAGTGGGGGCTAAATGTATCCTTGGAAAATGGAAGAACTTCCATTTAGGACTGGTTTATCCCTCTAAGTGGTTTGGGGTCATGTCAAATGCCTTGAATGGGTCTTTGACTTGGATCTAGCCTTTTCCCCTGTCCTGCCCTATTTCTGCTTCTTTTTTTTAATATGATTTAGAACAACAGAGAGGGGGGGGAGGGGGGGGTGAATCAGTTGTTCTCAGGTCCTAATGTATAAAGAAACTTTCAAAACTTAACTTCAAATCAGATCAAGAAACCAAAAAAACTCGGTCATCACTGATTCAATAATAGAAACATATAACATTGCAGTCCACAACCTTGCTGTAACTAACTTGTAAATCACAGAAATGTTCAAACCAAAACATTCACACAAGTATCGACACCAGGATTTATAGTGGAAACCCAATATGGGAAAAACCACTTTGTAACATGCTACTATTATTTTCACTCTTCTGAAGTGAGCTCGGTTAAAAGCCAACCTTGTCAAAGGTTACAATACACACTGTCAAGTGTGACCCAGTTAAAGAATTTCAATCACCTTGTTAAAAGTGAGCCTGGTCAAAGGACTTACATACACTCCATTAGAATGCAACCTTGTTCAAAGGATTTAACATATGATTGTTAGGTCAACCTCTGTTAAAAGGATTTTTGATTGTTACAATGGTTATAAAGTAGCAGTAGTATTGATTTAAAAAACATACAACTCACTTTGAAAATATCAGATCCAATTCTATACACAAATGCTGGTTTACTAACTTTGAAACTTTTCCATCTCCATCTCTGATCTGCTCAAAACTTTTCTTCAAGCAATCACCACTCTTCTCCTTTAGCCTTTTCACTTATACAGTCAATAATACTTACTGTTCTTCCAGCATCTACTTCACCCATGCATTCACATACCTAATGCTTCGGTTCCCTTAATACTTTCCTCTGTTAGGTTAACTTTTCTTTTGCCACTTAATCTCCTTCGTAGATCTTAGGGTTAGGTCAGATTCATTAAATCTATCCACTTCATGTTCTTTGGCTCCTCTTCTAGAATCATCTCAAATCTTATAAAGATTTACAATAAAATGTTTTACAAAGCATTAAATGCTTCCATACAATCAATAAATAAAGTCAACACGTTTTACATAATCCAAGAATTCAACAATGTCGGCTCCAAATCTAAATTCTCTTCAAATATTAAATTGCTGATGCCCGGTCAATACTGTGATCATCCACTCCATCTCCATGTAAAATGCTCGGTCACTACTAAAACTATTTCCTCGGCACTCACTGTCTTCCTCGACAAATTATTGTCACTCGGTCGACACTAGATTTTTGCTCAGCATCCACTAGCTCGGTCGACTCTATCATAAGTCAGCTTAAACATGATTTCTTCATTTTTTCTCGGTTAAGCCTACCAGTTTAGTCTTCAGTCTTACTAAGATAAACAATACATTGAATCATCATTGTACAACATAGTCAAGTACACTTTGCAATATCAAGATAACTCAACCTCTCCCTAGGTGCTATTGCTACCAACCTTTCTATCTCTTCTCTCAATAGATATAGTACTTTCCTAAGTAGCAATAGTCTTACCAATTAAAGTTTGACATCAATGACAATACACCAATTGTTTCAATTGTAGTTTCCAACAATCTCCCTCTTTGGCATTGATGGCAACACCATATGATATCACCTGAATAACACATGGATTACCAACCAATCTAAAACTTATCTATCCATCGGAGAAAATTTGTAATATCCTTAGCTTCATTCTGATTCAGAATATGTAAATCTCACTTCTGTGACCGTCAGAAGTATGTGGATCTCCCTCTATCCTGATCTTTCATTTCAATTCATCATCTCCCATACTTTCAGTGTCATGTGTTATAGTATCATTTCAGTTCATCTCCCTCTGCATAATCTCCCTCTTTGACAAAAATGCCAAAGCAGCAACTAAAACATACATCCAACAAATGTAGATATATCTATTCAGCTTAGTGTTTCTCCCTCTGTCATCTTGCTTATGATTGATTTATTGTCTTTTCTTCTTCTTCACAGCTCTAGGATAGTCCTAAAGTGTGACAATCTTCTGCATCAATATGTCAAATATTCTGTTGTAGCATTTTTGATGCAGTGCTTCTAGCTTAACTAGGTAGCCTCAGTTAGGGGAAGGACCCCTAATTGACTTCTGAGATACTCATGAGCTTCCTTAGGTAAAGCCTTAGTGAATATGTCTGCCAATTGTTCTTTTGTATTCACATGTTCCATTCGGACTTCCTTGTCTTGTACCAATTCCATCAAATAGTGATACTTAATTGCTATATGTTGTCACAGAAAATAACAACAGGTTTAGTGATTTCTTCTTTCATGCCTACTAACAATTGTTTTATCCATATCAAATTTGAACAGTTTACTGTAGCAATAACATACTTGGCTTCGGTAGTAGATTGGTAAATACAATTTTGTTTCTTTCTTGTCCAGGAGACTAATATCTGTCCAAGAAAGAAAGCTCCACCACTAGTGCTCTTTCTATCATCTACATTTCTTTCCCAATCAGCATCAGTATATACTGTAAGTTCAAATTTGTCACTCTTCTTGTAATATAACCCATAGTCAGTAGTTCCTTTCAAGTATCTCATGATTCTTTTCATCACCATCATGTGTGTTTCCTTAGGATTGGCAGAGAATCTTGCCACAATCCCAACAACTAATGCAATATCTAGTCTACTATGTACAACATACTGTAATTTTCCAATCATGGATATGTACAAAGTCTGGTTCACTTCTACAGCATCATCATTCTTAGATAACGTTTGTCCAGTAACCATAGGAGTTCCCATTGGTCTAGCATCTTTGATTCCAAAAAATTTTAGTATTTCATTAACATACTTAGACTGTGTAATGAAAATACCTTTCTCCATCTGATATACTTGTAAACCAACAAAGAATTTGATCTCACCAAACATACTCATTTCAAATTCAGTTTGAATTTCATGTGAAAAACTTTTACATAATGCATCTTGTCCACCAAAAATAATGTCATCAACAAAAATTTTGGCCAACAAAATACCTTTTCCTTCTTCATCCTTCATATACAAATTTCTTGTGTCATTTGTTCTGGAAAATCCAATCTGTATCAGATAGTTATGCAACCATTCATACCATGCTCTAGGAGCTTGTTTCAATCCATATAAAGCTTTGTTCAGTTTGCAAACCATGTTTCTTCTGTTTGGATCAATAAAACCTTCTGGCTATTCTATGTAAACTTCTTCCAGTATACCATTCAAAAATGAAGACTTGACATCCATTTGATATACCTTGAAATCTTTATAAGCATCATATGCAAGAAGAGTTCTTACTCCTTCCAATCTAGCTACAGGGGAAAATGTCTCCCCATAATCAATTCCTTCTTCTTGTGCATAGCCTTTGCATACCAGCCTAGCTTTATTCCTAGTGATTTCACCCTTTTCATTCAACTTGTTTTGAAATACCCATTTTGTACCTATAACATTCTTATCTGCAGGTCTCGACACTAGAGTCCAGGTCTCATTTTTCTCAATCTAGTCAATCTCTTCATTCATTGCTTGTATCCAGTCTTCATTTTCTAATGCCTCTTTAGTTGTCTTAGGCTCAAATTCACATAATAAGCATGTTGGATCCTTGGTCTTACTTCTTGTCTGAATTCCAGTGTCTTTATCTCCAATTATCTGTTTAGGCTTATGATGTCTTCTTACATATTTTGCCAAAATAGGTTTAGCATTTTTCTCCTCTATTTCATCAGGTTCATCAACAAGATTGTCAGATTCAGCTTCTAAATGCTCAACAACCTCTTCCTGATCTTCGACAGCATTATTATGTAGCTCGGCATGTTCTTGTTCTCTCTCAGCACTGTTTTCCTGACGCTCGGCATCATCTGTCTGTCGCTCGACATTGCTTACCCGAGGCTCGGCATCAGGAGCAGGTCTGCTACCCGCCTCTTCTATTTCCTCAATATACACAAAAGATCTGTAATCTTCTGGTTCTCTTTTACTGTCAGCCTCATTTCTTTCTGCATACTCTTCAATCTTTACATTCACACTTTCCACTATTTTGTTAGTGTTAGAGTTCAAACACTTATAAGCTTTACTTTTTGTGGAGTAGCCTAGGAATATGCCTTCATCACTTTTAGCATCGAAATTTCCATTCTTATTGTCTTTCAATATGTAACACTTCCAAAAATTCTAAAGTATTTAACACTCGATGCATGCCCATACCATAATTTATAGGGTCTCAGATTTGTACCTTTCTTGATCTATACCCGGTTAAGAGTGTAAACAGCTGTACTTATAGCTTCTTTCTAGTATTTTTGTGTCACATTATTTTCAATCAATAGTGTCCTTGCACAGTCCAAAATAGATCTGTTCCTCCTTTCTGCTATACCATTCTGTGGAGGTGTCCTAGGTGCAGACATCTGTCATTTGATTCCTCTATCATTTCAAAATAGATTAAATTCATTTGATGTAAATTCTCCACCTCGGTCAAATCTAAGACATTTTAGGTTCCTACCTGTCTCTTTCTCAACCTTAGCCAAATACCACTTGAAAAATTGAAAAGCATCATATTTTTCTTTTAGAAACATTACATGCATCATCCTGGTATGATCATCAACAAACAAGATAAAATATCTAGCACCACAGTAGCTTTGTACACCCATAGGTCCACAAAGGCTAGTATGAACCAAGTCTAAAATGTGTTTAGAACTAAAGGCTTTTCTCTTGAAATTTGACTTAGTCATTTTTTCTAACTGGCATTCTTTGCACATCACATTCTTAGGTTTCTTCAATCTAGGTAGACCTCTTACTTTCTTTTTCTTACTTATCTCTACCAGATTGTCAAAGTTAACATGACATGGCCTCTTATGCCGTAACCAAATGTCATCAAGTTGTGCAATCATACAAATTTCTTCAGATAGGTCAAGATAGAAAAAATTACCTCTAGTCTGCTCACCACTTCCAATCAGTTCACCAGTGGCATCAAATATCTTAGCTTTCTTGTGATGAAATTCCACTCGATAACCAATTCTGTTGAGCTAAGCAACACTTAACAAATTATAATTCAATCCTTCAACCCAATAAGCATTTTCACAAGAGATCTTATCAGTTAGTTTAATCAATCCTTTTCCTCTAACAAGACATGGTGCATCATTAACAAAAGTAACACTTTTACCTTTATAATGATGTAGGTTCTCAAACTTACTCTTGTCACCAGTCATGTGATGTGAACAACCACTATCAATAATCCATTTATCATTCTTGTTCACATAAGAAATCAATACAATTTTCTCATCCTCATCAGATTCATCTTTCATTGCAACATAGACTACCTCATTTTCAAAATCATCACTATCAGTGTCAGTCTCTTTTTCAGCAATGTGACAAGATTTATTACCTTTTCCTTTGTAGTCTTTGTACCTCCGGTAGCCTTTGTTATCTCTTCTATCTTTGTGTCTACTATTTATTTCTTCATCTTTATCCTTCTTGTCAGGACATCTAGCAGCTATATGACCGACTTTATTACATGCAAAACATATAATAGGGAGTTTACCTTTATATTTTCCTTTTCCTCTTCTTAGTCTTCTAGCCATAAGAGCTTCTAGATCTTCAAGATCTTCATCAGAAGTGTCACTGTCATCTTCACTTTCACTTTCTCTTTCACTTTCACTGATGTATCTTTCTTTCTCCTTCTTAGGCTTGTTTAGAACTAACCATGACTTGAAAGCATATTCAACATTTCCAATGCTACCAATAGTGAAATTATCATAATTAGACAGTTCAGAAGCAGTCAGCTTGCCAATCAAACCTTCCAAAGTAAGCACATTTGTAGAGTTACATCTAGATTCCTAAATAGCTGAGATCTTAATAGCATATATAGGACACAGATTTCTTAGCACTTTTCCAATAATGGTTTCATCATTAATAGTTCCATTTTCTCCTCTAATAGCATTCACAACCTCTTTTATTCTACCACAATATTGTGCAATATTTTCATCTTCATTCATTCTCATTTCATCAAACTTACCTCTGAGACTCTCGACTTTAGCTTTCAGTACATATAGATCACCACGATAGATATTTGCAAGAGTGTCCCACATCTCCTTAGCAGTTGTGTAGTCCTTAATGTCCTCAAATTCTGTATAACTTAGGGTAGATGCAATCTCCAGTGCCTTATTATGTTCTTGCTTAGTTCTCATTTCCTCGATAGTCAAAGGTGCAACAGGTGTGTTATAGTCACGCTCAATGTAGTACTTTGTAGAATCACCAATACCAGTCAGATGCAGCTTCATCAAGCTTTTCCATGAAGAGAAATTTTCCTTATTCAGCTTCGGTACCTCCTTCTTATACATCTTGATCATTTGCTTCAAGTCCCTTTAAACTTGTCTTATGTAAACACCAATAAGCAACACTGCTCTGATACAAATTGTTAATATGATTTAGAACAATAGAGAGGGGGGGGGGGGTGAATCAGTTGTTCTCAGGTTCTGATGTATAAAACAACTTTCAAAACTTAACTTCAAATCAGATCAAGCATCCAAAACAAACTCGGTCATCACTGATTCAATAATAGAAACATATAACATTGCAGTCCACAACCTTGCTGTAACTAACTTGTAAATCACATAAATGTTCAAACCAAAACATTCACACAAGTAATGACACTAGGATTTATAGTGGAAACCCAATATGGGAAAAACCACTTTGTAACATGCTACTATTATTTTCACTCTTCTAAAGTGAGCTCAGTTAAAAGCCAACCCTGTCAAAGGTTACAATACACACTGTCAGGTGTGATCTGGTTAAAGGATTTCAATCACCCTGTTAAAAGTGAGCTTGGTTAAAGGACTTACATACACTCCATTAGAATGCAACCTTGTTCAAAGGATTTAACATATGACTATTAGGCCAACCTTTGTTAAAAGGATTTTTGACTGTTACAATGGTTAGAAAGTAGCAGTAGTATTGATCTGAAAAACATACAACTCACTTTGAAAATATCAGATCCAATTCCATACACAAATGCTGGTTTACTGACTTTGAAACTTTTCCATCTCCATCTTTGATATGCTCAGAACTTTTCTTCAAGCATTCACCACTCTTCTCCTTCAACCTTTTCTCTTCTACAGTCAATAATACTTACTATTCTTCCAGCATCTACTTCACCCATGCATTCACATACCTAATGCTTTGGTTCCCTTAATACTTTCCTCTGTTAGGTTAACTTTTCTTTTGCCGCTTAATCTCCTTCGTAGATCTTAGGGTTAGGTCAGATTCATTGAATCTACCTGCTTCATGTTCTTCGGCTCCTCTTCTAGAATCATCTCAAATCTCATAAAGATTTACAATAAAACATTTTACAAAGCATTAAATGCTTCCATACAATCAATAAATAAAGTCAACACATTTTACGTAATCCAAGAATTCAACAATGTTGGCTCCAAATCTGAATTCTCTTCAAATATAAAATTGCTGATGCTCGGTCAATACTGTGATCATCCACTCTGTCTCCATGTAAAATGCTCAATCACTACTAAAACTGTTTCCTCGGCACTCACTGTCTTCCTTGGAAAATTACTATCACTCGGTCGACACTATATTTTTTCTTGACATCCACTAACTCGGTCGTCTCTATCATAAGTCAGCTTAAACATGATTTCTTCATTTTTGCTTGGTTAAGCCTACCAGTTTAGTCTTCAGTCTTACTAAGATAAACAATACATTGACTCATCATTTTAAAACATAGTCAAGTACACTTTGCAATATCAAGATAACTCAACTTCTCCCTAGGTGCTATTGTTACCAACCTTTCTATCTCTTCTCTCAATAGATATAGTACTTTCCTAAGTAGCAACAGTCTTACCAATTAAGGTTTGACATCAATGACAATACAACAATTGTTTTAATTGTAGTTTCCAACACTTTCCTACCTAATTCTGGCATTTTTTTCTAATAATTTGAGGTTCTTGACCTTAGGGTCAAGGTCTACCTCGACCCTAACCTGGGGTCCAAATTTCAAATTTTGAATATTTCCAGATGTCGGGGTTTGGAAAGAATTAGTTCCCGCTTCCAGGTCGGCTATTTCAAGCTTTGAAATGGTAAACTCTCAAAAGATATTTAATTTAGGTCCACTCCTAGGGGTATAGGCCTAATGGGAATTTATTTCTCATATGTCAGGCTTTGTAGAAGTTTGTGCCCTAGACTAGTATATAAGGAAGCCTTTTTCTCTCATTTTGCAAGCATGAAAACATGGAAAGAAGCAAAAATAACAAGTGAAAATCAATCATAATCCAGCAAGAAAGAAGGAGAAAGGAAGAAATCATCTATTTTCAAGCATTCAAGCATTCACGCATTCAAGTATTCAAGCATTCAAGATTCAATTCATCAAGGAGATCCATTAGTAGCCATTGAAGGATTCAAGCTCTATAGGGCCCTCTTGTTGAAGATTTCTCCATCCATATCCATTCAAGCTTCTTCATATTCCAAGATCCATTCAATATTGGTGTTGAAGATCTAGATGCAATTAATTTGAGACATCCTACAATTCTACATCCATTTGGAGCATCCATACTTGTGGATTCAAGGATTCAAATCCTCCACAAGGGTTTCAACATAAGCAAGGTGAATTGTTCTATTTACTTTGTTTATTACTAAAATTTCAATTCTATTTCAAGGTTAATTCCAAAACTAGGGTTTGACCAAGGAAAACCCCCCATCCAAAGAATAAAACCATTTTTCTCACAGCTACAGGTGCAGAATAATGAATTACATAGTAGATTCGAACACCCTTTTTGATAAATTTTTGGGATCCGTGAACATAATTTCCATCGGAGCAATGCAGGTCAAGGTCAACATAAAGGGGTCAAGGTTGACCTATATTTGGGTCAAGGTCGACCTGGATCAGAAAATAAAATATTTTTGGATTTTCTCTGTCTTTGTGTTTCTGTTCCAGATCCAGATGCAAAATTTCCAAAAACTCAGTACAGACACCAGAAAATAGCAATTTCAAGATCTGTTATATTTCGAGGTTAGTATTTGTCTTCAATTCATTTCAATTAAGATTTTAATACTCCCTTCCAAAATAGAATATAAGGTTTTCCTCTTTCTTCTTATCACTAATCGATTGATTCATTTATGCATTTACCATTTTCTTGTGGTTAATCAATTTGGATCTTTCCTTTGGGAATTTGGGATTAAGAAGAGAATCTTACCTTCCCCAACTCCTCTATACCTAAAGCACAATCATCCAATCCTTCTCTACACATAAAGATTATTTATTTTCTTTACATTTTGGTAAAGTATCATTTTATTTTCTTTCAACACCTACTTCTTATCTTGTTTTTGAAATTTATGTACTACTGCATTGAAATTTTAATTTTTCACAAAATAGATTTAAAAAAAAAAAACTAGTAGCTTAGAAAATACATTCAATTTTCTGCAAATTCTATTCTTACATATTTTTGATATAAGGTTGATAACCTATTGAAATTTTTATGTCAAGTTGCCTAACTCTATTTCTCTGAAATTTAATTGCCACTTATCGACCTACTTTGGACCACCATGATCTCTCACATATCCATGATGTTTTTAATTTCTTAATGTATGGATTAACTTACAATGTTTAAATTACTTCAATGTCCTTTTAATATTTGATATTCTGTTTGGTGTGATTAGTTTATTATTTTCTAAGTAGCTAAAAGTATAAAAAGGTTTGAGCACTTCTACATTTAATTTACTATTAGATTGTTTACAAAGTTATTTAAAATTTTGTTATGTTCATGCTACTAGGAAGTGATAATTTATGTTGCTAGAATTATTTTGATTTGCAATAGGCTTATTTTCATAACTACACTCATAACCACTCAACTCACGACTTTCACCCCTTTGTGGCATATAGTTCTAACACCTTTCACAAGTTTATGTTCCATATTAACAAGTAGACCAAGCTAAATCTAGTTATTAATTCTTCAAGTATTTCTTTGCCCTAGTGTTGGCCTATCCTTTTTTACCCATTTTCGGGGAGAGGTGTCAAAGGATTGTTAGCTCAGTGAGTTGATTTAGGACCAATGCATTAGGAAGAAAGTTTGCGCAACTTTCAACCTCACCTAAGTGACTACTCCTAGTTTGTGTTGTTTAAATCTTATAGATGTATTAGCTGATTTTGAAGGTAAATCTTAGAATCTAGCTCACCATCTATATATATCCACACTCATTATTGTGATTCAGTCAATAGAAAGTAGCAAGTGTGAATAAATAACACAAAAAATGTTTAAAATGTTGCATTTTCAAGAGAGTTCAAATGCATCAATTTTGGGAGAAAATTGCTTCGAAAATAAAGGATCCAAAGGTTGGGTAATAGGAGTGCACCCTAGGTCAGCTTCCTTGGGACCCTGCAAGGGGCATTGCTCCTTGACCCCACTGGGGGCTACCGCCCCCAAACCCTCACTTTCGAATTTAAAAACTAAAAATAAAATTGGTGGGGAAATCGTGTCGAAACAAGGTGATGTGTTTCTACCCCCCCTATCTAATGAATGCAACATAAATTATCCTGATCTTCCATTACCATTGTCTCATGTATCTACAAATTTTATTTCTATATATGAACAAGAACATATAATTGATGAATTTTTAAGATAATGGAATATTGAAAATGAAGATTTAACCATGTGTTGTTTGAATTATTGCAAGGAGGAAGCTAAGTGCACATGTGAAGTTGATCAAGAGGACGTGATAAAGGACATAAAATATATAAGTGACCCTGATCAAAATAAAGGTGGACATGAGCTAGTCTCCTTTGTGACTCACAAACAACTTCATGCATTAAATTGGGAAGATCAAGGTATGCTTGATGATGTTAGTTTCTTATCATTTTATCAGATTAGACATACAACAAGTTTCTTCACAAAATGCTTCTTCACCTACTATGTACGGTGAATAGAAAAATGCATGCTCACAAAAACCACAATATCCATTACTACCATCTTCATTGTACCCATCCTACTTTATCCCACTCACTATATATCCAAAACAATTTTTTCCATTTTCATTATTTCATCCATCTCATATACCATATATACTTTACCATATCCACCAAAGGAAAGCATGATACCTAATAAAACATTGTATAATAAGATGGTTGGAATTTCAAATAATAATGCAAATTCATGGATCCCTTTACATCATGATAATGTGCTTAAAATTGGCCAATCACGATTGAAGTATATTGCTGCAATTATGGTACTTGATTTTAATTTGATTGCATTAGAAGAAAAATATGATCAATTGTACCATAATTTAATTCTTCTTTTCTACTTAGAAAATCATAACTTTTAGAGGGCATTCACATAAATAATGAAACTCTTCAATATATAAATTATTATGGAACTCTTAAATGTGTGTGTTGAAATTAGTTATGTAATTAAATATGTTGAATTACATGCATTGGTCATTAAAGAATTGTGTTAGATAACAAATGAAAGCCTACAAGATATATCTTTTAATATTTTTATACTCAACTATGTAGATCTTTGGAGGCCTATGGTAAAATTGTGTATTCCTCACATAATCATTGATTTAGGCCCACCACTAATTAATTTTAGTCTTAAGCACAATCAGATGGGTTTGAATGTATTAATGACCATACCAAACATTGACGAGGATATAATGCTACAAAATAATGATTTTTCATCAGCAATGATCAAGGTATTAATATATATCTTTGGCGAAAATTGCTTCAATTTTGACTATCATTGGTTGTTTCTTGATAAAGCCCTCATTAATTTTTTCTTTGGTTCTTCCAATAAAACCATTTCCATGAAATTTGGACCAAATCAAGGTATGAATTCTTGTGTTAGTTAGCATTGAATTTATATTTTGTTTACATACTTGAATTAATTGTAATACATCCATTTTATTATTATCACATATTTATTCATATATATAAATCTACCATTCAATTTCTGATAAAAAAATTAATTATATGAGAAGAGTTGTTTAATTGATGACCTATTATTCATTACCATACTTGATATGCTTGGTCATGAGAACATGGCTATAGGTATCTTATTATGGTTACTTAACTATTTTGCATTTGTACCAATTCATGATGTTTCTCTTCATGAGCTTTCAAAGATGCATTTTTAGCCTTGCTACCCACATGATGAAGTTTCTTTGTGCTACACTCTTGTAGATCACAAGAGGATTTTGTACCAAGTGTTCAACACTAATGGGTGTAAATTCTCTTCTTCACCATCTTTGATACTCGATCGTGTGGACATGATGCAATTTGGTGTAACCATGAATCTTGTAGTACCATTTTCTTGGCTAATTCCTCACAAGCCACACATCCAAAGATAATTTAAAGAAATGTAGAGATCCTATAAGTATCTTGAGAATATTCTAATGTGGATCATTTCTCATCATCGTACGGATTGATTTATCTTCCTATATAAAGCTATATGGATATTTTGGGAGACTACCATTAGTCTTTCACTATATTGCCTTATCTTTAGAATATTGCTTCTATTATAAGTACTTCTTTCAACTAAGTGATTTGGTAGGTCTTCCAAAGTTCTACAATCCAGTTTTAGATATAGTGGTGTGAGCTAAATGAGAACAAGATTTTTTTTATAAATCATGCTATGATAATGATTTCAAGTTTTGTATTTCAAGTTCTGTATCATGTAATTGATTTAAATAGTGACTTTCATTGAAGGGATTCCAAAGGAACTCCTAGATTTAGATGGTATCACTTCAACGTCCATACAAGAGTTTCAATATATTTGGTCATTATATGTAGTTTTTTAAAAGAAAAATAAAAAAAAATGAAAAAAAATGAAAAAGGAAAAGAAGAAAAAAAGTAATAAATTCTAACAATGAAAACCTTTAGGCATTGTTAGACAACTACAAATTGAAAACCAGGTTCTTGTACAGATTTTAGTTGAAATAAATTCTTAGTGATGAAAAATAATTTTACAACATTGCTAAGCGATGAGTGATTGAAAGTTAGCTTGCCAATGATCACTTGTCATTATAAAAAAGAAAAAAATACAATAAATGTCATTCTTCCTTTAGACTCATCATTTTTGAGTTTGTCTATGGTCACCATAACTTTGATCACCTATAGCATGTACTACACATTCAATTGAGATGTGATGAAAAGTCAATTTAGATACCAGTGATATGTTCTATAATGCTTCAATCAGATGAAGATGTTTCATGGAGTTGCAGTCCTAATTGCCATTTTTCATTCCTTCCTTGCTAGAGATTCATAGTTGGTGAGTTCTTTTGGCTACTAGACCTTGGCATAATTAGAAATGCAAGTTGATAATACAATCAATTTAATTTTTCATAATTTTCTCTTAACATTATTAATATTTCTTATTATATTAATCATATATGCAACATCTCTACCTACCCTCTCCTTGTTTCTCAAGGACACTCAACCCTTTAAGTTGGGGGCAGGTATACAATCCTTATTACCCTTCTTTTCACCCATCATTTTACTCTTCATAATCATTATTATTCCATGCTTCATATTCCTTATCATTTCATCCTTCACATTGCCTATCATTTCACACATTTCATGTTGTACATAATGAAAACAAGGGAATTTGAAAAGTGAAAAAAAGAAAAAGAAGAGAATTTGAAAATTGAAAAATAAAAATGGAGGAAAAACAAAATGTAGAGGAGGACTAAATATTAAAAAAAATTTGAAAGGAAAATATAAGGTTTCATAATAAAGCAAAAACATGAAGCTTGTTATGAAGAGATGGTAAAAATAAATAAAAGTAAAACCATGACACTTTCTATGTAAAAAGAATGATGAGGTATAATCTATAAAAAGCTACAAGTTCAAATCAAAGACCTTTTAATCATAATGATTTCTTGAGGACATGCAATATGCTAAGTTGGGGAAAATGATGAGAGATATTTATGTCTCATTCTATACCACATTTTATCCTATTTCATTCACCTTCATATCCACTTCCATAATCCATTTTCACACATCATCATTTATTATTACAACCCTTTTTTACATATGATTACATATTAATAAGTGATATTTAATTTCTAGTTTTGAGGTAAAATATGGAAATGAATTATCGATTGTTTTTTATAATAAGCATTTTTATTCTAAGTCTTGAAAAATATAGCTTGCAACATAGAAAAATCCTTGTATGTGCATAAACTTCTTGTCACCTTTCATGCAAATCTTCCTATCACTTTGTAGTCAAGAATTGTTGTGTATTACTTTGTGACTAGAAAGTTATTTCTATTATCTTTTCAATAGATGAGGTTAGCTTCCAAGGTGGAATTTCTGCCGATTGTGCATGAGATTTAAATAATCACAAGAACTCATGATATAAATGTACTTGCTAGTTGTTACTTCGGGAGAACTAAAAATCTCAAAGTTTCTTAGTTTTGTCTACTGATTAGAACAAAATAGTTTATGGCCAGTAACCAAGATTCCACATTGAATTTGGGTGGTTATAGTTTGTACATCTTCTGTTGTTATTTTTACTATATTTCTAGCTCAACACTATCTTTTTAGTGGGGATCTATGATAGCATATTTTCTATATAAAGAAAACAATAAACTATTCAGGTTCAAAGTTATAACAATGTCATTTTTAACTTGTGATTGTTAGTTAAAACTTCACATAAGCTTGTAAAATTTTAGTTTGTTGGCCACATGCCAAAACAAATGTGGTCTATTTTATACTGGTTATTATTATTTGATATGATTTGACCTCTATATATGGGTATGTGTAGGATCATGGTATGCCAAAAAGTGGCGATGTGAAAAAATGACCTTTTCAGTATTCCAAAAATGCGAAATCACATGTTGACTTTTTGGTAGGCTTGGGTGTCAGTACACCTGGCCAAAGGAGACACCAAGGCATGAGGTGTATTTGGTATCTGATAGGTAGCGGGTATATGATAACTATGGGATACCCGATACCTATCAGATATCCAATATGAAATGCATCGTATAATTGATACTCTATAATAATATAATATTATTTATATTAAATCATAATATATAACAATAAAATATTATACTATAATAATAAAATATTATAATATTATATTGTTTATATTCGTTCCTCATGATATTTTAATATTATATTATAATTTATTAATATAATATATTACAATACATTACAATATAATATGATATTATTATATATTATATATTATAATATTATATTATTTAATATCCATTCTCTCTCTCTCTCTATATATATATATATATATATATCCCCATCTCTCCCTCTCTATGAAACAATGTTGTATTTGGGAGAGTTGACAGCTTGTTAAGTTTTTTAATTTGGATTGAATGCTAACATTAACAAGTTGTTTCTTCCACTTTGATTTTCTTATTCTGATCTTCGAGACAATAATCAAAGTTGAAAATAATCAAAGATTCTAACAATTTCTTGCAGGACGCATGTCAAATATTGCTAATATCTAGTAATTAGTGGAAAGTACTTGAACTAACTTATCAAAGTGATTGGGGAGTATGCTCTCACCTTTCAGAGGTGATAAAAAACCTAGACTCATTTTTTAATCTTTCATGGAGAGGAAATTTAATGGCTTAATGAAAAAGTGTTTGGCATGTTTAGGAGATTGATTACTATAGGAGAGTGTGCTCTCACCTTTCAGAGGTGATAAAAAATCTAGACCCATGGTTAACCTATACTTTTCATTTTTCATTTTGCCTAGAGAGCCTGTTGTAGTGGGAAAAATTACTCACCTTGCAAGAACAACTCAAGTGGAAATAGGTCAAAGAAAAGCCACCCCAATCCACTATAAAATGATGATACCGCATGATCTAAATTATGAAATTAGATTACAATACCTAGTGTGATACTTGCAGTATTGTTAAATTCAACATATAAATTGAGACGAGTAACAACAAGATTTCAAGCCAAAAAGTGATCCAATCTATTTTGAAATTGGAGTTTATACAAATCTGATGGATCCCAAGGGTCATAAGAATCCCTTGGAAATGAAATGAAGAGTCATCATAATGTTTATTACAAATAAACTATTAAAATTATCCAAATTTATCAAAAAACTATATATAAAAATTAGGTCCACTTGGAGAAGGCATAACTTTCTAGTCCTAGATTTGAATTGCGAATCGTTTACTTCATCGGAAAGGTATTCAAGAAACCTCAAAAAAAATTTCAGAGGTGACACTATATTGACACGGGCACCATCCAAGCCCAAAAATGCTCCAAAGACCTTCAAAAATGCAATTTACTGAAACATAGACAAATTTGAAAAAATAGATTTCAGTATTTTCCCAATTTAATCATGATCACCACAAGAAAAAACTATGGTAGACATGTGATGTTAAGTGTTCTCTTCTAGGAGATTCTTAATGGTCTAAATGAGGATCCTTAATAGTTCCATAAGATAGAAGCCTCTTTTTTATCCATGGTTCTTTTTCCATAGTGTCTAGGGGTTTATTCACCCCTAGAAGATTTTACACTCACCATTAGTGCATCCTTGGTAGTGAGGTGAAGGGTTCTTGGATGTCACTACCTTGAACATGGGAAAGCCTCAAAAGAGATACCTTACTCACACACTCCTTGAAGGGCTATTGGAAATTGCAATAAATCCATTCTAAGGATAGATCTATGTTCTATGTGCTTCTTATGTGATCATACCTATGAAAAATCTTTGAACACACACTTGATGTTTAGGGCCTAGAGACAAAGACAAGTTTCTTTATTCTGTCTGATATGTGTGTCACTGATATTAGAGAAATTCACCCTTAAACACATCTTAAACATCAAATTGGTCACTGGAAACCTTTCCAGAACAACAAAAAAAGACATAAGCTTGTTTTTATTGTGTCAAAGCTCATTTTTTGTTTGTCAAAGTTCGTTTCCTATCTGCGGAATCTCATTTTCAATCTCCAAAGTCTCATTTTTGGTTTATCTTTTCTCATTTTTTGGGAAATCTCATTTTTAGTCTACAGATTGTCATTCTTGGGGGGAAGTATCATTTTCAGTCACTCTTTTCTCATTTTTGGGGGAAAGTTTGTATTTGGTCTCTAAATGCTCATTTTTGGTAAACCATAGAGTGTTGTATCTGGTTTCTTGTATTTGGGATATAGGCTATATCCATACATTATCTAACAAAACTGATCACTGTTTTAGATACCCTTATTTGAGTACTTTTGGGCTCTATAATCACAGTCATCAAAATCAATCCACAAGATGTTGTTGTCATCATAATTGACCTAATTTTTCATTGGCTCCATAACACTCCTAGTGCACATTTTGTCACATCAATCCTTCTATCTGGTTTTTAGAGGTCATCATCAAGGAACATCTAGCCCTTATCTAGACCTTTGAAACTAACATCAACAGTTATCACCAATCCTTTCAAACATAGATAAATTCTTGTTCAAATTCTTCAACCTTAGACCATTGGCAATAGATCAACATTGAATCATACCTAGGGTTATCAAAATTCATGCGTATTAAGACTAGAAGATCTCATCATTATTAGTGGCAACAAGATCCTAAGAACAAAGACTAGTCCCACCTATTAGACACATTGAACCAAGGAAAAACCTCAACACAAGAGACTACATCTTCCCATAAATCACCTCGATAAGAGAATAAAAAAAATCACAACATGGTTGAAGATGAAAATAAATGGCCTAGATACTAAAATGATGACAATAATGAAGAAGAAATAACAGATGAACATGTTCAAAGGTGCCAATAAGATGAGAGGTTTATAAAGTTGTTGCTGATAAGGACAAGTACTTCATGTACCTAGCCTCTATGGGAGTCAAACTTCCATAAGACTTTGATGTAGATCAGCTTAAAACACAAGAATATGAGAATCCTATCACACTCCTCACAAAACAACTTCAAGATTTACAATAAAAAATTTGAGACATGAAGAAAGAAAAGGACACATCATCCAAAAAGTACTCATTAGAGACAATTTGTCCTTTTCCATTTGATCATAATCTACACATGCCTCCATTTCCTTCAAACATAGAGATAGCTAAGTATGAAAAGTAGATAGGAACTACGGATCCTCAAGATCATGTTAGGGAATTTTGTACCCTTAGCATGGAATTTGTTCATGATCAAACTTATCTTATGAGGTTGTTCCCTAGAAGCTTAGGTGGCCACACAATGAAATGGTTCTCCAAGTTACCCTCGGGCATCAAATATTTTGAGGAATTAATCAATAGATTCATTCAACAATACTCCTACAACATTCAACATGTTGTCACCATGTTAGACCTTTGAAATACCAAAAAATAAAGTGATGAATAATTTATAACATTCCTTCAAAGGTGGAGGAGAATATTTGCAAGATACCCTAGATTGATATTTGAGAATGAAAAGATAGACATCTTCATCTATAATCTAGTTCCAAAAATGATATTTCATTTTCAATTGTAATGTCCAAAGTTATGTTTGAAAAAATGATTGATAATTCAATGAAGATTGAAGATTCCTTGGTTAGAAAAGGAGAGATCAAATTGTACAAAGACACTACATGATTCTCTAATGGTTCCAACAACAATAATGAAAAATGAAAATTTTGGAACATAAAAAAAATGTGGTAAATGATGGAGTAGTTGATGCTCAAAATTTAAAACCAAAACAACTAGTATTTAATATTTCACATAACACATCAACTAATACTCCTAGTACTACATCAACAAATAAATAAAAATCTCCTTTCACATTTGGTCCTAAAAGGAAGTTCACTCCTCTAGGGGAACCTATTGAGACATCATTGTGTACTCTTCTTACACATAACCTAATTACTCTGCCTGAGGCTAGACCATATGAACCAAAAGTAAATCCTAAGTGGTAGAATGATTCTCATTACTATGAATATCATCACAATAAGTTTCATAAAACTAACAATTACATGAGACTCAAACCTGTTGTGTAAGATTTGAATGACAATAATGTTATCACAATTTAAGGACATAAGACTAATGATGACCATATGAATTTTAAAATACCATTTCCACATTATGAAAAAGGTGAATCTTCTAATTTCAAAGAAGCTAAGGTCAATTACATGTACTCTCATGACAATGTGATTATAATGCTTGACTCATATGATCGGTCCATCAATGTTATTAACATCAAGGAAAAGAAAGAAATTGAATCATCTACTATTCTCACAAAGAGTCAATCAAGAGTTACCTTGAAAGGAGAATCATCAAAACAACCTACAACATCTAACCCAAGTCAAGTGAGAGTTGACTTGAAAGGAGAATCATCAAAGAAACCTACATCATTTAAACCAAATTCATCCAAGCAATCAACATCATCATCATCATCATTGAGCTACAACTTGGTTGATCAATTGCGAAGAAGTCCAACTCAAATATCAATCCTTGAATTGCTCAAAATATATCCTTCTCATAAAGAGACTCTTGAATGAACCTTGGTGGAAATAGTTGTCCCAAATGATCTAGATGTCAACTAGTTCCAAGCCATGTTGGGACACCTAACTGCATCACATTACTTATCCTTTTCAAAGGAAGATGATAGATCCCTAAATAATCCACATAACCTACCATTGCACATGGAGGTCCTTATCCATAAACATTGGGTCAAACATGTATTGATAGATGGAGGGGTAGGCTTAAACATTCATACATTGAAGCTTGTTATTGCATTGGGATTTTTTGAAGAAGCTATAGATCACAAGGGGAAAAATCACAATAAAATCATATGATCATGAAGAAAGGTCTTTTAAAGGCTTAATAGTATTAATAATTAGAGTTGGACCAATAGAAAAAGATGTGATAATCCAAGTCCTTAACTTGAATCTGTACTATAACATTCTGTTAGGAAGAACTTGGATCTATGACATGCAAGCGGCGCCTTCCACATTTTATCAATGCCTTAAATTTACCTACAATGAAGAAGAATTCACTATTTTAGGAGACAAGCTCTTTCCAATATTGTAACACTCTCAGGCAACCAAATGACAACATAGTCCCACACAATAGAGAATTTTTTAATGAGAAAAAGACTAGAGAGTTCCATGTCTACTACATTAAGAGAATTTGAAAAGAAGGTGAAGCTAAAAGACAATGGGATGGGAGAATCCAAGTTTGACCAATTACCTCTGATAGAAGCCTTACCTACATCACCAGGATTATATATGGAAGACCTTCATCATCAACACCTTCAAGTTATAAGCCTACAGTGATCTATGATGGAACATTTGTGAGGCTAGTACATTATCAGAAGAAAATGAAGATAAAGATGTCCTAAGTTGGTTGTATAGAGATGAGGATGAATCACATCAAGAAGTAAAACATGTTCAACAATATGAAAAAGGTTTCCAGATCATGCAACAAATTGGTTATAAAGGAAAATGATGTCTTGGAAAGAACAAAGAAGGTATCATTGAACCAATCCATATGACTCCTAGAAATCTAAAAGACAAAATAGGGATAGGCTATCTAGAGAAGAAGAAGCTATTCCTTTACTTCATGACGCTCCTATTTTTTATCAAGAACCTGAAGAAGAAGTTACACCTAATGCATTTGAGAGGATTCTCTACTTACAAGAGGAAGACACTCCAAGTCAAGAAGAACCAGTGATATCACAACAATAAACATCACCAGAAATTGAACATCAATCAATTGAAGACATTGATGATAGAGAAGAAAGAGTCACATAACTTATTTTTTAGCATATCATAAAATTGCAAGAAGGCAGTGAATCAGATTCTAATGATTATGAGTGAGAATATAACTCTATAGCTACATAAGATATTGAGATAGATATGATTCATAAACATGCACCTAGATTCAAAGTGGGACAAAGCTTGAGCTAAGACCTTTCAAGTTTGGTTCACATAATATTGACGATGACTCTAGTGAGGGTAGTAAAAATCTTAATGGTATAAATAATCCTTTGGAAAGTAACATCATAGACCTTGTTGATTCAATTGAAAGCTTTGATAATAATGTGAAATGACATTAGAGGCATTTGAGACATAGTCCAATGATCCCCTATCCTCGGTACACCCAAAGCTTATTGATTGGACCCAAACCAAATCCATTGAGTTACCAACCTTTCCTAACAACTATGCCATCACTTGTTACCTCAATGTTGTTGAACTTGTAACTACTTCCACCAGTGAACCTAGCACAAGGATAATAGTGGAAGATGTCAAGTTTCTTAGCAACAAAATGAAAAATAAAAAGAATAAAAGATCTGATGGCGAAAACCACATCGTGGCAGCATTAGATCATAAAAAAGTAAAAACAAAGGGCATATCCAATAGTGAAAACCTCTCCCAGGAACTTGAGGATAAGAAAATTGACATGTTTCCTGAACATTTTCAAGAAATATCCTCAATTCTTATTGAGCCTGCACATCCAATAGATCTTGGAACAAAAGAAGCACCTAAGATGATTCATCTTTCTTAGTTATTGTCAGAGGAAGAGAAACAAGAATTCACCTAGTTCTTTAAGGAATGAAAAATCAATTTTGCATGGTCTTACTCTGATATGCTAGGACTAGACCCTGACTTGATCATGCATCATTTGTTAATAGCACCTAGAGTGAAGCCTGTCAAACAAAAGCTAAGGAAAATGAATCCACATATTGCACTTTTGGTAAAGGCTGAATTAGAAAAATTGCTAAAAGTTGGCTTCATTAGAGCTATTTATTATGTTGAATGGATCTCCAATATAGGACTAGAATCAAAACTGAATAAATCTAATAGAGTTTGGAAAAGAATTATAGATCTTAATAAATTATGCCCTACAAATGACTTTCCTCTACCAAAATAGACATGATAGTAGACTTGTCAATGGGATATGAAATGCTATCACTCATGGGTAGTTTTTCTGATACAACCAAATCAAGATAGCACCAAAAGACTAGGAAAAGACAACCTTTACTTGTCCATGGGGAATATTCTATTGGAATGTCATGCCATTTGGGATCAAGAATGCTCCAGAGCTACTTATTAGAGGGCAATGACAATAATCTTTCATGACATTATGCATAAAAATATGGAAGACTATGTGGATGATGCATTAGAAAAATCAATTAGCAGAAAGGATCATCTAAAGGATTTAAGAAAAATATTTGATAAAATGGAACATTTTAGACTATGGTTAAATCCCAAAAAGTGTGCTTTTGGAGTGATTTCAAGGAAACTCCTAGGATATATCATTTCAGCAAAGGGAATTAAAGTTGATCCTGCTAAAGTTAAAGTGATCATGGAGATGCAACCACCAAATAAAATATGCAAATTGAGGTCTCTCTAAGGAAAATAGCACTCAATCAGAAGGTTCATATCCCAATTAGCAGATAAATCACAACCATTCACAAAATTTCTACACAAAGGTGTTACTTTCTAGTGGGATGAAGCATGCGAACAATCATTCAACCAGATAAAGCAACATTTGGAAAATCCTCCTATTTTAATGTCTCCTATTCAAGGAAAACCATCACTACTATATTTTTCAGCAACTGAAACACCACTAGGAGCATTATCAGCACAATAAGATGAAACAGGAAAAGAAAGAGCCATATACTACATCAACAAGACATTGGTAGCTTATGAAATCAATTACACAATTATAGAAAAAGAATGTGTGGTAGTAGTATTTTCATCACAAAAACTAAGACACTACATGATTTCTCACTTATTTACACTCATTCCTAAGATGGACATTGCTAAGATTGATCCACTTCAATATCTTTTAAACAAAGTAACACTAACCAGAAGATTAACAAAATGGGTAATGATATTGAGTGAGTTTGATATTGAATATATAGATCAAAAAGTTATTAAAGCACAAGTCATTGTAGAATTTTTTAGGAATGAATGCTTGGCGGTCATTCTGTAGCAGTTGTTGCATTCATGACTATGATTGTCATTGATGTCAACACGGTGATCTTCTAGAGACTTGCAAAGAAGCATACAGTGTTTTGATTAGCACACGTGGGATATTGTAGTTGGACATATGCAATGTTGAGGATATATTCTTTAATGTGTTATATGTTTATGGTTAAGAGCATAGATAGTAATTCATTTATTCATGGAAGTTATGAGCATTTTGGTGGAAGCAGTATTCAGACAGTGTTCCTGAGTAGCGGTTTGTGGAAATCGGATGATATCTCATAATCAGGATGGAATCCAGTTTTGCGTAGTTAAAGGGAAGATAGATACACATTGATAGTGATGTGGATGATAGCACAAACTTCAAGGTTGCATGAGTGGAGAATTATTGTATTTGGAAGCTGACAGTTTTGTGTAATTTTGATGTAGCATGTGGAAACTTTTATTTTGTAATTGTGTGCTGACTCATTTGTAATTATTTGAGTGTGGTATAAAGGAAGGAATGTTTTTCCTTGTTGGAGTATGATGAGAAAGTAATTGGTTATGGTTGAATGCGAATGTATGCATGAAGTGAAGAAAAGAGCCAATGTAGTTGTGAAAGCAAAATTGTGAAGGAAGACATGCGAAGTACAGAGATCTGAAATTGAGATTTGGTATAGTAGTGAGTGTGGTTTGGAATAGTGAAGGAGGTAACATATTTCATATTATTTTGTTGAATAATCTTAAGGTCAGTTGGATAGTGTGTTCAGTGATCTTTCCATTAAAGCTGTTTTGGCAGTGGGTCCTTCTGTCTTCCATAACTCTTAACAAGGTTAGAATCTTTTAGTAGGGATTCAAAATCTCCTAATCAAGATTCATATGTACTGAATGTATTTCATAAGACTCCTAATAGAGTCCATCCTTTCAAAAGGAATATTCATATTAGTGCATCTTTTGTGGGCATCATTCCCACCAGGGTTTACTCTCTAATCAAGAGGTTCCCTAGTCAACATATCTTGTGTCATTGTGTTATCGTGTATGAATATTTTTCTATGGTTGGTAATTATATTGCTTACATGGTTAAATGCTGTTAAAGTTGATAAAAGTTATAATTATCAGATAACTGATTCACCCCCCCCCCCCCCCCCCCCCCTCTTAGTTATCTTGGTGGACTTTACTTTCTAACAATTGGTATCAGAGCAATAGGTCCTTGAAAGAGAAGTTTAACAGCTTAAGGAGATCCCTGGCAAATTTCAGAAAAGAAAGCCCTAAATTTGATGGAGTAAATTTTGACAGCTAGAAAGAGAAGATGAAGACACATCTACTATGTTTAGGACTAGGTTATTGGTTGATTACAAAGAATGATAAGACTATCATTGAAGAAGATAATCTTGAGACATGTTCTAGCGATGAGAGAGATCTATTCATGTGTAACATACTTGCAAGAGAAGCACTTTTGACAGCCCTTCCGGAGAATGAGTACAGTCAGGTACAATGTTTGAAAAAATCTCATGAAATTTGGAAAGCCTTACACTCTACTTTTGAAGGTGATGAACATGCAAAGAGAGTTAGATTACATAATTGGATATGTGCATTTGAAGATATTAGAATGATGGAAGATGAATCTGTTAGAAGCTATATTGGTAGAATGTCAGAAATTGTTGCAGGGATAAAATCTTATGGAGGAAAAAAGACAGAGAATGAAATAATATGGAAAATTTTGAGGACATTGACTCCTATATTTAAGCAGACAACACAGATGATTGAACAAGTTATACCTTGTACTGTGAACTTTACAAGAGAGACTCTTCTTGGAAGATTGGAAGTAGCAGAAATGAACCTGAGGTTATCAGGACACTTACCTAGAATGGAGACAACATTCAGTGCTCTTAGTATGTGCCCTACTTTGTCAAGAAGCATTAGTGTGAGTGGAGATTATGCTGGCAGTAGTAGATCTAGAAATGAAGAATACATGAAGATTGAAGAAGGTATTGCCTTGCTTGTGAAGAGAGAACCAAACGGTAAGAAATTTTTTAAATGTTGGACTTGTCAAGAATATTGTCATTTTGCATCTAAGTGTCCTAAGAGAGTTAAGAAGCACATAAAAAATTTCAATCCTAGAAGATCTAAGGAATGTTATTATGCTAATGATGAAGATCTTGAAGCCAGTATAGAAAGAACTCTAAGTGAAAGTGATACTGAGAATAATGATGACATAGGATTTGTAGCAATTAAAGAAGAGAATCCTAAAACTGATGTTAAGGAAGAAAAAGCCTTAGTTTCCCAAGTTGAAAAGAAAGTTGATTGGATTATAGATAGTGGTTGTTCACATCATATGACTAGAGATATGAAAAAGTTCATAAAGTTTAACAATTATGATGGAGGAGTTGTGAGAGTTGGAAACAATGCACCTTGTTTGATTAAAGGTATAGGATCTATTACTGTTGATGGAAAGACTAATACTAATGATGTTTACTTTGTGGATGGTTTGAAACATAATCTTTTGAGTGTTGGACAACTAGTTGATAAGGGATATCAAGTTTGGTTTACTGAGAAACTTGTGTGATAAAGGATAAAGATGGAAATCTGATTGGAACTAGATCTAGAACTAGAGGTAATGTATTTCAGTTGAATCCTACTGAGATAACATATTTGATTACTAAGATTGATGACAGTTGGTTATGGCATAGAAGGTTTTGTCAAATAAATTTTGATAACATTGTGAAAGTAAGTACTACACTTGTGGTAAGGGATTTGCCTAAAATTATGAAGCCTACTAATAAGATTTGCAAGGAATGTGTGATGGCTAAGCAGAAGAGAAGTTCATTTCCTAGTAAGAAGTTCACATCTGAAGAGAAGTTGGAGATTGTTCATACAGACTTGAGCGGTCCTACTAGGACTAGAGGATTCTATGGAGAAAGGTATTTTATGATTCTTGTTGATGATTTTATAAGAATGATGTGGATTGCATTTCTTAAATAAAATTCTAAAGCATTTGATAAGTTTAAGATCATTAAGAATAAAGTTGAGAATGAATCTAGAATGAAGATTAAATGTTTGAGATCTGATA
The DNA here is from genome assembly GCA_027943335.1 of Chamaecyparis obtusa. Classification (NCBI taxonomy): domain Eukaryota; kingdom Viridiplantae; phylum Streptophyta; class Pinopsida; order Cupressales; family Cupressaceae; genus Chamaecyparis; species Chamaecyparis obtusa. The sequence continues at coordinate 88,376 of BSBK01007161.1, read as the reverse complement.
GAGGTGGAGAATTTACCTCTAGAGAGTTTAACACCTTTTGTGAAGTGAGTGGCATTAAGAGACAGTTTTCAGCCCCTAGAACACCTGAACAAAATGGTATTGCAAAAAGAAGAAACATATCAGTGACCGAAGTAGTAAGAGCTATGTTATTTGAGAATGATTTGGCAAAGATATTTTGGAGAGAAGCAGTGAATACCATGTTGGAATAATGTCCATCGGTAATTTCTCTCTGTAGCTCAGTAACTATTCTGTAGCTTGGTTCTCAATAACTAGTATGATCAGATTGCATGAAAACTTCTTCACGTGATAATTCTGCAGTTTCTTCTTCCGGCAATGTTTCATAATGAAACCTTAGTCTCTTATATAGATGAGTAAATAATTTTCTTCTTGTCCATTGGATTTTTCCGCTTAATCATCTCCATTGATTTTTCCACTTAAGGCTTCCTCGGCTGATGTGTCAATAACACATTTCAATCTGCTTTGTCAGATCCTTTTGATTTAGGTTAGCTGTCGATCTTCATAACAAACTTTATCTGTTACCTCGATTTCATACACTTTCCAGCTCATCATTTTATCAGCTAAACTGATCATTTAATTCCATTCTATTTTCATTGATTAACAAATAAATGCATCGGTGAACACACACTCAGTTAATACTGTGCTCGGTATACACTACACTCCATCGGTGTATACTAAAATGCTTTTATTTACTGACAACACTGCTTTGTGTCTTTGAGCTCTATTCTTCATTATAGATGAATGCAACATAATGAAGTCAATTCCATCAAGTCATAGACTCATCAACAAGTTAATCAATGTGTTCTTTATCCTCATCTGACATGTACATCTTCCTCATGTAGATTTCTCTATTCTTCATCTCTTCCACCTTTCTTCAGATGTGTCAGTATAGTAACTTACAAGATAAGTACCATCAAGCTAGTTGACATCAATGACAACATAAAACTAATTAAATCATCTTGCATTATCTAATCATCAACTCCTTAGTAATCTTGAATTACAGATTCTTCATTCTAGTTCCAAATCAGTTGTCGTTCATCAATCTCTCCCTTTGGCATTGATGGCAACTCAAGTAATATGAAATGTACCATACACATACCAAACATGTATTCTACAACTCTGTAAACAAATGTTGTAAGTTGAATAGACTTAATATGTTTAATCACTACATTACTCAAAATTTGTAAAGCTTTGATGCTTTTCATCAGATGTGATCTTTGTAGTTCTCTTGTTCCTGCTTTTGTTCTTCAGTAACTGATCTTCAATGCGTTATTCCTTTTCAAATTGTCTCTCCCTCAGATAGTTCTCATCAGTTCTGGCTCTCCCTTTATGTATCTCTCCTTTTCATATTATTTATCTCTCCCTTTGACAACAATGCCAAAGAAACAAATAAATAAGTAGCTCTGTTGGTAGCCAAATAACTCTTTATTGTCCATCATCTTCACTGTATCTCTGAATACTGATATCTCAATCTGTTCTAGTTCTTCAAAACTAAATCACAACCTTGAACATGAGTCAAAGTGTGAACTATGCTTCATCAACATGTATGATCTTCTGATAAAAGTAGGCTGATGCAACAACCAGATCACCTTAGTGATCGATAGACATGGGAGGGACCCCAAGTCTAGTCCTCAAGTATTCAAATGTGTCCTCTAGTAGAGGCTTTGTAAAAATATCTACAAGTTGTTCCTTAGATGTAACAAATTCTAACTTCACTTGCTTCTCCTACACTTTCTCTCTTAACTAATGATACTTAATAGATATATGCTTTTTTTTTGAGTGCATCATAGGATTCTTCGAAATGTTAATAGCACTAGTGTTGTCACAGTATATAATCACCGGGTCGGTAATTATCTCATTCATTCCTTCCAACACTTTCTTGATGTAGGCAATGTTTGAGAAATTTGTAGTAGCAACAACATACTCTGCTTCTATAGTTGACTAAGAAATACAGGCTTGCTTTTTACTTGTCTAGGTTACAAGTCTTTCACCAAAGAAAAATGCTCCTCCGGTGGTGCTTTTTCTGTCATCCACATTTCCAGCCCAATCAACATCGGTGTAAACTTTCAGCTCAAGCTTTCCTTCCTTAGGATACTGAATGCCATAATCTTCTATCTTTTTTAGGTATCTTAAGATTCTTTTAGTAGCTATCATGTGTGATTCTCTAGGGTTAGCAGAAAACCTTGCAACAATCCCCACAACATGTGCTATGTCTGGTCTACTGTGAACTACATACATTAATTTACCAATCATGGATCGGTAAAGTCTCTAATTTACCTCAGTAGTTTCATCCTCCTTTGTTAGTTTGCATCTAGTAGCCATCAGTGTTCCCACAGGTTTAGCATCTTCCATGCCAAATGTTTTCAATACTTCCTTTATGTACTTAGATTGTGTGATGAATATCCCATCACTCTGTTGAATCACTTGTAGTCCTAGAAAGAATATAATCTCTCTGAACATAGACATTTCAAATTCTTTTTGCATTTCATCAAAAAAGGCTTTGCATACATGATCTTTTCCTCCAAAAATAATATCATCCACAAATATTTCAGCAATAAGAATAGTGTCATCAATATTACCTTTCATGTATAGATTGTTGTTTTCACTTGTTCTAACAAATCCAATACTTAGCAAGTAAGTATGCAGTCTTTCATACCATGTTCTTGGTGCTTGATTTAAACCATATAAAGCTTTATGTAATCTACATACCATTTCTCTATTGTCTAGATCAACAAATCCTTCTGGTTGTTCTATGTAGACTTCTTCTTCAAGTATACCATTCAAAAATGTTGACTTAACATCCATTTGATAAAATTTGAATTTCTTGTGTGCAACATATTGAAGTAGCATTCTAACTCCTTTTAATCTAGCAATAGGTGCAAATGTTTCACCATAGTCAATGCCTTCTTCCTATGCATATCCCTTGCATACCAATCTGGCTTTATTTCTTGTAACTTCTCCATTTTCATTCAGCTTATTTTTGAATATCCATTTAGTACCAATAACATTTTTTTCCTTTGGTCAGTGTACTAAACTCCAAGTTTTGTTCTTTTCTATTTGTTCAATTTCCTCATTCATTGCATTAATCCATTCCTCATTTTCTAATGCAACTTTCATAGTTTTCGGTTCAAATTCACAAACTAAGCATGTACCTTGTCTTGTTTTGCTCCTAGTTTGCATTCTAGCTTGTCTGTCTCCAATAATTTGTGTCTCAGGATGATGTCTTTTGAAAAATATAGCCAGTATTCTATCTCTTCTTTCTTGTTCATCCTGTTCATCTTCATTAGCTTGCTTGACAACTTCATTTTGTTCATCGGTTTCATCTTCCTGCTGTTCAACATTGTTTGCCTGTGGACTGGTTATCATTGGTTGTGGTTTTGGTTGATAATTAGGAAGTTCAATGTAAGTGAATCTACTGTAGTCTTCTAGTTCCTTTCAACTATCCTCTGTGTTCTTGTCATCAAACTCATCAACACAAACATTAGTATTTTCAACAATCTTATTTGTAACCTTATTCAGACATTTGTATGCTTTTCTCTTGGTAGAATATCCTAAGAATATTCCTTCATCTCCTTTAGAATCAAATTTACCATTTCTTTCATCTTTCAAGATAAAGCATTTACTTCCAAAATTTTTAAAATAACTTATAGTAGGTTTGTGTCCAAACCATAGCTCATAAGGTGTTCGGTTAGAGTCCTTCAGTTGTACTTGGTTAAGAACATATACAGCTGTACTGATAGCTTCCCTCCAATATGTCTGAGTGACATTCTTTTGTATTAATAGTTGTCTAGCACAATCAACTATTGATCTATTTCTTCTTTCAGCAATGCCATTTTTCTGAAGTGTCCTCGGTTCAGAGACCTGCCTTTTAATTCCATGCTCATTACAAAAATTAGTAAATTCATCAAAGATAAATTCACCTCCTCTATTAGATCTTAAGCATTTTATTTCTTTTCCAGTCTCTTTCTCTACCTTAGCTTTATACCATTTGAACATTTTAAAAGCTTCAGATTTCTCCTTCAAAAATGTAACAGTCATCAGTCTAGTATAGTCAACAACAAAAAGAATAAAGTATCTATCACCAGAACAACTCTGAGTTCTCATAGGACCACACAGGTTAGTATGAACCAACTCAAGTATCTTCTTTATTGAGTAATATTTTCTCTTAAAGCTAGACTTAGTCATCTTACCATTCTGACATTCATGGCACATAGCATGATCAGGTTTTGACAAGTTAGGCAGTCCTCTAACTCTTCTCTTTTTACTAATTTTGATCATGTTATCAAAATTCACATGACATAATATTTTGTGCCACAACCATGCATCTTCATCCTTCATTAATAAACTAGAAGACTGATCTATATCAAGATAAAATAGGTTACCTCTGGATTATGTACTAGTTCTGACAAGTCTTCCTCCATCATCATAGATTTTCACCTTTTTGCTCTCAAAAGAAAGTTGGTGGCCTGAATTGTTCAACTGTGCCACACTTAACAAGTTATAGTTCAATCCATCTACCCAGTATGCATTTTCACACTTAATTCTATCATTAATCATCAATGTACCTTTACCTCTTACCATACAGGGTGCATCATTTCCCATTCTCACAGATCCTCCATTGTATTCAACAAGATGATCAAATTTCTCTTCATCACCGGTCATATGATGTGTATAGACACTATCTATGATCCATGTATCATTTCTGTCTACTCTTGAAATCAGTGCTCTCTCTTCATGTTTCTCTTCCTCCTCTGAATCATCTTTCATAGCAACAAATACTACTTCTATATCATCATCAGTGTCAGATTCAGATTCAATATCTTTGGCAATGTAACATACCTTCTTTCCTTTGTCATGATGGTCTCGGTCATCTCTTTTGTTGTATTGGTAGCCTCTATTTACTCTTCTCCCATAGCTTCCTTCCAATCAGTCTTTGGATCTATCATCATTTTTCTTCTATGGACATCTAGCAGTAATGTGGCCAACTTCTTTACAATTAAAACATGCCAAAGGTAACTTACCTCTATATCTTCCTTTTCCTTTGGGCAATCTTCTGGCCATAAGAGCTTCAAGCTCATCAAGTTCATCATCGGTATTTCTATCGCTGTCATCATTCTTAATTTTCTTGCTAGACTTACTAATCTTTAAAGAAGACATGAAATCAGATTCAATAGAAGGACCAATACTGTTATCAAAGTTATTTAACTCAAAGGTAGTAAGCTTACCAATTAGTGTGTCAAGGGTAAGATTAGATATAGCCCTTGTTTTATAAATTGCAGAGATCTTGATCACATAAACTAGTAATAGTGTTCTAAGAATTTTGCTTATTATTGTTTCATCATCAATCACTCCATCAGATGCTCTAATAGCATGTACTACTTCTTTCAGTCTGTTTGAATATTGCACTATGTTCTCACCTTCTTTCATTCTCATATCATCAAAATGACCTCTTAAACTTTCTACTCGGGCTCTCTTAACATTCTGATCTCCACTATATATCAAATTTAGCTTATCCCACATAGCTTTGGTGGTAGTGCATGTCTTGATATCTTCAAATTCTGTGTCGGTACAGGCAGCTGCAAGTTCCATCGTAGTGACATTGTGTTCATGCTTGTCTCTCAGTTGATCAAGTGTTAAGGGACCAGTGGGTGGAGCCATGTAGCCATTCTTCATCAGGTCTACAGCTGAGTTTCCAATTCCTGATATGTGCAACAACATTCTACTCTACCATACTGCGAAGTTTTCTTTGTTCAATTTTGATACTTCCCACTTATACATCTTGAGATCTTTGTGCTAAAGTACTTAAAACTGTATTCTAAGCAACCGAAGCTCTGATACCAATTGTGGGAATAATGTCCATTGGTAATTAATCTATGTATCTTGGTAACTATTCTACAGCTTGGTTCTCAATAACCAGTATGGTCAGATTGCATGAAAACTTCTTCACACGATAATTCTGTAGTTTCTTCTTCTTCCGTCATATGTTTCATAATGAAACCTTAGTCTCTTATATAGATGAGTAAATCATTTTCTTCCTATCCATTGGATTTTTTCGCTTAATCATCTCCATTGATTTTTTCACTTAAGGCTTCCTCGACTGATGTGTCAATAACATGTTTCAATCTACTTCATCAGATCCTTTTGATTTATGTTAGTCGTCGATCTTCATAACAAACTTTATCTGTTACCTTGATTTCATACACTTTCCAGCTCATCATTTTATCGGCTAAATTAATCATTTAATTCCATTCTATTTTTGTCGGTTAACAAAGAAATGCATCGATGAACAAATGCTCGGTTAATAATATGCTTGGTATAAACTACACTCCGTCGGTGTATACTGAAATGCTTTTATTTACTGACAACACTGCTTTGTGTCTTTGAGCTCTATTCTTCATTATAGATGAATGCAACATAATGAAGTCAATTCCATCAAGTCATAGACTCATCAACAAGTTACTCAATGTGTTCTTTATCCTCATTTGACATGTACATCTTCCTCATGTAGATTTCTCTATTCTTCATCTCTTCCACCTTTCTTCAGATGTGTTGGTATAGTAACTTACAAGATAAGTACTATCAAGCTAGTTGACATCAATGACAACATAAAACTAATTAAATAATCTTGCATTATCTAATCATCAACTCCTTAGTAATCTTGAATTATAGATTCTTCATTCTAGTTCCAAATCAGTTGTAGTTCATCATACAACAGTGTATACAATGAATATAGTACAAATCAGAGCAAACACAAACAAGACACCCTATGAATTATGGTTTGGACATGCACCCTTAGTTAAGTATTTTAAAATTTTTGGAAGCAAATGTTATATAAAGAGAGATGATGACATTGGAAAGTTTGATCCTAGAAGTGATGAAGGTATTTTTCTTGGATATTATTTGAAAAGTAAAGCATATAGATGTTACAATAAGAGAACTAAGACTATTTTTGAGAGCGCAAATGTTAAAGTTGATGAAAAGTTCAAAATTCAGGAAAGAATGCTTGATTATGAATCTGATAAAGGAACTCATCCTCAGCATAACACTAAAACTACTAAATTATTCTATGAGACTGAAAATGAATTGTTGAATGAGAGTCATGTTGAAGAAACCAGAGAGGAATATAGAGAAGAATCTACAGTTGAAGCAAGATTTGAGACTATGACACCAAACAAGAATCTATCAAGACATCATCCTATTGAACAAGTTATTGGAAGTTTGGACAGAGGATTTTTGACTAAAATAAGGTACATTTATGTTTGATTTCTCAAATTGAACCTAAATCTACTAGTGAAGCTTGTGAAGATGAACATTGGATTAAGGCTATGAAAGAAGAACTAGATCAAATTGAAAAGAACAAGACATGGGAATTGGTCCCTAGACCTAAAGACAAGAATGTTATTGGAACTAAATGGGTATTTAGAAACAAGATGAATGAACAAGGAGAAGTAGTAAGAAACAAAGAAAGATTGGTATGTAAGGGATACTCACAGCAAGAAGGAATTGACTATGAAGAAAATTTTGCACCAGTAGCAAGAATTAAAGCAGTAAGAATGTTTTTGGCCTATGCAGCTTTTAAGAAATTCAAAGTATATCAAATGGATGTGAAGTTTGCATTTCTAAATGGTGAATTAGAAGGAGAAGTCTACATTGAGCAGCCTTAATTTTTTCCTTTGACTGAAGAAGGATACATGGTATGTAAATTGAAGAAAGCATTATATGGATTAAAGCAAGCACCTAGAACTTGGTATGCAAGACTGGATAAGTATTTGTTAAAATTGGGATTTACAGAAGGAACAACTGATAGCAATCTGTACACAAAAGAAATTGAAAATGGTTTGTTAGTTGTGGTTATTTTTGTTGATGACATTATTTTTGGAGGAGAAGATGAAGCTAGTGACAAATTTGTTGATGAAATGAAGACTGAATTTGAAATGAGTATGATTGGTGAGATGAAATACTTTTTGGGATTACAGATAACACATAATAGCGATGGTATTTTTATAAGTCAGACAAAGTACCTGAATGATTTGTTGAAAAGATTTGGAATGGAGAATTGTAAACCAGTTGGAACACTTATGGTTACAAGACATAAACTATCTAGCAAAGATGAAACATCGACAGTTGAACAGAAAAAATATAGATCTATGATTGGAGGATTGCAATATTTGACACATATAAGATCTGATATAGCACATTTAGTTGGAATTGTAGCAAGATTTCAAGCTAAACCTAGAGAATCACATTATGCAGTAGTAAAGAAGATACTGAGATATTTAAGAGGCACAATGGACTATGGATTGTGGTATGAAAAATCTGATGATTTTACCCTATGTGCATATACAAATGTTGATTGGGGAGGCAATGTTGATGATAAAAAAAGCACTAGTGGTGGAGCATTTTTCCTTGGAGGAAGATTGGTTTCTTGGTTAAGCAAGAAGCATAATTGTATCTCATAGAGCACAGTAGAAGCATAGTATGTAGCAACAACAAACAATTGTAACCAGATAATTTGGATGAAGAAAATGCTGAAGGATATTGGAATAAAGTTTGTTGAACCTGTTGTCATACATTGTGACAACACTAGCACAGTTAGTATGTCTAAGAATCTTGTGTTACATTCTAAGACAAAGAATATAGAGATCAAGTATCATATTGTAAGAGAGAAAGTTGCTAAGAAAGAAGTTAGATTGGAGTACATAAGCACAAAGGAGCAGATAGCAGACATATTTACTAAGCCTTTGCCTAAGGATACATTTGAGTATCTGAGAGGTATGCTTGGGGTTATGCCCTAGCCTACTTTTGAGTAATGATGTAGTTGGTTGCATCTGTCCAGTTGTATATAAGCCTTATTTTTCTTCTGGACTGGATGTTGGTACTTCCTCTATGGGGGAGTATGTGTATCTGAGCTGAGTCATGAGGACTCTTGTGAATGTATTTTTCTGAATAGCATTTTTTGACATTGAAGTTGTTATTGACATAATGATGAAACTTTTGTCATTGATGTCAATGGGGGATAAGTGTACATGAAAAACCATTTGTACCATCTGTTGGAGAGAACTGAATAGGAAAATGAAGTGAGATTTGATTTGACTATTGCAGCAGTGTTGTAGTATTAGATTTTTGGAACATTGGATGTTTTTCATCTATGTTTCCATCAATGCCAATGGGGGAGATTTTTAGGAATGAATGCTTGGCAGTCATTCTGTAGCAGTTGTTGTTGCATTCATGACTATGATTGTCATTGATGTCAACACAGTGATCTTCTAGAGACTTGCAGAGAAGCAGACAGTGTTTGGATTAGTGCACATGGGATATTGTAGTTGGATCTATGTGATGTTGAGGATATATTATTTAATGTGTTAAATGTTTATAGTTCAAAGCGCAGACAATAATTCATTTATTCATGGAAGTTATGAGCATTTTGGTGGAAGCAGTATTCAGGTAGTGTTCCTGAGTAGCAGTTTGTGGAAATATGATGATATCTCATAATCAAGATGGAATCTAGTTTTGTGCAGTTAAAGGGAAGCTAGAGACACATTGATAGTGATGTGGATGATAGCACAAACTTTGAGGTCACACTAGTGGAGAATTATTGTATTTGGAAGCTGACAGTTTTGTGTAATTTTGATGTAGCACGTGGAAACTTTTATTTTGTAATTGTGTGCCGACTCATTTGTAATTATTTGAGTGTGGTATAAAGGAAGGAATGTTTTTACTTGTTGAAGTATGATGAGAAAGTAATTGGTTATGGTTGAATGTGAATGTATGCATGAAGTGAAGAAAAGAGCCAATGCAGTTGTGAAAGCGAAATTGTGAAGGAAGACATGCGAAGTACAGAGATCTGAAATTGAGATTTGGTATAGCAGTGGGTGCGGTTTGGCATAGTGAAGGAGGTAAAATATTTCATATTATTCTATTGAATAATCTTAAGGTTAGTTGGACAGTGTGTTCAGTGATCTTTCCATTGAAGCTGTTTGGGTAGTGGGTCCTTCTATCTTCCATAACTCTTAACAAGGTTAGAATCTTTTAACAAGGATTCAAAATCTCCTAATCAGGATTCATATGTATTGAATGTATTTCATAAGACTCCTAATAGAGTCCATCCTTTCACAAGGAATATTCATATTAGTGCATCTTTTGTGGGCATCATTCCCACCGGGGTTTACTCTCTGATCAAGAGGTTCGCTAGTCAACATATGTTGTGTCATTGTGTTATTGTGTATGAATATCTTTCTATGGTTGGTAATTATATTCCTTACATGGTTAAATGTTGTTAAAGTTGATAAAAGTTATAATTATCAGATAACTGATTCACCCCCCCCCCCCCCCTCTCAGTTATCTTGGTGGACTTTACTTTCTAACAGACTTGTCCTGCAATGACTTCCCTTCCCTTCTGTAATCATCTTCTCTTCCTGTGTCAACACGAGCGCACTTGGAGCAATAAAAAACATTTCTCAAAGCATAAAAAAGGTGGATTTTTGTCTGATATTTGTTGGCATAACTGAAATTGTACAATTATGATGGAAATTGTTTTGGCTGAGTCAGTTATTTGGTATTGTCATTAATGTCAAGCAATTGACTAAAGTGAAGTCTGATGTTACCAACCATCTTGAGAAAGTGTTTTGAAAAGGGTAACTTAGGAGTTTAGATGATGATTGTATCAAGTTGATGAAGGAGTTTCTTAACTCGGTATATCATGTTTTGTTGATATACTTGGTCAGTAAAGCATGAACATGAAAATCATTGTATAGTGTGTAGTCGGTCAAGTTACCGATAGTGTATCTACACCAAGTGTATTTCTTACACAGTTCTCTATGGAGGCAAATAATCGAGTTGTGTTTGCCGAGTGATTTTCTGTTAGAAGATGTGAAGATTATTCTAAAAGGACTGACAGTTGTGAAAGATCAAATGAGATTACAGATGCATAGATCGTTGCTGGATCCAATGGCTGAGAAAATTTAGAAGGAAGATCGTAGGAGAAGATTTGACGAGGATAAATGCACATAGTTCTATGTGGAATATTTCAAGTTCCAAGGTAACCCAACAAGAGCAAGGGTATCGAATGAATTAATTTGGATCATTTATTAGTTATGTCGGTGGATTGAACAGCCATGAAAATTCTATCATAATGAATGGCTAGAGATTGGCGATGATCCATGGAGATGTCTATATAAGGGATGGTTGTGTAGATGATTTCATCATGGTCGTGAGCTAAGTATTGTTATGCTATTGAAATTGGGAGTCGACCGTAGATCAGTGAAAATCTGATAGGGATAATCAGATGCTATAGATGGAGTGTTGAAGCAGAGAAGAGTGAAGCAGAGACAGATCTTATCAGACAAGAAGAGCTTGTCAGCAAAGGTCATTTTATTAGTGTTACAATAAGTTTCCTTGTAACATGTTGTTGTAAATCTCTTAACAGAGTGGGCCTAACAGCTCTTTTGTAAATCCCTTGACCAGGTACACTACTTAATCTAAGTAGGGTTAAAATATCTTAACCGAGTGGGTTTGACAACCTTTGTAATTCTCTTAATGAGTCCCTTTTAACCGAGGAAGTGAACTTCAGAAGAGTTCTAGAACAAATCTCTTAACCAAGTCGCATGTAATGTGTGTACTGTAATCCTTGACCGGATTGGCTTTTAACAGAGCGTTCTTTAGAAGAGCACATTTTATTTGTGGCTCCAAAGCCACAGTGGTTTTTCCCATCTTGGGTTTCCACGTTAAATACTGGTGTCATGTGTTAATTTTCATGTTGTGCATATTATCTGATTTACTGATCATGAACTGTTGTTTACCGAGTTGCATATTCACTGAAACTGCATGTTAGCTTATTGTTGTTGTACACCGAGTGGCCTGTATGAATTATTTTGTGTTACCGAGTGCAGAAAGAGTCAAAAATAGTTATACCAAGTTTACCTGATTCACCCCCCCCCCCTCTCAGTTAAACATCATCACAACAATTTTATAGTTCAAATTGTTTAGGTAAATATGCGTGCGAAACATAGACGCAGAAGAGGCACATGTTCTGATTAACATAGCACCCCAACGGACATGTATAAACATTATTTGTTTAACTGAATGTCTAAAGGATATGTCATCACAAAAAGTGGGAGCAATGAATGAAGGATATCATGTCTCTAAGAATGCAATGACTAGATGATATTCACAGAATGGATGTGAAGCAAACTCTGCTATTTAGTGGAACAGTGCCTGAATACCATCAAAGCATGATAGAAACATTAAAAGTTTCTCAGGTATTATGTAGTGACCTACATACATAGTGTCGAAGCATATACTAAGGTAAACAAATAGTTTGAAAAAATGCTTTGATCAAATGCCATTTCATAAGACACAAAATCCATAAAAAATGGATGAATTGTGAGATAAATTATGAGAACACAATGTTGGTCATTTTTGTTGCAAGAATCAATAAGGCCCCATTTGTTTGTAGAATTGGAATTTGAGTCAAAACCTGATTATCTCAAAATCAGGTTTTGAAATTCTGGTTTTGTGTATTTGAAAGATAGTTTGAACCATTTGGTTGACCCGGAAGATGACTGAGACAATCCATCTTCTGCGTTTGGTTTCCATTTTTGAAATTGGAATTAGAATTGAGAAATTCCTATTTCTGTGTTTGGTTTTCAATTTCAAATTTGAATTGGAATTACATTATCCATTTTCTGTGTTTGGTTCTACATTTTGAATTGGAATTAGAATTTGACAAGAAAAAATTTAAGTTTTTTTATTATTATATAATATTTTAATTTAATATTTTATTTATTTTGTCCATTTTTTTATTTATATATTTTTTTATTAATTTATATTTTTATATAGTAAATCATAAACAAAATTTAATTTTTTTTCAATATTGTGAATAGTAAAGTTAAGTTTTTAAAATAATTTTATACATTATCTTTAACAATATTATAGCAAGAAAATAATTATAGCATTGCTCGATATCACATCAAAATATAAATAAGTCATATAGTCCACATATATATCTATATCATCTTAAAATGGAAACACTTCCATGTTAAGAGCATTTAGCCCTCTGAGTAAGTGGTTTAGGGTCATGATTGGCATCTTTGCATTCTCCCTTGTCTTCCACTTCTTCTCTGCACTTGATTTCTTCATTTTAGGTGAAATTAGGGTTAAGGTCTTAAGGACTTTCCTGATTTTCCTTCATCCATGGCTCTATTTTCTAGGTAGGATTCAGAAATGAGACCTCCTAGTCCTTCATCACATCATTCAGAGGATTTTCTATCTATTCCAGACATTGGGTCTTGTTCAGATATCAATTTCCAAGTTTCTAGCATCCCTGGAACCCCCGTTGCAGAATCTGGCCAAGTTAGGGTCTGAGGTCAAAGTTGACCTCGACCCTGACTAGGTCAGGGTCGACCTCAAACCTGACTAGGTCAGGGTCGACCTTGACATTGACCTCCTCCTACCAAGAATTTAGATTTTCATTTCCCGCTAATTTGGCTTTCGGGATAATTAATTTTTTGCCTCCGGGTCGACTGTTTCGGGCTCCGAAATGATAAATCCTTTAATTGCATTTAATCTAGGTATATTTTCTAAGGGTGAGGACCTATTTTGGATTTAATTCTTAAAGGTGGCCCATCTAGAGGAGTGTGCCCTAGATCACTATAAAAGGAGGCCTTCCTCTTTCATTTTCATCATCAAGTTTTGTAATCAAGCATCTCTTAAGCTCTCAAGTTCTCAAGGTGTTCAAGTGAAAGCATTCCATTCAAGCATTCAAGTCTTCTTCTCCATCCAAATTCTCCATTGAAGATCAAGGATTCAAGCATTCAAGCTATTGAATGGATTTGGTTCAAGCATTCAAGATCTATCATTCAAACCCTAGATCTAGCCATCATGGTGGTGTGATCTTCCTTCAAGATCCTTTGTTCATCTTCAAGATCCATATCATTGTTTCCTCAAGGTGGATTTCAAGCATACAATCATGGAGGTTTGATGATGTTATGTTAAAGCTTTCATATCAATACATTTGATTACATTCCAAATAAATTAGCATATCTATTGAATTGCATAGCTTCATTGTTAGATTCATTTCTACTACTTGCTAGCATTCTCCTATTTCAATTTCAATATTAAGGTTGATTCCAAACTGGGGTTTGACCAAGGCAAACCCCCCATACAAAAAAAAAACCATTTTTCTTGTAGGTACAGGTGTGGAATCTCAGATCTGAGATCGAATTTGGATACCCTTTTTGACAATCTTTCAGGATCTGCGAACAGAATCGGAATCAGACTTCAAATAAATAATGTGGTCTTTGACCTTTTAAAAGGTCAAAGTCAACTTGTGTGAATTTGGAGAAAATATTTCTGGGTTTTGTTCACCTCGACATTTGCAGTCCAGAATAGGTGACAAAATCTTTAGAAAGTTCATATAGAAGCCAGAATTTAGCATTTTCCAGATCTTCCCTAATTCAAGGTTAGTATTTGCACTTCAATTATTTCAGATTTCAAGTACAATTCCACTATAGGGAAGTATAGGGTTTCTCTCTCTGGTTCATATTCTTCATAGATTGATTCGATTGTGTATTAACCTTTTGGTTAATCAAATTGGATCTCTCCATTGGGAATTTGGATTTAGGAGGGGATCTCACCTTTCCCCCACACACATACACAAATAGAGGTGATTCTAAATCACACCTATTCATTTTGGTGAACCCGTTTACGATAACTCTTTCTTTTTTGGTTTTAGATTTACATTTTGTGTTAGATCTTACATGCTCTTGAATTTACATTTTGAAAATACCAAAAAATTGCAAAATTTCTTCAAAAATACAAAAACATTTCATTTGAATGCATTTAGATATATCTAGATCTAGTTTCTTTGCATTTATTTATTCGTTATCATGTTGCACAAGTTATCTCAAGCATCGTTTAAGTGCTTTGTTGAACCTTTGGATGGGGATGTTGATTTTTCTCTTCCTCATGAAACCATCTTGAATGAACCCTTCCATGAAGACATTGATTTATCCCCTTCTCATGAAGAAGCTTTGATACCAGAGGGTGATTTATTACACGATGATGAATCTTTTTCTAAAACACACTCCCTTTATGCGGACATTTTAGTGAAAGAAGATGATATTATAGATGCTTTACCTCCATTTGAGATTCCTTCTAGTGATGAGGCATTAGTGGAGAATGATATGAATTCCCATAATGCTCTCCCTTTTAGTGATGATCCTATGGAGAATCAAGATCTTACCTCATCTCCTCCTAGGATGTCTTCTTTTCTTCCTTTTTGTGAATCTATTTGTAGTGTTGAGACAACTAATATGGTTTATCCTAAACCCTTGTTAACTGTCAAAGGTTGTCCCCACATTACTATCAAAGGTAAACCTATGGAGTCTTTCAATGATCAAGATTCTATAGCTCACACATATCGTACAAGGAATAACCCTCAACCTAATCCGGTGGTTTCTACTTCTTTTCCACCTTCTCAACCTATTCTTCCTCCTCCACCCTGTCTTCCTAGCAAGGAGTATGATTTGATAACCCAATTGCAAAACACTCCTGCCAAGATTTCTTTATGGGAGCTTCTTCAAACTTCACCTACCTACTATGAAGCCTTGCAAAAATCTCTAGCAACTCTTACTACTCCACCTCCTAATCAAGAGAACATCAATAACTTCTTACAATGCATGCATGCTATCCCGAGTCCTCCTGACATTGTTTTTACTCAAAAAGATTTACCTTCTAAAGAAGTTCAAAATAAGTATGATGCTCTTATGGTTGCTGTTTCTATTAATAAAAGTATCATTCATAGGACCTTGATTGATAATGGATATGGGCTTAATGTTTGTAGCATGGACATGCTCAAAGTGATTAACACCGATCTTTCAAATATTCAACCTGACAATGCTCCTATACGTGGCTTTGATAACATTGATAAGAACACTTTAGGAATCATTACCTTACCTATTAAAGTAGGACCAGTCATCCTGAATACACCTATTCATGTTATTCCTGGACCTCTCAATTATAATCTTCTTTTTGGTAGACCTTGGTTGCATGAGATGCGTGCTCTTCCTTCCACCCTTCATCATAAAGTCAAGTTTATACATAATAACAGGATGTATTCACTTCATGCAAATGATGCGCCTAATCCTTGTCTGAATATTCAAAATTATACTACTCCTATTCTTGATAGTAATCCTTCTTACTATAATGCTCTTCCTGGTGATGATTGGGGAACCTTGGATTTTACTCCTACCTTTATTGGAGAGTATAAGGTTAATGACCTTGATTTTATGAAGAAACAAAGAGAATTTGAACAATGAGTTTTTACTTCTAAAGCCCTTAGTAATAACTTTGTTGCTGCTTCTACCCACAATGAACCTGTCAAATTTACTAAGGATGATATTGTGACTACTGAGGTTCAATTGACTCCTTCTGATATGTCTTCTTGTTATGGTCCTGGTTATCATTTCCTAGTTAAACAAGGATTTAATGCTCAAGGATGTGGTAAGCATAAACAGAGAATTTAAATGCCCCTACACACTGGGGGGCATGAGCATTCTTATGGATTGGGATTTAATCCTCAACAACAAATCAATGTTAACAACATCTCCAATAACACTTCAAAACATGATGAACCTGTGAAGGAATTTGACCACAAAATTCTTTTTTCTAAACTCCTTCATGCTAAGATGATTACTAGACCTAAACACAAAAAGAAATGTAGTCAACACTTGAAGACTCTTCCTTTTTGTTTATATCATAGATTTCATGATCACTCTACTAATGAATGTCATGCTTTACATTATAAGATTAGGCAGCTCATTGATAGTAAGGTTACTTATATAGCATGTGGCAATGAGTTTTATTTCAATACTATTTTCTCTCGATAACATTTATGTTCCTATTATAGAACTCCACATTATCTAAACAATGTTAGCCTAATTTTTGGGGGCTCATTGTCTTGCATAGTGTTGTGAGTGATATAATAGGTCCCTTTCCATCCTTGTTCCTACACTTGGGGGGCAAGGATGTCATCTCCTTTTTTTCTGTCTTTCCGAGATTCACCTCTTTCCTTGGTTAAGATGTATTTATCTACTTTGTGATATCCAATCATACATGAAAATTATGGTTTGCATTAGAGGACCTATGTCCTTTATACAAACCTTATTTGTTGTTTGACATTGATTTTCCATGGTAGATACATCTCTCACCTTGGGAACTGAATAGTGTGCTATCTCTCATTAAGGGTTACTTTCTTTTCACTTCTTGCATGATATCTCTTTACATTCATCCCTTCCATGGCCTCATAGGAGCTGTGACCTTCTTGGCTTGGACTGGGTGTTGTTTGTGGATATCATCTTGATGCTAAATAAGGCGTTATCCTTGTTCTTTTCTTTCGTTAACATGTCAAAATAGTAAATTTTTGCCATCTTAAGGAGGGGCGCACATATATGGCCTCCCTCGATCTATATTATGTATTTTTGTTCTAACCTTTTGTTTTGCAACATGCTAAATCTTGGAAGGTAATTCACATAAGTTTCTAAATCCTGAAGGGACATGTATTTCCAATTTCAAATATGCTAAATCTTGGAAGGTAAGGCACATAAGTTGCTAAATCCTGAAAAGACGCGCACCTCTATGCTAAATCTTCCGAAGGTAACACACATAAGTTGCTAAATCCTGAGGAGACACACATTTTACATTCATAGTGATACAGGAAGGTGTATCTATGGGTATTCTAGAAGCCGTCAGAAGATGCATTACAATTGCAAGCATAGTTTATGGGTGAACTTATTTGGGCTCTCCCTCCAGGGTGATTCACGGTAAGGTGGGCATCTTACCGGGTGAGGTAATCATTTTATCTTTTCTCTCTTTTCACTTTCATGCTAGTAGGATAGGATCATGATGCTATGTTGTCTATAGTGTTGCTCTTGTCTTTCTTATGTAATCATTTATGCTTTTATGATAGTTTTCCAAATATGATATTGGTATGAGGAATATTTCTTAGCAAGGTTTCTTATGCTAATTGATTTGCATTGTTTAGTACTAACCCTTTTTCTTTTGTATACTCTCATGTATGTATGTTGAGTTAGAATCCTTGTTCTAGGGGCTTGTGTCTTTAGCTAAGTGTTATTTTATCTCATTTTGAATCCACTGGGATCTCTTCTCTTTTCTCCTTTACCAAGAGTTTGCATAGAATCCATACTCTTGCTAAAGTGGGGGCTTAATGTATCATCTTAAAATGGAAGCACTTCCATGTTAAGAGAATTTAGCCCTCTGAGTAAGTGTTTTAGGGTCATGATTTTCATCTTTTCATTCTCCCTTGTCTTCCACTTCTTCTCTGCACTTGATTTCTTCATTTTAGGTGAAATTAGGGTTAAGGTCTTAAGGACTTTCCTGATTTTCCCTCTTCCATGGTTCAATTTTCTAGGTAGGATTCAGAAATGAGACCTCCTAGTCCTTCATCACATCATTCAGAGGATTTTCTATCTATTCCAGACATTGGGTCCTGTTCAGATATCAATTTCCAAGTTTCTAGCATCCCTGGAGCCCCTATTGTAGAATCTGGCCAAGTTAGGGTTTGAGGTCAAATTTGACCTCGACCCTAAGTAGGTTAGGGTTGACCTTGAACCTCACTAGGTTAGGGTCAACCTCGACCTTGACTTCCTTTCACCGAGATTTCAGATTTTCATTTCCCGCTAATTTGGCTTTCGGGATAATTAATTTCCCGCCTCCGGGTCGACTGTTTCGGGCTCCGAAACGGTAAATCCTTTAATTGCATTTAATCTAGGTATATTTTCTAAAGGTGAGGACCTATTTGGGATTTAATTCTTCAAGGTGGCCCATCTAGAGGAGTGTGCCCTAGATCACTATAAAAGGAGGCTTTCCTCTTTCATTTTCATCATCAAGTTTTGCAATCAAGCATCTCTCAAGCTCTCAAGTTCTCAAGGTGTTCAAGTGGAAGCATTCCATTCAAGCATTCAAGTCTACTTCTCCATCCAAGTTCTCCATTGAAGATCAAGGATTCAAGCATTCAAGCTATTGAATGGATTTGGTTCAAGCATTCAAACCCTAGATCTAGCCATCATGGTGGTGTGATCTTCCTTCAAGATCCTTTGTTCATCTTTAAGATCCATATCATTGTTTCCTCAAGGTGGATTTCAAGCATACAATCATGGAGGTTTGATGATGTTATGTTAAAGCTTTCATATCAATACATTTGATTACATTTTAAATACATTAGCATATCTATTGAATTGCATAGCTTCATTGTTAGATTCATTTCTACTACTTGCTAGCATTCTCCTATTTCAATTTCAATATTAAGGTTGATTCCAAACTGGGGTTTGACCAAGGAAAACCCCCCATACAACAAAAAAAACCATTTTTCTTGTAGGTACAGGTGTGGATTCTTAGGTTTGAGAGTGAATTCGGATACCCTTTTCGGCAATCTTTCAAGATCTGCGAACAGAATCGGAATTGGACTTCAAATAAATAATGTGGTCTTTGACCTTTTAAAAGGTCAAAGTCGACTTGTGTTAATTTGGAGAAAACATTTTTGGGTTTTGTCCGCCTCAACATTTCCTGTCCAGAATAGGTGACAAAATCTTTAGAAAGTTCATACAGAAGCCAGAATTCAGCATTTTCCAGATCTACCCATCATTCAAGGTTAGTATTTGCACTTCAATTATTTTAGATTTCAAGTACAATTCCACTATAGGGAAGTATAGGGTCTCTCTCTCTCTCTCTCTCTCTCTCTCTCTCTCTCTCTTTCATATTCTTCATAGATTGATTCGATTGTGTATTAACCTTTTGGTTAATCAAATTGGATCTCTCCTTTGGGAATTTGGATTTAGGAGGGTATCTCACCTTTCCCCCACACACATACACAAATAGAGGTGATTCTAAATCACACCTATTCAATATCTATTTCTGCATAATGACCTAAGAAAATAGTGCGATTGTTGCACAAAGTAAACATCGTAAAAACATTACTTCGGCTTTATAGGCAGCCTCCACTTTTGCAATAGCTTTCTTGAGCACTTTGCAAGACTTGCACTCGTCATCCACAATAGGTATATGTGTAGAAGGTGCAGATGACATAGATAGTGATGGGGTGTCATCGGCCCACCAAAAGTAGTCACATCCACCACCATCTTACAATATAAATCTAAGTTAGTCTCGCTATAATTACTAATATTTATTCTTTGTAAACATTTAAATATTGTGCAATTAACAACCTTTTTCTTATTTATGCAAGTCCAAAATTTATGCTCTGGATTAGTATCTGTATGTGACGTCCTCAACATGTAGTGCGCTCCATCACCACATCACACATAAGGACATTTATCATAGCCATCAGCACTGTATCAAACAAATTTTTTCTCATTCATACTATTTTTGTTCATTCATATAACATGACTATATTCTATCAGTACAAATTGAAAAAGCTTCATTTATGTTAATATTATGAATTTCTACAAAAAATATAATGACACAACTATAGCATCAGATAATGCAAATGGAGTGGGAGCGAGCAGGACGAGGAGAGGGAGAAAATATTTTGAATTTGCGGCAAGATGGTAAGCAGGATGCTCCTAGTTGGGCTACAGGTTCGGATCCTGTACCAAGAATTGTGGAGGTCACGGAGAATGCAGCAGAAGAAAAGATAGAAAACCCTATGTCAGACAATGGGGAAAGAGCTAGTGGGTCAGACAATGGGGAAGGATCTAGTGGGTCTAGCATGGCCCATCCTAGAAAGGACAACGGTCCTATCTTGGGACCAGAGGAGGAAAAAGGGGATAAAGCTGGTCCTTCTGAGAAAAGAAAAGGGTCAACGAAACATCAAGAAGATCTCTCACATGGTGGGAACTTTTCACAAGGTAAGGGGAAATGGAGTAGTCTTTTTGGGATAAAACCTACTAGAAAATCCTCTTTCCCAAAGATTGATATAGCCTCAGATCTCAATAAAGGGGTGACAGGGTTAAATATTCCTCATCAAATCATAGATCATACTATTTCTAGAATGGCCTCAACTCTGATAGGCAAGTTTATGGGCCTAAGGCTGAATATTGATCTGGTGAGGGTATTTAATTCCCATAAGTGGAAGCTCAAAGGTCAGCTAGATGTAGCGGCAATGCCAAAAGGTTTTTTCTCCTTTCTATTTTCTAATGGAGAAGATCTTTAAAAAGTTATGTCTGAAGGCCCTTGGACGTGGGGCAAATCATCATTGTCTTTTCAATAATGGACAATGAATCTAGACTATAATGATAATTTCTTTGTATCTGCTCCTGTCTGGGTTAGACTTCTAGTTCTCCCTCTAGAGTACTGGCATGAGGATATTTTGGTGGCGATAGTAGGGTCTTTTGGCGAGTTTCTGACTATAGATCTGATGACTGTAGCCCAAACTAGACAAGTGTTTGCAAGGATTTTTTTCAATATCCAACATGATACTGACCTTCCTCAAGATGTAAATATTAACTCAAAAGTGGGCAAATGGGCTCAAGAAATAGAATATGAATCTACCCCTTTTGTTTGCTTAACCTGTAGGAAGGCTGGTCATTGGGCAAAGCATTGTCCCTTGAAGTTAGCTATAGAAAAGAAAGACCAAGAGTCAAAGATGTTAAAGAAGTGGGAATGGAGGAAAGAAAAGGGGAGATGCAAAATCCCCCTGTTAATAAGATCTCAAACCCAAATATGGGAGAGATGCAGTCTCATCCACAAAGGGATTCAAGAGAAACAGAAGCTCCTAAGGAAGTTGCTCTTCCTAGTGAGGAAAAAAAATGTAGGATCATTCTAGCTTAGTAACATCGTTGGAGGAAACCTATGATCTCTCATTAGAGTCAGATCCTCTACTGGCTTTAAGGGTTGAAGATAGCCTAAACTCAACAAAGGGGAGGGAGATCAACCTAAGCCCGCAGAAGACAAATGAAACCTAGAAAGATCTAGATCAACTCCGTAGTAAAGCTTCGAATGCTAATTTGTTAGAGTCTAAATCAAAGAATGAAAGATCAAAAGAGTAGTATGATGATTCTGTAATAGTGGAAGTAGAGAACAATAGTCCATGGATCAGTGTTAAAAAGAAAAATAATAGATCTCCTACAGGTAAAGGCTCTGGTTCCCAGCCAAAAAGAGATAGCATAAAGGACCACACCCCGACAATAGGGAAAAATAGCTCTAAGGCGACACAAGGAGGCTTGACATCTAAATCAAACAAAAAAGGGGGCCAAATTAAATTTGGAGGAGTTTAGACAAGAGGTCAACAACAAAAGGCAGATACTACAACACCTAAAAGAGAAAGGGGAAGAGTATCTAAGAAAGAACAGAGAGAGCTAGAAGCAAAACACAACATAGCGGATGGTAGACAGCTCACCATTGATCAGGTCTACCCTCCAAACATTTAATGAAGATTTTATCTTGGAATATTAGAGGTCTCAATAGCCCTCATAAACAAGATGTTGTTAGGAACTTAGTTAGAGATTCTAATCCTGATATTTTGCTTATTCAAGAAACTAAGATGGTTAGAGATAAGATAGTTAAAATCAATTTGATGAAAAATGGGGATAAGTTTAGTAGTGACTCTGAAGGGGCTTCTGGAGGACTGACTATCTATTGGAATACCAAAAACTTTACTTGCAACCTATTGAAAGAGGACAAGAATTTCCTGGTAGTTAAAATCAACAGTATTAAGGATAATTTCTCATGGACTCTGATTAATGTGTATGCCCCTAATACTAAAAATGGTAGACTCAATCTTTGGAAAAGGATTCATGACATCAGAAAGGATCACCTAGATGATAACTAGATGATGATGGGAGACTTCAATACGCCCTTGAAAGAAGCTGAAAAAAAAGGAGGGAACAATACCCAAGTGGAAAGTAGGGTAGACCTAATGGATTTCATAAGTAATGAGGGCCTGCTGGATGTTGACCTCGAATGAATTGATTATACATGGTCTAATAGAAGAGTGGGAACTGATCTCATATAGGTCAAGCTTGATAGGGTCCTCATCTCTCATGGATGGACTGCTAACTTTTCTTTCTCCCTCTCATCTCTTAACAAAATTGGTTTGGATCACTATCCTATCTCCTTTATTGCTAATTCCTTTAGAGGAAAAGGTAACACTCCCTTCAGAATGGAAAAAATGTGGATGACTAACCCAGATTTCAAAAATAAAATAAAGGAATGGTGGAACATCAAAGTGGAAGGAAAAGTTGTGTACAAAGTGGCTAAAAAAATGGCAAATATCAAATCTAAAGAAAGACAATGGAACAAGGATGTCTTTGGTGATATAGTCCAAACTAAAAGAAAAATCCAATTGGATCTAAAAGAAATTCAAGACAAGATTTAGAGTATAGGGTTGACAGAAGACATTAGAAAAGAAGAAAATATTATCCTTGCTGATTATCATAATATCATATCTAAAGAGGAAACCTTCTGGAGATAGAGATCTAGATCCCTTTGGTTGAAAGAAGGAGACAGAAATACTAGATTCTTCCACTTAAAAGTGATGAAACACAAGGCTATGAACATAATTAACTTTTTGGTTACCTCTAGGGGCACTCTCAATAAAGAGGAAGAGATAAGGAAAGATATGATGGGTCACTTTGCCTCAATTATTTCTAGAGAACATGATCTCAATCAAGATGATCGGAACTCCTTGCTGAGCTCCATTCCCACGCTGTTGGAGGCGGAGGACAATATCTTTCTTAAGTCTATTCCGATGGAGGATGAAATCAAAAAGGCTATCTAGTCTTTTTAAGGTGAAAAATCTCTTGGGCCAGATGAATTCCAAATGTTTTTCTTTCAAAAATACTAGGATATTATTGGAAAAGACATTTATGGTGCTATGAAATAATTCTATGGGTCTAAAGCTATTCTTAAAGAGCTCAACTCCACTTTCATAGCTCTGATTCCCAAAAGACCGGGAGCTAACACGGTTGATAGCTTTAGGCCTATAAGTCTTTGTAACTCCTTGTATAAGATCATGTCTAAGATTCTCACTACAAGGATCCTTAGGATTCTCCCTCGCATTATTTCCCCTCAACAAAATGGGTTTGTTCCGAGCAGACAAATCCTAGACTCGATTATGGTTGTTCATGAGAATATTCACTTGCTAGAAAAATTGAGGAAACATGGGTTCCTTATGAAACTTGATCTATCAAAAGCCTATGATAGAGTGGATTGGGAGCTTCTTTAAAAAATCCTTCAGGTATTTGGTTTTGATGCTAGTGTGATCAAAATTATTATGCAACTTGTTACCATGGTCTCTTCTTCGGTGATTGTGAATGGGGGATCCTCTCCTTTCTTTAGACCTTCTACAGGAATACGTCAAGGTGATCCTATCTCTCTGATCCTTTTTTCCATCATGGCTGAAAGTCTTGGGAGATTCATTACCCTTCAGGTTTCTCAAGGCTGATATCGGGTTTACAACCTTCTTCTACTGGTATTATCTGTTCTCATCAACAATTTGTTGATGATATGATTCTTATGGGAGAATCTACTGTAAAAGAGGCTAGGAATATGAAATAGGCTTTAAATGTGTACTCAAGTGCTTCAGGTCAACTCATAAATTGGGAGAAGAGTGCCCTATTTTTCTTCAATACTCTTGAAGCTAGAATGAATAAAATCTCTGCTATTCTTGGTTGTAAGATGGGAAGAATCCTGTCCTCTTATCTTGGTCTGCTACTATGTTTGAAATCGGAGGTCAATTTCTGGATTGAAATCCTAGATAGATTTCATACGAAATTAGTGGGATGGAAAGGGGCGATTCTCAGTCAAGCTGGAAAAGTCCAACTGCTAAAGGCCACTCTTCAAAACCTCCCTGTCTATGCCCTCAACCTGTTCAAAATACCTCAAACATTTTCTATTTTAATTGAAAAAATCCAAAAAAGGTTCCTTTGGACAGGAGTGGAAGAGAAAAAGAGACTAAGACTAGTGGCCTGGGAGAAGATCTATAAACCGAAAAAGATGGGGGCTTTGGGAATAAGGAGCATAAGTAATACTAATAAAGCACTCTTAGCAAAGCAATGGTGGAGAATCTTTGAAGATGAGAAAGAATGGAATATGATAATGAAAAGGAAATATCATCTCAGTAACCTAGAAGGTATGCTCCATTCTCAAAATGATATTCAGGGTTCTTTTGTCTAGAATAGTATAAGTAAAGGAAAGAACCTAATAAACAAAGGTGCTATTTGGAAGCTGGGAAATGGCAGAAAAATTTAGTTCTGGAATGATAAATGGATGACAAATAAGCCTCTTATAAAGAATGAAGAATGGGGGAATGCTATCCAGGACTGTAAAGATTCTATTGGTGAATTTGTGAGTGACTATTGGAAAAATGAAGTGGATAGACCTGGGGTTGAAGGATATTAGATTTAAAGAACTGAATAAACAATTAAACAACTGGTTCATCAGAGATAATGTGACTGATAATCTTATCTAGGGTCCAGCGACCTCTGGAAAGTTCTTAGTTGCTTCTGCTTCGATTCTTCTCCTCCCTAATGAGGCTCAGCCTTTGTGGGCGCAAGTATGGAATAAAGACCTTACACCTAAAATTAACATGTTTTTTTGGCTGTTGGTCCAGAACAAAATCCTTACACAGGATAACCTCATGAGAAGAGGGTTTCAATTTCCTAATAGATGTGCCCTGTGTTGTCAAGAAGCTGAGAATTGCAATCATCTGATGATACACTGCCCTTTCACTAAAGAGGTGTGGGACACAATAATTTTATCACTCAAGCTCAATTTTGTTACTAGAAGCATAATGGAGAACTATAGGAGTATGGGAACTGAAGATAGTAATCAATGAGATCCACAACCTAAGAAGGACAATATTATTTCATGGAAGAGACTAAAAAGTAGTCAGATCCAGAATCCCAGAGAAAATGTTATGTGGACAGCTCCTCCTTTTGGATGCATTAAAGGGAACTTTGATGGTTCGGCTAGGGGAAATCCTGGAAGGGCTGGAGGAGGAGGGATTTTAAGAGATGTTACTAGAAATTGTTTAGGAGTGATTGTTGTCCCGCTGGGTATCCAAACAAACCATGTGGTGGAGGTTGAAGCTGCGCTTTACCTGGTAATGATGGCTAAAGATATGGGCTGCATGAAATTATGGCTGGAAGGTGATTCCCTAAATATAATCAATTCTATTAAAGGGAAGGTTGTTAGCTCTTGGACTATAGAACACATCATAAACAAAATTAAAATTATTTTGAATTATTTTGAAGAATGCCACGTCACTCATGCCTATCGTGAAGGCAACAAACCAGCAGACAAGTTGGCAAATGAAGGTACTTTGAGTGACGTCACTCAAAAGTGGAGAGGGGAAGCGAATCTAAAGACTGAGATTATGAGTCTAATCAACTATGACAGGATTAATCACTATGAAGGAAAAATCACCTAATATGATGATGACAAGGACAAACCATTTATTGAGGAGGTTTCCAATGAAGGCGAAGTGTGGGATCATTATTCTGTAGTTAATGAAGCACATATACTGGGTTAATATTGGTAACCAAGAAAGAAAAGATAATCACAGAAGGAAGGTAGAAAGCACTGGTAAGGAGCTGAACCAATTGATGAACTACAACTGATTTTGAACCTGACTGAAGAATTGGTAATTCAAGATTACTAAGGAGTTGATGTTTAGATAATGCAAGATGATTAAATCAGTTTTATGTTGTCATTGATGTCAACTAGCTTGACAGTACTTATCTTGTAAGTTACTATACTGACACATTTGAAGAAAGGTGGATGAGATGAAGAACAAAGAAATCTACATGAGGAAGATCCACAGATCAAATGAGGATAAAGAACACCTTGAATAACTTGTTGATCAGTTTATGACTTCATGGAATCGACTTCATTATGTTGTATTCATCTATAATGAAGAATAGAGCTGAAAGATACAAAGTAGTGTTGTCAGTAAACTAAAGCATTCAGTATACACTGACGGGAGTGTAGTGTATACCGAGCATAGTATTAATTGAGCGTGTGTTCACCGACGCATTTCTTTATTAACTGACAAAGATAGAAAGGAATTAAATGATTAGTTTAGCCGATAAAGTGATGAGCTAGAAAGTACCTCAGATTCAGGGTAACAGATAAGATTGGTTATGAAGATCGACGGCTAACATAAATCTAAAGGATTTGATGGAGCAGATTGAAATGAGTTAATGACACATCAACCGAGGAAGCCTAAAGCGAAAAAATCAATGGAGATGATTAAGCGGAAAAATATGATGGAGGAAAAGAAAACTTTTTATATGTCTATATAAGAGACTGGAGTTTCATTATGAAAGAGAAGCTAGAAGAAGAAGCTGCAGAATTATCGCGTGAAGAAGGTTTCATGCATTCTGATCATATTGGTTATTGAGAATTGAGCTGTAGAATAGTTACCGAGTTACAAAGAGTAATTATCCATGGACAGTAAGTAAACATAGTATTGAATCTAAAGTGATGTATTGATTAGGAGGATTTGAATGAGCTAACTATAGATCTGTAATCTGTAATTGAAGTTGTATTAAGGCAGATCAACTACTGTTACATATTTAACCATTGTACACAGTCAAATCTCTTAACCGAGTGGACTTGCAAAGTCTTTTGATGTATCATTCATTAGAGTGAACATTGTTATCTTGTCAACCCTAGAGTGACTATTGGTTGGATGATAACTTCTAGACTAAAATCCTCTAACAAGGTCACACCTAACACTGTGTTTGTAACCTTTAACAGGGTTGGGTCTTCACCGACCTCACTTCAAAAGAGTGAACATTTTTGAGTTGCCGGTCCCAGGTGGTTTTTCCCTTCACAGGGTTTGCACGGTAACTCTCGTGTTATGTGTTGATTGTGATATTTGTTTGTTATCATACTTTGCATATTACATGTTATATTTGATCGGTAAACACTATAAGTTTAGAATTGACAATCGGTAAAGGTACAGATAGTAAAAGTATTTTTATTTACTGAGCAACAAGAATTGAAGTATTTGTTTTGAATTATACATTTTTTATTGGGACAGTGTTTAACTGATTCACCCCCCTTCTTAGTTATTCCAACAATTGGTATCAGAGCTTCGGTTTCTTAGAATAGAGTTTTAAGGACTTCAACACAAAGATCTCAAGATGTATAAGAGGGAAGTACCGAAACTGAATAAAGAAAACTTCACAGTATGGCAAAGTAGAATGTTGTTGCACATATTAGGAATTGCAAACTCAGCTGTAGACCTGATGAAGAATGGCTACATGGCTCCAGCCACTGGTCCCTTAACCCTTGATCAACTGAGAGACAAGCATGAACATAATATCACTATGATGGAACTTGTTGCTGCTTGTACTGATGCTGAATTTGAAGACATTAAGGGATGGACTACCACCAAATAGATGTGAGATAAGCTAAATTTGATATACACTGGAGATTTGAATGTTAAGAGAGCCAGAGCAAAAAGTCTAAGAGGTCATTTTGATGATATGAGAATGAAAGAAGGTGAAAACATAGTACAATATTCAAATAGATTGAAAGAAGTGGTACATGCTATTAGAGCATCTGATAGAGTGATTGATGATGAAATAGTTATAAGTAAGATTCTCAGAACTTTGTTACCAGTTTATGCGATCAGGATCTCTACAATTCATGAAACAAGGGCTACATCCAATATTACCCTTGACACATTGATCAGTAAGCTTACTACCTTTTAATTGAATAACTTCGACAACAATATTGTTCCTTCTATTGAATCTTCTTTCATGTCTTCTTTGAAGAATAGTAAGTCTAGCAAGAATATTAAGAATGATGACAGTGATAGCAATACCAACGATGAACTTGATGAGCTTGAAGCTCTTATGGCTAGAAGATTTCCCAAAGGAAAAGGAAGATATAGAGGTAAGTTACCTTTGGCATGCTTTAATTGTAAAGAAGCTGGTCACATTGTTGCTAGATGTCCACAGAAGAAAGATGATGATAGATCTAAAGACCGATCAGAAGGAAGCTATGGGAGGAGAGTCAACAGAGGCTACCGATACAATAAAAGAGATGACTGATACAACAA
This sequence comes from Chamaecyparis obtusa, assembly GCA_027943335.1. Lineage (NCBI taxonomy): Eukaryota > Viridiplantae > Streptophyta > Pinopsida > Cupressales > Cupressaceae > Chamaecyparis > Chamaecyparis obtusa. The sequence goes on along the minus strand of BSBK01007161.1, from coordinate 59,314 downwards.
AAGAGATGACTGAGACAACTATGACAAAGGAAAGAAGGTATGTTACATTTCCGAAGATATTGAATCTGAATCTGACGCCGATGATGATATAGAAGTAGTATTTGTTGCTATGAAAGATGATTCAGAGGAAGAAGAGAAACATGAAGAGACATCACTAATCTCTAGAGTAGACAAAAATGATACATGGATCATAGACAGTGGCTGCACACATCATATGACTGGTGATGTAGAGAAATTTGATCAACTTGTTGAATACAATGGAGGATCTGTGAGAATGCGAAATGATGCACCCTGTATGGTAAGAGGTAAAGGTTCATTGATGATTAATGATAGATTAAGATGTGAAAATACATATTGGGTAGATGGACTAAACTATAACTTGTTAAGTGTGGCACAGTTGAACAATTCAGGCCACTGACTTGCTTTTGAGAGCAAAAAGGTGAAAATTTATGAAGAAGGAGGAAGACTTGTCAGTATTGGTACACAATCCAGAGGTAATCTATTTTATCTTGATATGGATTAGTCTTCTTGTTTGTTAATAAAGGATGAAGATGCATGGTTGTGGCAAAAAAGATTATGTCATGTAAACTTTGATAACATGATCAAGATTAGTAAAAAGAGAAGAGTTAGAGGATTGCCTAACTTGTCAAAACTAGATTATGCTATGTGTCATGAATGTCAGAAAGGTAAAATGACTAAGTCTAGTTTCAAAAGAAAAGACTACTCAACAAAGAAGATACTTGAGTTGGTTCATACCGACTTGTGTGGTCCTATGAGAACTCAGAATTATTATGGTGATAGATACTTTATTCTTTTTGTTGATGACTATACTAGACTGATGACTGTTATGTTTTTGAAGGAGAAATATGAAGCTTTCAAAATGTTTAAATGGTATAAGGCTAAGGTGGAGAAAGAGACTAGAAAAGAAATTAAATGCTTAAGATCTAATAGAGGAGGTAAATTTATCTCTGATGAATTTACTAATTTCTATAATGAACATGGAATTAAAAGATAGGTTTCTGCACTGAGGACACATCAGCAGAATGGCATTGCTGAAAGGAGGAATAGATCAATATTTGATTGTGCTAGAACACTGATGATACAGAAGAATTTTTCTTAGACATATTGGAGAGAAGCTATAAGTATTGTTGTGTATGTGCTTAACTGAGTACAACTAAAGAAGGACACCAACCGAACACCTTATAAGCTATGGTTTGGACACAAACCTATTGTAAGTTATTTCAGAATCTTTCAAAGTAAATGCTTTATCATGAAAGATGAAAGAAATGGTAAATTTGATTCTAAAGGAGATGAAGGAATATTCTTAGGATATTCTACCAAGAGCAAAGCATACAAATGTCTGAATAAGGTTAAAAATAAGATTATTGAAAGCAGTAATGTACGTGTTGATGTGTTTGATGAAAAGAACACAGATAATAGTTGAAAGGAACTGGAAGACTATAGTATATTTACTTACATTGAACTTCCTGAGTATCAACCGAAACTGCAACCTATGATAACCGGTCCACAGGCAAACAATGCTGAATTGCAGGAAGAGGAAATTGACGAACAAAATGGAGTTGCCGAGCAAGCTGATGAACCTAAACAGGATGAACAAGAAAGAAGAGATAGGATATTGGCTAGATTTTTTAGAAGACACCATCCTGAGACACAAATTATTGGATACAGACAAGCTGGAATGCAAACTAGAAGCAAAACAAGACAAGGTACATGCTTAGTTTGTGAATTTGAACCGAAAACTATGAAAGTTGCATTAGAGAATGATGAATGGATTAATGCAATAACTGAGGAAATAGAGAAGATAGAGAAGAATAAAACTTGGAGTTTAGTACCCCGACCAAAGGATAAAAATGTTATCGGTACTAAATGGATATTCAGAAATAAGCTGAATGAGAATGGAGAAGTTACAAGAAATAAAGCCAGATTGGTATGCAAGGGATATGCACAGGAAGAAGGCATTGACTATGGTGAAACATTTTCACCTGTTGCTAGATTAGAAGGAGTCAGAATGTTACTTGCATATGCTGCACACAATAATTTCAAAGTTTATCAAATGGATGTGAAGTCTGCATTTTTGAATGGTATATTTGAAGAAGTCTACATAGAACAACCAGAAGGATTTGTTGATCTAGACAACAGTGACATGGTATGTAGATTACACAAAGCTTTATATGGATTAAAGAAAGCATTGAGAGCATGGTATGAGAGACTGCACACTTACTTGCTAAGTATTGGATTTGTCAAAACAAGTGAAAACAACAATCTGTATATGAAAGGTAAGACTGATGACACTATTCTTATTGCTGAAATATTTGTGGATGATATTATTTTTGGAGGACAAGATCATGTATGCAAAGCCTTTGCTGATGAGATGCAAAAAGAATTTGAAATGTCAATGTTCAGAGAAATTAAATTCTTTCTAGGACTACAAGTGATTCAGCAAAATGATGGGATATTCATCACACAATCTAAGTACATAAAAGAAGCATTGAAAACATTTGGCATGGAAGATGCAAAACCTATGGGAACACCGATGGCTATTGGATGCAAACTGACAAAGGAGGATGACACTACTAAGGTAAACTAGACACTTTACCGATCCATGATTGGTAAAATTATGTATGTAGTTCATAGTAGACCAGACATAGCACATGATGTGGGGATTGTTGCTAGGTTTTCTGCTAATCCTAGAGAGTCACACATGATAGCTACTAAAAGAATTTTGAGATATCTAAAAAAGATAGAAGATTATGGCATTTGGTATCCGAAGGAAGGAAAGTTTGAACTGAAAGTTTACACCAATGCTGATTGGGCTGGAAATGTAGATGATAGAAAGAGCACCATCAGAGGAGCATTTTTCTTTGGTGAAAGACTTGTAACCTAGACAAGTAAAAAGAAAGCCTACATTTCTCAATCAACTGCAGAAGCAGAGTATGTTGCTGCTACTACAAATTGCTCAAACATTGCGTACATCAAGCAAGTATTGGAAGGAATGAATGAGGTAATCACTGACCCGGTGATTATATATTGTGACAACACCAATGCTATTAACATTTCAAAGAATCCTGTGATGCACTAAAAAACAAAGCATATATCTATTAAGTATCATTACTTAAGAGAACAAGTGTAGGAGAAGCAAGTGAAGCTAGAATTTGTTACATCTAAGGAACAACTTGCAGATATTTTTACAAAGCCCCTACCGAAGGACACATTTGAATACTTGAGGACTAGACTTGGGGTCCGTACCCTGTCTATCGGTCACTAAGGTGATCCGGATGTTGCATCAGCCTATTCATATCAGAAGATCATAATTGTTGACGCAGCATAGTTCACACTGTGAATCATGTTCAAGGTTGTGATTAAGTTTGAGAACTAGAATAGATTGAGCTAACAGTATTCATAGATACAAAGAAGTTGATGGACAACAAAGAGTTACTTGGCTACTGACAGAGCTATTTGTTTATTTTCTTCTTTGGCATTGTTGTCAAAGGGAGAGATAAATAATATGAAAAGCAAAGATAAATAAAAGAAGAAACAACACCAATGAGAACTATCTGAGGGAGAGCCAATCTGAATGGAACAGAACATTGAAGATTAGTTACTAAGAACAGAGAACTGAAAAGAGCACATCTGATGACAAGCATTAAATTTTTACAAATGTTGAGTAACGTAGTGATTAAACATATTAAGTTTATTCGACTTACAAAATTTGTTTATAGAGTTGTAGAATACATGTTTGGTATGTGTATGGTACATTTCATATTACTTGAAGTTGCCATCAATGCCAAAGGGAGAGATTGATGAACTAAAACTGATTTGGAACCTGAATGAAGAATTGGTAATTCAAGATTACTAAGGAGTTGATGTTTAGATAATGCAAGATGATTAAATCAGTTTTATGTTGTCATTGATGTCAACTAGCTTGACGGTACTTATATTGTAAGTTACTATACCGACACATCTGAAGAAAGGTGGATGAGATGAAGAACAAAGAAATCTACATGAGGAAGATGTAGAGATCAGATGAGGATAAAGAACACATTGAGTAACTTTTTGATGAGTCTACGACTTCATGGAATTGACTTCATTATGTTGTATTCATCTATAATGAAGAATAGAGCTAAAAGATACAAAGCAGTGTTGTTGGTAAACTAAAGCATTTCAGTATACACCGATGGAGTGTAGTGTATACCGAGCATAGTATTAATCGAGTGTGTGTTCACCAACTCATTTCTTTGTTAACTAACGAAGACAGAAAGGAATTAAATGATCAATTTAGCCGATAAAGTGATGAGCTGGAAAGTACCTCAGATTTAGGGTAACAGATAAGATTGGTTATGAAGATCAATGGCTAACATAAATCTAAAGGATCTAACAGAGTAGATTGAAATGAGTTACTGACACATCAGCCGAGGAAACCTAAAGCGGAAAAATCAATGGAGATGATTAAGTGGCAAAATCTGATGGAGGAAAATAAAACATTTTACATGTCTATATAAGAGACTGGAGTTTCATTATGAAAGAGAAGCCGAAAGAAGAAGAAGCTACATAATTATTGCGTGAAGAAGGTTTCATGCATTCTGATCATACTGGTTATTGAGAACCGAGCTACAGAATAGTTACTGAGCTACAAAGAGTAATTACCGATGGACAGTAAGTAAACACAATATTGAATCTAAAGTGATATAATGATCAGGAGGATTTGAATGAGCTAACTATAGATCTGTAATATGCAATTGAAGTTGTATTAAGGAATATCAACTACTATTACATATTTAACCATTGTACACAATCAAATCTCTTAACCGAGTGGACTTGCAAAGTCTTTTGATGTATCATTCATTAGAGTGAATATTGTTATCCTATCAACCCCAGAGTGACTACTAGTTGGACGATAACTTCTAGTCTAAAATCCTCTAACAAGGTCACACCTAACAGTGTGTTTGTAACCTTTAACAGGGTTGGGTCTTCACCGACCTCACTTCAGAAGAGTGAACATTTTTGGGTTGCCAGTCCCAAGTGGTTTTTCCCTTCACAGGGTTTCCACATTAAATTTCTTGTGTTATGTGTTGATTGTGATATTTGTTTGTTATCATACTTTGCATATTACATGTTAGATTTGATCAGTAAACACTATAAGTTTAGAATTGACAATCGGTAAAGGTACAGACAGTAAAAGTATTTTTGTTTACCGAGTAGCAAGAATTAAAGTATTTTTTTTGAATTATACATTTTGTTTTGGGATAGTGTTTAACTAATTCATCCCCCTCTCAGTTATTCCAACACCAGTATATCACAGAAAAACAAAAAATGGGAGGAGGTTTGAAGAGGGAGGAACCTGTCGACTGTGACAAATGGAGACAGGACAGAAAAGTCTGGAAGAAGCTGAAGAAAGGGGGGGTTACGCAATTCATGAAGAAGCTTCACGGGCACAAAAAGAAGATCACCTCTTTGTTTGTGGATGGCTGGGCTAATGGTAAAGTTCACCTTTGGGGCAAGTCCTTTACTCTTACTATTTCTAGTATAGCTAAAATTACTGGTTTACCTGTGGAAGGTACCCATTTCCATAGAGGTAATCATAGGCTAGGAACTAAAGCTTTCACCATTTTCCCTAAAACTGACAAAGAGAAAGCCCTCATGACCAAGGGTAATGGTGACTATGTGGACATAACCAATATTGATGAGTTCTGGGCCAAAATCTTGAAGGCTATGATAGAATATTTTATGCTAGATGGGCGTTATTCCAAAATTTACAATTTCCATTTTATTTTTGCTAACCATTTTAGGCATGATAGGAGGATTTCTTTCCCTTATTATTTGTTGAGTTCCCTAAACAACAACATTACGGGACATAGGAAGAAGGCTAAGAACTCCATGCTGCATGAGGGCTTGATCCTTCTTATTTCTAACTACATCAGGGACAATATTCCAGACCCTATCCCAAAAAGGATCATTGGTAAAAGAAAGGAGAAGAATGAGGGGGAAACAAAGGCTGAGACTAGTAAGAAAAGAAAGAAAAATAAGAATAAGGCCTCTGATAGTACCGGTGACAAAGATATGGCCAACATTGAGGAATTTGTGAAAAGGCCTCATTCCCAGGGGAAGGGTAACATTGAGGATGGAAATGAGGAGGATTCTCATGAAGAATAGATAAGCAAAGAGAAAGAGGAAGGGAACAAAAAAGATCAGGGAGAGGAAATGAATGAATGGTTGGCAGAGGATAATGAAGAAAAGGAGGTGAGCAGTCAAGAAGAAGAAGAGGAGGAGGAGGAAGCGGATGAGGAAAAGGAAGAGGCCCAGGAAAATGTTACAAAAGACGACATGGAAGAAGCCCTTAATAATAATGGGGGTGCTGATAAGAGGAAGAAGGCACTTAGGTGTTAACTATGGATGCTGATATCACTTTCCAGGAAGCCCCTATGGAAGAAAATTTGAACGAGGTTAATCCTAAAATAGGGGAGGGTAAGAACAGAGATGAGGATGGTAATGATGATGAGGGGCTTACTATGGGAATTATGGCTGGCCAAGGGAATGATGGAAAGGAGACTGGTGAGACCCTCTCTACAAATGAAATGGATGAAGAAAACTAGAAAGCGAATAAGGATGGAATGGTCAAGGCAAACATGGTGGAGAACAGTAACAACAAAGAGGATACTTTAGACCTGTTGAGGGAAGCTTCATTGCAGGAAGAGGAGAAAACTGTTGAGAGTCAGGATAAGAACATGGAATAGAATAAGGAAATGTAGGAAATGAAATTCCAAATCCAAGAAATGGAAAAAACTATGAAAAATATGACTACTAAGCTGGGAAAGATGGAAAATAAGGGTTTTGATAAGGTGAAAAACAAAAATAAAAATGAGGATTGTAAGGCCGAGATGAGAAAGATAGTTAATGACAAGATCAAAGACTTAGAAGCCAAAATGAGCAATTACGACAACATGATAAAATGTGTTCTGAGTCACAGCAACAAGGGACTAAAGGTGACTATATTGAACATGAATATGTTGCATAACTATCTGGAAAGAAACCTGGTGGAAAGAACAACTATCACTATTGATGAGGATGCTAGCAATACTGGTCCGAGGATGAGAACTAGAGGACGCATCCAGAGGAAGGTCCCTGAAAAACTGAAAGAACTGAAGGACCTGCAAGAAACTATCCAGAAGATGGAAGACCTCCAGAAGAAGGCTGAAGAAATGATAGCAGATAATTAGCTTGTTCTTGCTGGTAGTTGTTTTGTTGCTAAGTTTTTCTTTTAGTTTCTTCTTTTGAACAGTGCTGCTGTTTATCCCTGCTTTTATTTTCCAGCAGGTGTTTCTTGAAAAATTTAATGCTTTATCTTTCTGCTATTTTGTAACTAGTTTCAGGTCCATGTAAAACCTTCTTTTACCTTAATCAAAAACTATAGCATCAGATAGAAGATGGGGAAGAACAATATCCATGAACTGAATGGTGGTGTGAAAACACATCATTAAATAAGAAAACACAAGGAAATCCATGCTCTACACCCTTATGCCCCACATTTGATGAGAAACCATCTCATATCCCGCTCATTCTTCCCATTACTTTCCGTATTGTTAGATGGTCAATCCTGCATCTACAAAGTAAACATGATGGAAAAACTAAAACTTGTTTATTTTTAAATGAAATACACCAAGGAGTACCATCAGAAATATTGACCATTTAAAAACATGAACAGTAAACAATCATCAAATAGCTCATTTTTTTTATCAACATATGTGGATATTTTTGACATCAATGTTTGAAATAGCTTCTGGATTCGATTGTGTAGATAGTTTTGGATCACAAAGCTATCAAACCCTCAAACCATATACAGGAGCCAAAGCTACAATACACAAAAGAACATACTTGATTTGTAGAGGTGCCAAAATGGTGGAGAATGCGAGTGCGATAAAATGGCGAAAACCCCTCTTTCGAATGCGGGAAGTTCGCGGACTTGATGGATTTATAAAATTTGCTTCGATATTTTTGATAACCAGATTTTGTTTTCGAATTCCACCTCTTCGATGGGAAGATGGTGCCACCCATTTCAGGGGCAAAACTGGATTTTGAATGCGTAACCCTGAATTGCAATTTTATGTCCCAAACGATGGATTTCATTGAAAAGCGGAAGTCCTGCACCCAATTTCGGTCGAATTCCAGCAAACAAACAAGGCCTAATTGAGTTTAGTATGGATACATGCTTTGTTTATTGGGAAGCTTGGATTCTCATTACTTATGGGGTTTTGTGCCATTACAAAGAACATATGCAGACCATTTTGTCAATGAAGATGAGTACAAGAAAATGATCGTACATTATACAAGCCTCCTCCGATTCAGAAGAATGGTATATTCATAAAAGAAAGAATTGTCATTGCAAAGAAGAAATGGAACTGATAGAGATGGACAATAGAAACTTTGAAAAAACTTGGAAAGCCTATGCATTTTAGTGAAAGAAAAGGATGTCTATCAACTACAGGTGGAATAAATTCCCTTGGAAGTTGAATTTGGTGATGCACAGCTAACCCATGCATCAAGAAAATACAGAGAGATCACCTTGGTGCCATAGTACTTGGTTTTGTTTTGATGTTATGAGCTTGCTAATTGCCTTTTATAAAAGTGATTAATATCACTTATTGTAAATTAAAGTTAGTTTTTACGTTCTATTATTGTAAAAGTTAAGATTTTGACTTTTATTTTGTAAAAGTTAATGTTGGTTATAAAAACATGAATAACTTCGATGTTCTAACATAGTTAGTTACTAATTTGAAAAAGTAGTTATGACAAGAGGTCTTTAATTATGAGATTTTAACGTTGTAAAATAGACTTTTGTGAGGGGGTTACCTTGGAGAAATTCTTAGAGGAATTTAAATAAATGACTTTTGGTTTTGTACTTTGTATAGAAGGGTCTATGAACTCATATATTTTCACAAAGATAATAAAGGAAGCATTTGAATCATATATTTTGGATGGCTTATATTATTATTACCGATCTCTCATATGTTAAATTGATAATCCTTCTATCTCATTGTGCATGTCATTGTTTATCCATTTAAATGTTTATGGTTTGTGCAATCAATGCAATGATACACAAGTAGGCTTTGGTATCTCAGTTTAAATATGTTGGAGAATTTATCTCTTCGTATGTTGAGATTGACCATCCTTAGTTCATGTAATTGCACTTCTAGAGATATATTTGTGCTAAACCCCCTTTGCAATCATTATCAGTTGTGAAATCCTATTGGTATTCATATGCCTTCCATAGGGTTTCACTTATTCATCCTATTTTAGTTTCATGTTTTCTCTTTTTTTGTACTTTTAAGGTTAAAAGTACAACAAAACTACAAATACCCCCATCATATGAGGGAGTTGCCCCTCTCAAACACATAGGAAGATTGCAATCTCTCCAACTAATGGCACGGTTGTCACTGTTCATAGAAAAAATAGGGTCAATTTTGAAGAAGCACTCACGGTGACAAATTTGTTTACCAACTTAACTCAAGCCTTCACTTTGTAATACTTACACTAGATTACCTTTTAAGAATAGAGCTTCAACTTTTCCCTTAATTAAATATGTTTTCTATGCCACCCCATACTTTAGTCCCTAACATGTTACATTGTGTCACCTCATTTAGATTGTAAGTTCAAATATCTTTGTATTTGGATACATAGTATGTTATACTCTTGAACTCTAACCCCCAACTTATGCATGAGACTCAAGGATTATCCCTAACCTTGAAATTTTGATACTCCACCTTTGGTGGTATTCTCTCTCAGTCAACTAACGGCAACTCTCTATTTTATTACTTATGCTTTGCATCTTGAACTCACCATTACAACATAGGCTATCACAGATTGCCAAACTTTTAAGGTCTGTTTTGGTCGACTTCAATGGTGGAAGCAAATTTTCTGTTTTAAAATAGAATAATAATAATCTAGAAATTTTACGCATGAGTCAAATGATGGGTAAAATTTAAAAGCAATGTTTCGCAAAACCAACAAATGCCAATCCAAATCTGAAACGTGTAACCCATTTGGAAGATACATTTGTTCGACGGTTGAGTATAATTGTGTTTTTAAATATAGCTTTTCTAATACATCTAAAAAAATTAGAATCTTATTATCAATTATACCAACCGCATTCTACCAATAAATAATTTATTCATCGTATGTAAACAATGTGACAGATATTCCAAAGGTTCTCTTTTATCATAAATTGTATGATTGACCAATTCTCCATATATTGATTATATATAAACATCTCAGGATTACAGACAGGTATATTCAAACACTAAAAAGTTTCATCAGATAGAAAATTGTTCTCCTTTCTTCCTGTGGTGGTCCATGACAGAGTTCCAACTTGGATTCCCACTAAAACTCCTCATTTTTCCTGAATCATTATTAAAAGACTCATTTGGTGAAACATCCTCCTCCAAATCCCTGTCATTTGTAGCAAAATTCTCAAATTATATTTTCTCACAGCCTTGCCAAATTATTTTTTCTATGGAGGGACAAGGATAATGCTCAAGCAGACAAACAGATATCATCTTTCGATGAAGTCAATTTGCTTGATCTCCAGTTGTTGGGCCTGCGAATGACAACTTACACATACAATTTAATTTGGTTACCAACAAAATTCTAAATGTGTATATATTTTCGAATTCGGCAGTGTGTAAGATGTGAAAGTTTCAAAGCTTTCTAACTCTGTATTTCTTTTATCCAACTTCTAAAAGTTTCAAGTTTTCCAGCTCATCATTTCTTTTATTCAACTGTTCCCTTTTCCTTAATCATATCTGAACATCAAAATGTCTCATCCTAGCAAATCTTTGCGAACTTAAAAAGGTCTCATCCTAGCATGTCTTTCCACCAAATTATATATTTTTATTCCTATCAAAATATCAAACTTTCCTTCCTATTTCACATACTTTTCAACTCAACCTTATTGTTTTCTTTATTCTTATAATCAACCTCTTTGTTTTCTGCATTCTTTTTAGGCTTTCCTTCCTATTATTCCTTGTTTTAAGCTCTGATGATTTCCTTTATCAGAGTTTCATACCATTTTTTAACAACATATGTCTAGCTCAAAACTTAACTCCTTAATACTTGCACTAAGTTATCTTTCAAGAAGGGCGCTTTAACCTTTCCATTGCTTGAATAACTTTCAAGAAGGGAGCTTTAGCCTTTCCATTACTTAAATAACTTTCATGACACTCCAAACTTCAATCTTTGATATATTACTCTATGTCACCATATTTGGATTAAAAGTTTGGAAATCTTCTTCTTTGGATATGTGGTATTTTACACAATTCACCTTTGACCCCAACATGTGACATGAGAATTGTGGTATTCTTAACCTTGAAACTTTGATAGTTCTACTTTTGGCCATACTCTCTCCCACGTACTGCATGCATGACCGTAGGATGTCATTGATTACTAGACTTCAAACCACACCCACTCCAAAAATACTTCTCTGAGCTATAAATATTATTCAAATTGAATGAAACATTTTCATGTGTACTTGTGGGATTAGAGGATGAGGAAGACCATGTCCTCATAAATGTGATCATTGTATCTTGCCTCCGTTGGTCCTGAATCAAATCATTGTTTCTCTTATGGGTAAGATTTGTCTTTGATTATTTATTTCAATGAGTTAAAAAAGGGAATGTGTTCATTTATCATATTATGTATTTTATTAAAAGGGAATGCATTCATTTATGGTATTATGTATTTTACACTAAAAAGATTGGCAAAAATTGTTCGAAGAAGTCATGTTCAAGCAACCAAATTTAAGGATAGAATCTCTTGAATTTATTGGAAATCAAAAGATGAAAAACCTTTTAGTTTTAAGAATTATAGGATAAAAGCACTTTGGTTGTAAAGGAAAATCCTTTCTAGAAATCTTAAATGTACTTTTATGATCATAGATTCCAACTTAATAGAGATTTAATCAATTTTTATTGTTGAGAGTTCATGTAGATTAGTGTTTAGTTTTTATTATTATTTTTATTACTGAACATACATATTCTGAAGGGACCCAAAATCTTGATTACAAAAAGAGACCAAACATAGTCAACAAAAAGGAACCATTATAGAAGAAAGTTACCAAAAAGAAAAAAGACAACACTGACAACAACTAGACAACAAAAAAACCTAGTAAGGAACTACTAAAAGAAACATTTCAGGGAACGAACCAAGAAACCTTATGAAAGAAGTTTTAGGGCCTCCACAACTTCAACCTCCAAATGAGTCATATTGAGGGTGATTTTATTCAGGTTAAGGATATCCTAAGGTACTTTTTTTGCCTTCCTCTTCATATTTTCTTTGGTTCTCTTGCTTAGACTGGTATCCTCTTCCTGCCCTTCTTCTCTGTTGATCTCCAAATCAACCACATGTCTATCTTGGTAGATATTTTCTGATTTATTCACAATAGTGTTGATACTCTCAGCTATGCTCCAGGGATATCTTTAAGAAACCCCCTTTTAGGAAAAAGTGTAAAATCGTGGCGAATCGTACATTATTTTAGGGGGGAATTTATTTTAATGCAGCGAATTTTTCTTCAAATCCTCATTTTTTCATAGTTTGTATTGGCGATTTTTTCCCCATCGAATGAAAATTTCATAAATTGCTGGTGAATTCTTCAGTCATGTGGGGAAAATATATATTATATGAGGCGAATGATTTTTTTTTAAGGGAAAAAAAATAATTGTATTGACGAATTTTATGTACCATTTGAAAATTTATTTATTTTATTGGCTAATTGTTCGTTAATTCTAGGAAAAAAATATATTTTATTGGTGATTTTCAAAAGATGGGACATAAGATGAACACGTAACCTAACCTAACATACCTAACATACATACATTATTTTATAATATTAAATGTATTATTTGAGATCATCTGATGATCGAAGATCAATGGCTGAAGTTTAATTTCAGCCCCAATTTCTTGAAGGAAACAGAGTTGTCGAGGAAGTCACCAGAATGTTGACACACATCAAATAAGGGTAGCTTGTCTACAGACTACAGTGTACACATGTTGGTATCGATAATCACGGTCCTATTACTATAGTGCAACTTGTAACCTCTTAAAATGGTAAGAAATAAATGCCTTGTCAGTGACAAGCAACATTCTTCAACTTGTCACACACCACTTCCAAATTTGTAAAGATGATATAATTGATATCTGACATTTTTGCATTTATAGGAAAGATTTACTGCTAGATATGAAAGATTAAGGACAAAATTTTAATTTCTCACACGTATGTATTTAGGGGAAAGATTTACATGAAAAATTTAGAGGCATGTTAAGGACAATGGATTTAATACCATTAAAGATAGAATAGGGTATGTGCAAGATCATGAGGGGCCAAACTATGCCCTTAAGTGGCAATGAAAAATTAGCAAATCAGGGTTAGTCAACTTGATGTGAAAATTTCAACTAGCTATGAACCTAATATCAAAGAGTTGTAAGAATAGAATCTATAGAAAATTGATTGTAGTTTCTAAACTACTAGGCATTTTTTGAGAAAAATTTAGTATGATTGGTGGAAAGTATAGATTTCAATGTAGCAGTACAAAAATTTCAGGAAAAAAATAAGAAGTAGGTGTATGTCTGACCTCCTTAATCATAATCAAATGATAATATTTTATTATAATATTTTATATATAAATAGTAGACTCATGCCTGGATGTGACACATATTTTTTTGTAATTTTATTTCAAAAAAATAATTAATTATGAATTTTTGCTACAACATTTTCAAAATAAAAAAACTCCTGTGTCTAACCACCTTAACTCATTCAAAACTTTACAAAATTCAAATTTTAATTTTTTTTCCTTATAGTAGGCAAAGCATAGAATGTGACACATTTTTCAGATTTCAAAAATGTTATACCATCTGAAAGTTATAGTTGTTTTTCAATCAGTATATAAATCAGCACTTTAGAGGTAGCTCAATTAGAAAATAACTAATAATTACTTACCGAATTCAAAATTTGACAACAATTATATCGATAGAAAGCTAATAATCTCCTTAAGATACCCTTTTTGTTTTATCAAATTCGGGTGAAAAAAAAGTTGTCAACTACATTGTCAAAGTTTTGAACTGACATCGCCACTTTTTGGCCCCTCATGATCTTGCACATACCCAATAATTTATTGCTAAGTAATGATCAAGGATTCAAGGGCTATTTATAAATGATCTAGCTTCTTTATTCCTTGATTCATCTTTGCTAGATAAATTGTTTGTTTAGGTCATTAGTCTGTAGTTGCACTCTACAAATAATTTGTTTTTAAGGTTTCTGAAGTTTTAGATGGACACTCCAATTAGGCTTAGATGCACATTTGATGGTCCCCAAAAGACCTTTTTGGGTTCCTTTTCAGATGAAACCTTACAATCAATTTGTAAGGAGGGTGGGCCTTTCGTAATAGAGGCTGTTAAAATGGTGTTGGGTAGAGAGTTTCTGCACAATGAAGATAGGCACCGGGTCAATACGAACATTACATCCTATTTTTTGGCATCTCTTCTTGACCTCAGAGGAGAGAAGGTGGACATGTTAATGCTGCTGAGGAGGGTTTTTAAAGAAGAATACCTGGGGGACAATGTTTTTGTTGTCGTGTTCATGGAAATAGTGGTGGGGATCCCTTGGGAAAGTGAAATATCCAAGCTTCTCCTCCCAGGCCAGAATGTGGCCATGCAACCTTTTCTTTGGGCCTGAATGTTGGGCAGTATAAGCGCCATAGGAAATGGGCCCTAATTGCTAGGGATTTTCTTTGAAAGTGGTTTATGCTTGATGAAGTGGAGGCTCAAGTGGGGAAATATGGGTGGCTCAATGAATTCTTGTAGTTAATCATCTTTGCAGAATTCTACTTAGATGGAGCCGAAGGCAAAAATCAATATTGGACTACTAGTGGTTTGTTTTGATAAAAACATACCTCATTTTTTGTTTTTTTTTGTTTATAGTAGGTTTCTCTTTGTATTAGAAGTGGACAATGTAATTATAATTTTATGAAAAAAATAATGAAAATTTCGCAAGCTTTAGCTCATTTCAATTTGTACAAAAAATGGTTCTTAGACTTCTTTGTCACTATGATTGCAATATTTTAATTAGTTTCTTTATCTGTGTATTAGACATGTATGATGTAACTTGTAAGTATGTTTCAGTAGAAATAAGGAAACGTTCAAACTATGCCGATGGTATTTCTATTTTTAAATCTAAATATTTAAAATGTATCACAATTGTACAATGTAGATAGTTGTAGTTAATAAAAGAAATGTCTTATCAGTTATCACTGAGTACTGACATTAAGTTTGGGTAATGTTACTTGTCAAAATTCAAACACTTGTACATTTAATATAAAAGATTTACATAATTTTGAAGGACAAATGAATTAATAAGGTTAGAGAAAGAATTTATGGTTTTCTAATTATATAATGTATGAGAATTATATGTGATTATAATTATCAATGTTAAAGTTATAATCAATAAAAATATCATTTTAACTTTAAGTATACTATATAATCAATTTGAAGGATAAATGAATTAATAAGGTTAGAGAAAGAATTTATGGAACTTTCTAATTATAAGGTATGAGAATTATATGTGATTATAATTATCAACCTTAAACTTATAATCAATAAAAAATATTACTTTAACTCATGTTTGGGAGACCTAGCGAGTCAGAGACCACAAAAATCTTGTAATCTCTAAACACTAACCTTAACTCTGGCCTCTGAAATTTATTATAATGTAATATTATTAAAAAAAATAGTGAATTTTAAATTTGATTGGCTAAAATTGTTACTATTCAATTAAATAACTTTAAATGTTATTAATTTATTATCCATTATTAATTAATATCTATAAAGGAAATAATAACAGTATAACATTTAACAATGTTCATTGTAAATAACTACTGTTGGATGAGCATAGATCGACGATGTACGATGGACTTCGGGATGAAAGGGAAAATAAACCCCATCTTTTCAAACCCGTTCCGAAATCATGACACGTGTCACTAAACATGTAACATGTCCCACTCGTAGTCTCGCATGGTCTACTAACAATGTCATTTGATGATGACATGACATGTCTAACTCGTGAGGTGAGTCAGCTGTCAGGTAACTAGGTGAGTTAATGGGATCCATAGGGCCACCACACCAGATAGTGACTAACACTGACATTATGACCATTGGATGATTGTAGATCAATGACCAAAGCTATATTTTGGGCTGAAAGGGAAAAGAAAACCCATTTTGTAAACCCATTCCATATTCATGATGCATGTCCACTCACATGGATAGTGACAAGTGTGATGACTATAGATTTTACAATTTTGGCACTTTAAGTTTCACTTTCCAATCTAATTTTTCATTTAAGTATAAGTAGTCTACAGATTTGGAAAGGGGTTACAGATTCTAAATTTCTAGGTTGAGGATTGAGATCCAAGGAAAGCAACAAAGTCTCTCAGCTCTCTTCCCAGTCATAGTCTGCAAAAATTGAAACTAAGGGTAACGGGTAACTGCTAAAATCTTGAACACCTACATCCCTCATTTTAAATTTTTCAAATCTCTTGATTTATAACTTTATTTTTTATATTATATAAATTTTTTTAATCCTGTTAGGGTTTAATTTTTAATCACCCTTGTAAATTGTAGGTTTGTAGCGGTGTATAAATATTTGAATTTTCCTACAAGTAAATAGTGATACCGGTTACCAACTTACCACGATGGGAAAAACAAATATCAAGAATAAGACTATGAGTAAAATGCCAAGTCAGATAATAGAATTCCATAATCTTCTTAAAACACTAGGTTTCACTGATTTATTTCATGATATTTATGATCATGTTATTCATGGAAATAAGGGAATAATGGAAATTAGATTTGCAATTGAAAACAAGTGGAACGATCCAAATAAGGGTTAAGAATTTTATTCTTTTAACCCCATGATAAATGCAATGACAAATAAAATTGGAGTGTAGGTTGTTGGGTTGACACGCATGGTGTTACCTATGGTATTCCCTTGCCCAGAAATTATCATGGTCTGCGCTAAAAATTATGATGAAAATAGAAAAGAAATTGTGAATAAAAATACTCAGGAGGAAATTTAGTCCATAACCGAGAGTGAATTTGCTACTTTTTTGAACCTAGGGTTTGAACAACAAAACTCAAACATGCACATTTTGTCAATGAAAATGAACACAAGAAAATTGATTGTGCATTATACAAGCCTCCTCCAATTCAAAAGAATGGTATATTCATAAAAGAAAGAATTATCATTGCAAAGAAGAGATGGAGCGGACAGAGATGGAGAATAGAAACTTTGAAAACACTTGGCAAGACTATGCATTTTAGTGAAAGAAAATGATGTCTATCAACTACAGGTGGAATACATTCCCTTGGAAGTTGAATTTGGTGATGCACAATTAATCCAAGGATCAATAAAATACAGAGAGATCACCTCGGTGCCACTAGTACTTGGTTTTATTTTGATGTTATGAGCTTGCTAATTGTCTTTTGTAAAAGTGATTTATATCACTTATTGTAAATGAAAGTTAGCTTTTAGATTTTATTATTATAAAAGTTGGGATTTTGACTTTGATTTTGTAAAAGTTAGAGTTGGTTATAAAAACATGAAAAGTTTTTATGTTCTAATATAATTATTACTTTGAAAAAGTGATTATGACAAGAGGTTGTTAATTATAAGATTTTAGCATTGTAAAGAAGACTTTTATGAGGGGGAAATCTTAGAGAAATTCTTAGAGGAATTTTAAATGACTTTTGGTTTTGTACTTTTTACACAATGGTCTATGAACTCATATATTTTCACAAAGATAATAAAGGAAGCATTTGAATCATATATTTTGGATGGCTTATATTATTATTACCGATCTCTCATATGTTAAATTGATAATTCTTCTATCTCATTGTGCATGTCATTGTTTATCCATTTAAATGTTTATGGTTTGTGCAATCAATGCAATGATACACAAGTAGGCTTTGGTATCTCAGTTTAAATGTGTTGGAGAATTTATCTCTTCGTATGTTGAGATTGACCATCCTTAGTTCATGTAATTGCACTTCTAGAGATATATTTGTGCTAAACCCCCTTTGCAATCATTATCAGTTGTGAAATCCTATTGGTATTCATATGCCTTCCATAGGATTTCACTTATTCATCCTATTTTAGTTTCATGTTTTCTCTTTTTTGTACTTTTAGGGCCCGTTTGGCGCTTGGAATTAACTTGGAATAGGCATTATTGAATGCAAGAATAAACTAATTCACTGTTTGTGGCCTTTTTTGAATTCTCAAATTAGAAAACTAATTCCCATTTTCGGCCTAATGCTTGCATTAGTTAATTCCAAAGAAAAGGTGGAATTATTTTTATTCCAGGAATAAGCTTTTCATGGATTCGAAATTACATCAAAATGTATAAGTTTTTCGGGTCCATGCGTGAACGGTTAAGGGATTATAATCTTATTTTTTTATAATCTTGTTTTGTTTACAAATTTTTTTATAGTTTTTTTTTAATAATTTTTTTTTTACAATTTTTTTTATAATCTTATTTTTTAAAGTTAATAATACATATTTTAATTTAAAAATATATAAGTTAACAATACATATATATTTTAATTAAAAAACCAACAACAAAAATGATAAGTTCAAAAATTAAAAATTAAAATTGAAAAATGAAAAATAATTCTTATTCCAATTTTACATTGTGGGATCCAATCGCATAATAGATTATTCCAGCTTTCATTTTGAGAATTAATTAATTCGAGAATAGGTCCTTATTCTATAATAGGCCTACTCTGGATAAGTTAATTCCATGCGCCAAACGGGCCCTTATTAGATTAAAAGTACAACAAAACTACAAATACCCCCATCATATGAGGGAGTTGCCCCTCTCAAACACATAGGAAGATTGCAATCTCTCCAACTAATGGCACGATTGTCACTGTTCATAGAGAAAATAAGGTCAATTTTGAAGAAGCACTCACAGTGACAAATTTGTTTACCAACTTAACTCAAGCCTTCACTTTGTAATACTTACACTAGATTACCTTTTAAGAATAAAAATTCAACTTTTCCCTTAATTAAATATGTTTTCTATGCCACCCCATACTTTAGTCCCTAACATGTTACATTGTGTCACCTCATTTGGATTGTAAGTTCAAATATCTTTGTATTTGGATACATAGTATGTTATACTCTTGAACTCTAACCCCCAACTTATGCATGAGACTCGAGGATTATCCCTAACCTTGAAATTTTGATACTCCACCTTTGGTGGTATTCTCTCTCAGTCAACTAACGGCAACTCTCTATTTTATTACTTATGCTTTGCATCTTGAATTCACCATTACAACACAGGCTATCACAGATTGCCAAACTTTTAAGGTCTGTTTTGGTCGACTTCAATGGTGGAAGCAAATTTTCTGTTTTAAAATAGAATAATAATTTAATTATTTTACGCATGAGTCAAATGATGGGTAAAATTTAAAAGCAATGTTTCGCAAAACCAACAAATGCCAATTCAAATCTGAAACGAAAAACCCGTTTGGAAGATAAATTTGTTCGATGGTTGAGTATAATTTTATTTTAAAATAGCTTTTCTAATATATCTTAAAAAAATTAGAATCTTATTATCAATTATACCAACCGCATTCTACCAATAAATAATTTATTCATCGTATGTAAACAATGTGACAGATACTCCAAAGGTTATCTTTTATCATAAATTGTATGATTGACCAATTCTCCAAATATTGATTATATATAAACATCTCAGGATTACAGACAGGTATATTCAAACACTAAAAAGTTTCATCAGATAGAAAATTGTTCTCCTTTCTTCCTGTGGTGGTCCATGACAGAGTTCCAACTCAGATTCCCACTAAAACTCCTCATTTTTCCTGAATCATTATTAAAAGACTCATTTGGTGAAACGTCCTCCTCCAAATCCCTATCATTTGGAGCAAAATTCTCAAATTATATTTTCTCACAGCCTTGCCAAATTATTTCTATGGAGGGACAAGGATAATGCTCAAGCAGACAAACAGATATCATCTTTCGATGAAGTCAATTTGCTTGCTCTCCAGTTGTTGGGCCTGCGAATGACAACTTACACATACAATTTAATTTGGTTACCAACAAAATTCTAAATGTGTATATATTTTCGAATTCAACAGTGTGTAAGATGTGAAAATTTCAAAGCTTTCTAACTCAGTATTTCTTTTATCCAACTTCTAAAAGTTTCAAGTTTTCCAGCTCATCATTTCTTTTATTCAACTGTTCCCTTTTCCTTAATCATATCAGAACATCAAAATGTCTCATCCTAGCAAATCTTTGGGAACTTAAAAAGGTCTCATCCTAGCATGTCTTTCCACCAAATTATATATTTTTATTCATATCCAAATATCAAACTTTCCTTCCTATTTCACATACTTTTCAACTCAGCCTTATTGTTTTCTTTATTCTTATATTCAGTCTCTTTGTTTCCTATATTCTTATAAGTTATATGGCTTTCCATCTAAGAATGAATTTCTTCAATGTTTGTTTTGTTCCTTTTTCCCTACCAAAATTTTTAGGCTTTTCTTCCTATTATTCCCTTCTTTTAAGTTCTGATGATTTCCTTTATCAGAATTTCATACCATTTCTTAACAATATGTGTCTAACTCAAACCTTAACTCCTTAATACTTACACTAAGTTAAGTTATCTTTTAAGAAGGGAGCTTTAACCTTTCCATTACCTAAATAACTTTCACGAGACTCCAAACTTCAATCTTTGATATATTACTCTATGACACCATATTTGGATTACAAGTTTAGAAATCTTCTTATTTGGATATGCAGTATTTTACACAATTCACCTTTGACCCCAGCATGTGACATGAGACTTGTGGTATTCTTAACCTTGAAACTTTGATAGTTCCACTTTTGGTCATACTCTCTCCCACGTACCCCGTGCATGACCTTGGGATGCCATTAATTACTAGATCTCATACCACAACCACTCCAAAAACAATTCTCCGAGCTATATATGTTATTCAAACTTAAGGAAACATTTTCATGTGTACTTGTGGGATCAGAGGGTGAGGATGACCATGTCCTTATAAATGTGATCGTTCTATCTTGGCTCCCTTAAACCTGAATCAAATCATAGTAGCTCTTATGGGTAGGATTTGTCTTTGATTATTTATTTAAATGAGTAAAAGAAGGGAATGTGCTCATTTATTGTATTATGCATTTTATTAGAAGAAGGGAATTTGTTCATTTATGCTATTATTTATTTTACACTAAAAGTTTTGGCAAGAATTGTTTGAAGAAGTCATGTTCAAGAAACCAAATTTAAGGATAGAATTTCTTGAATTTATTGGAAATTAAAAGATTGAAACTCTTTTAGTTTCAATCATCGTAAGATAAAAGCAATTTGGTTGTAAAGGACAATCCTTTTTAGAAATCTTAAATGCAGTTTTATGATCACAAATTCCAACTTAATTGAGTTTTTATCATTTTTTTATTGTTGAGAATTCATGTACATTAGTGTTTAGTTCTTATTATGTTTTTTATTACAGAATAAATAGTTTCTAGAGGGAATCAAAACCTTGATTAGGAAAATAGACAAAAGATAGACAACAAAAAGGAACCCTTACAAAATAAAGCTTCGAAAAAGAACATAGACATAACAGCGGTAGCAACTAGACAATAAAAAACCTAGCAAGGAGCTCTAGCAAAAGAAAAAAAAATAGAGAACAAACCAATAAACTTTGTGCAACAGTGACCCCACAATAGTGGGTTACACTTTTTTAGACATGCTGATTTTTGCTGAAATGACACATTTTTAATAAAATATGATGATTTAAGCCTTGAGAAGTTCCATTTGAAGTAATTAATTATAAATGGTTAGCTCAAAGCCTCTTAGATAAAAAAAATATTGATATAACATCTATACTCCTCATTCATACCTAGAATGGAGTTTCCTTCGCACCTATTAAAATGCTAACAAAAAATCACTTCAACTTTATCTTTTGGTAGATCAAATGACTCCATTTCACAAACCTATCTATGTAGTAAGGTACTACAGAGAACAATATTTCCAATAATTATAATGTTAATATATATTAAGTTTATTATGATTTTGTATTTTTAGTTTTATTAAATATATATTTTTTACCGTAGGTCTACCTCTATGTTTGACGCTAATGGAAAAATAGTAAATGAGAGAAAAAAAATTCTAAAAAATATATATGCCCTAGGTATTGAAGTTCTCTTTCCATCGGAAAAAATAAAAATGAAATTGGACAAATACACGAAAAGCTATAAGCTATGTAGTCAAGGTATGTCAAAATTACGGTTTACTCAACTTCAAACATTAATAAAATATGAAATAATAGTGATAATGTCATCAAACCAATTTCATGCCCTCCGTATGGATGTTACAAAACTAAATTTGAAAGAATCACATTGATATCTATTTTAGAAAAAAGGTAATGCTCTATGAAAATAATGTAACTCTTTGAAAATGATGTTTTCAGCAACATACAAGTTTTTGTGGGAGAAAGAAAAAACTATTTAAATCAATTCAAAAATAAAAATAAAAAATATATTTAGAATCTAGATAGAAAATACTAAAAGAATCTAATTTACTTCATCATCCAATTTCAAATGGTTTAACGAAAATATGCATCCGAATCTGAAAGTTTTTTTCAAAATGCAGATTTTAGTGTCCGTTCTAGCAAAAAAGTGTAACCCACTATTGTGGGTTCACCCGCAATAATCTTTATGGCCTACACAACTTCAACCTCCAATTGAATCATATTGTGGGTGATTTTCTTCAGGTCGAGGATGTCCTGAGGTACCTTTTCTTCCTTCCTCTTCAAATTTCCTTTGGTTTTCTTTCTTAGACTAGTATCCTCTTCCTGCCCTTTTTCTCCATTGAACTCCAAATCAACCACTAGTATGTCTTGGTGGATATTTTCCAGTTTATTCATAATAGTGTCGAGACTATCAACAGTTCTCTTAATCACTTTATCACTTAGGGTAACAAGGGAGAGAATGTTATCATTGATTCTCTTGAGCTTCTCTTTTAAATCCTTAATTCTATCTTCATAATCCTTCTTCATTATCACCATTTTATCAACTGTTCTATGTACATACAATCAACCAATGACTTTTTCTTAGCTTCATTCCATAATGTATTTCTCTTATGTCCTATTTATTGCCTTTATCCACTTCATTTCCTGATCCCTTAATACCTTTTTCCTAGTTGTTAGTAATTGGCTTGATCTTTATGTTAATCTCATTTATCTCAATAAAAAACCATTTAATTAGTTTGAAACTTTTTTCAGCCCCATTACGAGCTATGACTAAAATATCATTCAGGAATTCCTGATCAAGGTTGAGATAATGAGAGTCAACATTAAGATCCAGGGGGGAGAAGGGTCTCCCTTCTCTATCCATGGAAAGATGAGAATCCTTAAAATCATTATTAGAAGAGGGGTCTGAAGTAGTGATATTCTAAGAAATAGGGGATATTTCTTAGATAATTAGAGTTATTTGGGTTAGTTGGAATGCTCTACTAATTAAATGGTATTATGCATATCTATTATCTTTGTAGATTTTGCAGTGAATTTAAGTGATTGAAGTATGTTAGAAGAACAATCTAGTGCATTCAATGTATTCTCCAATCCCATTCAAGGTTAAAAAACCCAAAAGGAATATGTCTTGTTGAGGCGTTCTTACAGAACCAAGAATGTAAGAAGTTATGAATGACACACATACTATGGTGGTTTGTATCATTACAAGTATCCTGGGTAGGGACTTCATGAAAAAAGATCATAGATACAAAGAAAATACAGAAACCCTTGCAAAAATTTTCTTGCAACCATTCTACATGTAGGCATGAGTAAAGAAATAACCAAAAATAATGCAGGAAAGAAATGAAGCATTGATGAAAATATAATTATCCCAAGGCAAAAATATTATGATATTACAATCATAAATGGTCATCCTCCGAAGAGATATCCAATTCTCATGGGGGCTTCATTTAGTGAACCTGAATCATAACACATGCGTTTGTGGCATAATATAGGATCTCCCTATTTTCAAAAAATATTCCCCCAAACTTCTTTTTTTTCACCCCCTCCAATACCCACCCAATACGGGCTCCACACCCATTTTCCTATATAAATCCTCACCCCCTGCCCCAAAAAATCCCCCTCCCCCTATTTTAGGCAATATATTGCCCACTTTTTTACCCGTTTAAACCCCCCAATATGAATGCACATGGTTTTATATTTCCCCTTCAATGAGGACCTTGTGCTAATTTTGGATATTAAGGATCACAAAAATTTTAGAAGCAGAAGATGGCCGATAAGAGACAAGATTTATTTCTTGATGAAACTATATAAACTTAGACACAATGAAGGCCCTTCATAGATAAGGGATTTCTTGAAGTTTGAGAATATGGTTGTCGAGGAAGATGTGGAGGAGCGTTTGTCTAGCCTGGAAGCAAGTTTGTTGGTAATCTTTGATAAGTAGGGTCTTCCCCCAAATAGATATTGAGGATTGGGATCCAAAATGGGCTTTAAAATACAAGACATTAAGATGGCCCCATGAACATAAAAGATTTGAGGAAGAAAGGAGATTGTCTACAACTAGAGATTGCATGAGAGTTCAAGTACCAGGTCATCATGGCCCTTCCACTGCAAGTGGTGGAGATGTTGTTGGCCCATCATCAAGAAGTGGACTTTAGCATATTCGAAATATGGAATTTTAACCCTTTCTTCAAATCTTGATTTTTGATAGTTCTTAGATATACTTTAGTCTCTAAATTTCCTTGGGTTTTAGTTTTAGTTAGCAAAAGGTATCAGAT
Organism: Chamaecyparis obtusa; assembly: GCA_027943335.1. NCBI lineage: Eukaryota > Viridiplantae > Streptophyta > Pinopsida > Cupressales > Cupressaceae > Chamaecyparis > Chamaecyparis obtusa. The sequence continues at coordinate 34,415 of BSBK01007161.1, read as the reverse complement.
GTTTTGGTAAGGAGTTCTCAGTTTGGTTTTTGGGGTTACTAGTAACCATTACATCTTGATAATTTTAGATGTTTTTGTTTAAATGTGCTCAGAAGAATTAAACATTGAATATGTTTTCTAAGGACTAGTTTTTCTATTTTAGACTCCTGATGCAAAGACATTGATGAATTTACATTGTTGATGATCTTAATGGTGATAATCATATGCATCTAAAACTTTATTAGTATTAATATGATTCTCCTTAGCTTCGGCCTTTTACTGATAAAAAATAATAAAATTAAAATGATTTCCAATCATTTATTTTTGTGGATCAAGGGCTTGTTTCACAAACATGTTCTCCATTTTCATCTCTAATAAGTCCATCAAATTTAAATTTTTTGAAGTGTGTAGGTATGTTCAAACTTGCAAGTGCGTGCAAGTTGTCAAAGTTTCAAAATTTCCTATTAACCCTTTTATCCAAACTCCGCCCTTTTTCATTATTCATATCAAAACTTTAGAAACTCCCATCCTAGCATGCCTTTCCACCAAAATATTTCTCTCTTCTTATTCCTATTAAAATATCAATCTTTTCTATCCTAGCATTCTTTTCCACTCAACTTTTTGAAGGATCCAATTTGAAAAAGTGATGATCTAAAATGGTTTGAAATCTTAGATCCAATTTGAAGACTCTTAGACTCTAGGGAAAAAATAGAGCATATGTTTAAAGGACTCCATATGGACATGAAATAGACATTGGGGATAGGAAATAATCATGAGTAAACAACCACCCAATATGAGGCGATAATACAAATGCACCATGCAATTTGGGTGCTAAAAATACAAAGCAAATGCATTAGAACCTACAATACTAAGTCCTAGCATATGACATGAGCTATCATCAAATATTTAGTTGATCCACCATAAGAAGATGACAAGACAACCACAAATAGCCTCTGTGAGGCTTGTAGTTGTGGAAGGGTGTATTTGAATACCATCCCAATCTTGCCACTAAAGCTTGAGAGACATAATCCTAACATTATGATGAATTTGTGGAGGTATAACATCAATAACAACTTAAAAGATTCCATGGTCTTCGATAGCTAGTTTGAACATTATTTTAAATGAATTTAGGTGAAGAAAGAAAGTTCTTAGTCTCTTTATTGATAAAATTGGGAAACAAAAAAATGCCTCAAGAGACCACTTAATAGATTGTTCTTTGATAGAGACACTAGTTTATAATTCATTTCTCACACAAAAAAAGCCATGGTTTGATAGTTTCCAATGCTTTATAAATACTTGATGATAAAAGGATTTGAATCTTCATATTATCTCGTATGGTGAGAAAAATATCAAATTCAAGGACCCTCTAGATTGGGAAACTAGTATGCACTCAATCAATAATATAAAGTGTAATCAAAATTTTCTATGCTTCATTTTCTTATAAAGCTTTGTTAATCCATTTGGCACATAGGGAAATACTACACCTATAGATTGGGACCAAGCATAATCCTCCAGGGCATGAGACAAGAAACAAAAATCTCAAGCCACTTGGTGAAAACCATGTTTTAATTCATTATTTGTCAATAGAATATCTCTAAAGAGCTTCTTAGTGCAATTGTAAGAAGATTTAAAAGCCCCATACTAACATTAGACATGGTGAGAGAGATAGATAGTCCCTCTCTTCTCCTTCTTTTCACACATTCCTTCTAAATCCATGAAAATATTTATAACAAAAAGAGATAATTGATTTGCAAAAAAATGACTTAAATGTCATATAAATGGTTAAAACTTCATTAATAAAAAAAATTATAAAATACCAAAATAATAAAATATTAAATTTCTACCCAAAATGATCAATAATTTATGAAGTTTTACATTTTTTTTTAATTAATAAAGTTTTAACCACTTTTAAAACCTTACAACATGTTTTTGCAAATCCATCATCTCTTTTTGTCAATATTTATGAACATTATTTACAATTTCAATCCCTTCATATTCTAAATTAATCTAAACATCCCATCACTTTACTAACAATAAAGATTGATTGTGCAAATCCATTTCTTCTAATTCAAAACTTCAACAAATTTATCAAAAACATTTTTCTTTTCCTAGTACTCATAAATCATTTCAAAACAAATATCAACAATTGCATTCCATCATCAATCTAAACATTAAGACATTCTAACCTCCTATTTAATTATCATATATATTTCAATTCAATTATCTAGGGCATTCTTAAGTACCCTAAATCAAATTACTAAGCCTGGTGAAATCCCTTCAACTAACATCATTTAAAAAATATTAGCAATGTCATCTTAATATAAGAAAACAAGAATACCTCCGCATGTATCCATTTTGTTCTGAAGAAGTACGAAAAGAGACATACGGAAATAGTTAAATTTCATCTAATTGACCATTTCCCATGCATATGAACGTATAAACATCTCAGGATTATCGACAGGTATACTCAAACACTAAAACTCCTTATTTTTCCTGCATCCTTATGTAAGTCACCTCATGCTTAGCCACATTTGGTGAAACGTCCAGCTCATACTTAATCTCATTTTTTGCATACTATCAAATAGAATTGATAATTGAAAAATTTAATCAAATAAAACTGTAATTGATTGAATATTCATTATTTTGGGATGCATAACAATGATTTGTGGTAATATAGGGAAAAAACTTACTAAAATCTTATGGAAATGCACATTAAAGAATGTGTAGAATTGTTATGTAGAATGAAAATTCAAGATTTTGTTTTTTAATTGTATGAGTTTTCTTAGTGATCATAATGCAAACATCTTATATAATGTGCTTACGTTATATAATACAAACATCTTATAGTTAATTACATAAATATAATATAAATGTATTAAATATCAAATCAAAATTTGTACTTTTATATATTAGAATTGGCTATCAAAGCCTAAAAGTTGAATTTGCAATGTCCCATTTTTTATTAACTTATGTTTATGGACCCAATGCCTATTTCCTCTTTCTAGTGTCTCCCTTGCCCAAAGTCCATATTTTCTCTCCATCTTCATCTTTCAAGCGCCCATTAGATTTGGAAGCTTCCCACTGTGTAGGTACATTCAAATTCCTATTTGTGTGCAAGTTAGTTCAAAGTTTCAAAGTTTTCTATTTTTTCATCTGTCTTACTCAAACTCCACCATTTTCTTTATTCCAATTAACTTATGTTTGTGGACCCAATGCCTATTTCCTCTTTCTAGTGTCTCCCTTGGCCAAAGTCCATATTTTCTCTCCATCTTCATCTTTCAAGTGCCCATCACATTTGGAAGATTCCTAGTGTGTAGGTACATTCAAATTCCTATTTCTGTGCAAGTTAGATCAAAGTTTCAAACTTTTCTATTTCATCATCCCTCTTACTCAAACTCCACCATTTCTTTATTCCAATCAATTCAAAAGAATTTCCCATTCTAGCATGCCTTTAAACCCAATTTTGTCTTTTCTTCTTCTTATCAAATTATTATAATTTCTTATCCAAACACAATTTTCCACTCACCTTTTTCACTTCCCTTATTACTATCAAGTTATGACTTTTCCATCTAGAGATTACTTTCTTTTTGAGTTTTTTTTTTTTATTAATTTTTTCCCACCAAGGGGTTTCCTTCTAAACATCTCCTTCCTCCAACCATCACTCTTTTCCTTAATTTTTTTTATAGCTACATACTATTTCTTAATAACATGTTTTTAGCTCAAGGCACACATCCCTAATACTTATGCTAAGTCACCTTTTAAGAATGGACCTTCAACCTTTCCCTTACTTAAATACCTTTTCCATGCCACCTCATACTCCAATCCCTAATATGTTACACTGTGTCACTTCATTTGGATTGGAGATTTCTATATCTTTGTGTTTGGATACATAGTACATGTTATACTCTTTAACTTTGATGCCCCAACTTGTGCATGAGACTTGAGTTGTCCCCACCCTTGAAAATTTGATACTCCAGTTTTGGTGGCACTCTCTACCACCTATCTCTTTCATGGCCTTGGAGTATAATTAATGGCTAGATTAATATATTAACGCTCCCACCAAGGGCTTCCCTAAGTGAACCTGAATCATAGCATGTGCATTCATGACATACAAAAGAATCCACATATTTTCAAAAATTATTTCCCCAAACTCCTCTTTTCTCACCCCCTCCAATACCCACCCACTATCCCCATACCCCTTTTCCTATATAAACCCCCCTCCCCCAAAAATCCCGCCCCTCCTATTTAGGCAATATATTGCCTCCTTTTTTTGCCCATTTAAAACCCACCAGTATGAACACACGTGATATCATATTTCCCCTTCAGTGAAGACCTCATACATGTTCCTTTTTCTAGTTGATATGTATTTAAAGGGTTAGTGAATGAGGGAATGGAAAGATGCATGCAATTGTTAGACTAACCGCTAATGTCCCTCTTTAGGATTCGTGACATGGTTTAACAACCTCCTGTGTCTTAGGTCTATCTTTTGGTGCAATGACAACCACTAGTTGTAATAAGTGGTATCAAATCCTAGTCATAGGTTTGAATCCCCTCGGGTGACGCTGAGGGGGAAATTGTTGGACTAATTGCCAAGATCCTGCTTCGGGATTCGTGACATGGTTAACAATCTCTTGTGTCTTAGGTCAATTTTTTGGTGTGACGTCAACCGCTAGTTGTAACACCAACAAGGTGTATCCACTTCCTCTTACTACTTGATTACTATGTATTTTTAATTCAATCATTTTTTACATGTGCATTAATAGGATAACATGCTATGCATCTTATTATACTTATTCCCTTCCTAGTGACGAAAACAAGTAGTATCAAATGCTTGATTGTCATGTCATAGGTAGAAGTGTATGAGAAAAGGATGAGACCTATAATGTAGTATGAGATGCACCAATTCATTTTCCCTTGTTAGGATGTACTTAAGGGCCCATACATTAGTAAACTAAGCATGGAATAATAGGCTTGTAATAATGTTTCAACAACTTCATCTTATCCATTCAAGTTGTATCTAAAATATGGTGTTTAGTTTATTCACATTATTTATGCATTGGATGCATAAGATAGTCACACTACGTATGTGTGGTGTACAATCATGAATTCTAATATTGGGTATTCTTGATTTGTGTGTAAATTATTGATACTAGGTAGATGAGATAGATGATCAATCTAGTCACTATGGATGTTGGAGGGGCGTTGAAGAGCTATTCCCACTATTTATATGTGACAAAAGTAGAGATGAGGAATACTTTAAACCAACCATTATGTGAACATGAGATGCTGGAATGATATTCTCTTATATGGTTTTCTATGTATTTTGTGCACTAATATTTGCATGGAACCAATGCTTGAATGAAACATTTTTGTTATCTTTTTATTGCAATTGAACTAAATGGAAAGTGTAAGTGTAATGCACTATTGCAGTTTAACTAAGAGGTCAAAGATTGCATGAACCATATGTAAAGATTTAGTTTATCTATTGTTGGTTGTTGAACTATAGAGTCTCTAATTCCCAAAAGAAATATATTAGAGCAACCAGTATAATTAAATCCTTAAGGTATTAGTTTGTGTCTAAGAATAACCTTGATATCTTGTGAAGCTTAACATATTTAGTGCACAATCAGCACTATGTATGGTAAGTTAAATGCTCTAATGTTTTTATTTTGGATAAAGATTGTCTGGTCAATTAAGTTAGTTCTAGATGTGTTTAATGAAAAAAATATTGTAGAGAATGCAGTTTTATAGATTCACACATTCATTAAATGTATATCTTACCAAGGGAGACACTTAGTTTTTTTTCCAAACTTTTTCAAAATATTTTAAGTTTTAGTTTATGATTTACCCAATGCCAAAATACATCATTAGCCATAGACAGGAGTTAGATATAACATTAATATAAATAGGTGAAATAGTACAACATTTATTATTAATCAGTAAGAGAGCATTGGGAGAACATGGGGTGGCTGAAGATAAAATTATGCAATTGTAGAGGGTGCTTGGTTAGGTAGTCTGCACCGACATTGTTAGGCTGATAATTAATTTCTAACATAAAAACTTTGAATTTTGAATTTGGATGATATGAACAACACCACTGCATCTAAACTATTAGGGCCCATTTGGTGCATGGAATTAATTTATCCAGAATAGGCTTATTCTAGAATAAGGACCTATTCTTGGATTAATTAATCTTGAAAACGAAAGTTGGAATTATCTATTATGTGTTTGGATCCCATAATGTAAAATTGGAATAAGGATTATTTTTCATTTTTTTAATTAATTTGAACAATATGTATTTTTAACTTATTAAAATATTATAATTATAAAAAAAAATTCTTACAAATTTTAAATTTTGAACTTATCATTTTTTGTTGTTGGTTTTTTAATTAAAATATATATGTATTTTTAACTTATATATTTTTAAATTAAAATATATATTATTCACTTTAAAAAAATAATATTATAAAAATATTTATAAAAAAATACTTTAAAAAATTATTAAAAATAAACTATAAAACAAAAAATTATAAAACAAAAAAATAATAAAAAGAAAAGATTATAAAAAAAAAGATTATAATTCCTTAAGCGTTCACGCACCCGAAAAACTTATACATTTTGTTGTAATTTTGAATCTATAAAAAACTTATTCTGAAATAAGAAACGAATTCCAGATTTTTCGTCAATAATTTAATCAATGTACTGCTCTTAATTATTTATCATTTATATTAATCGTTTCATTGATTATTTCCCCTGCATATGAATCATGTGATTGCATGAACAACTCAGGAGTTTGATATATAGTAAATTTTTCAACTTTCTTTCTATGGTGGTTCATGACTCGAATCCCCACTATAACTCTGTTTTTTCTCCATGTTTGTGAAAGTCAGCTAATCCTTAGCCTTAAATACTCATTATGTCATTTGGATGAAGTCATTTTCTTACAATAGCTTTTCTCCACATGTTCGGCCTACAGAAAACCAAATCAGATTGTGGGCTTGACTTACTTCGTGACTTTAAATTTAACTGATAGAAGTGTTAATATAATGTTTACATATATACTTTTGAACTGTAAAATGTTTGTTAGCAGTCATGACAACAGTGAATTACCAGTTTTATAAACAAAATTAATAATTAGAACTTTTAATTTAATAAAAATATAATGTTTGTGTAGTTATTTTTTTCTGATGTAAAACATTGATTTGTAGTAATATAAAATGGCTTAATAAAAATGTATATATAATTGGTTTAAAGTTTTAGAGAAAATTTTAAATTCAAATTCATTTGCTGCCTAATAAAAACTTAGGATTTCTAATAAGAGTTTTAAATCTCTAGCTTATAAATAAATTGCAACATATTTTTACTAATTTTTTTTTTTAAATTGTAATAAATTAGGACTAATAACTAACCCCAACAAAGAATATGTAGAACTGGTTGGGGAAAGGCATCCGTAGTGGTTATAGATAACTTCGTGCCCTTATATCTCTTAAACAATATATCAAATTTTTACAATTTTCTTTTCTCTATACGTTGTTAGAGTTCTTATGTGCAAAAGGGTCAAAAAGTGATTATTTCAATACATGATCCCCATTGCACCAATAAATGTTCACTCAAAATCACTAGTACTTATGGACAAATGTCCCACTAGTGATGCACAAATGGGATTATTTAAATGAACAATTATTGGAGGGTCACTATGACAATAAGTGAGCAGATATTAGACCCCTAGCCACTATTAATGCCTTTCCCCTATATAGAATAAAAAATCAGAATAATTTTCCCCAAGTCTATTTTATATCTTTTCTCATTAAATATAGTGCAAGCACATTATAATGCATTGTATTAAATAATATATATGTATCATATATCAAAAATTGTACTTTCACATAAGAAGATTGGTTACGAAAGCATAAAGGCTGAATCCATAAGTGTCCCAATTTTCCATTAATTTGTTTTTATGGATCCATTAATAAATAAGGTTGGAGTTATTGTTATGAATCAATTGAAGTGTTATTTATTTATAATTCAATTAGAGTTTAAGGTTAAGGTTATCGTTATGTCTCAATTATGAATAATATTCAAGAGTTTAATTAAGCCTAAGTTTAACATTAAATTAAGGTTAGAGTCTAATTAAGAATAAATTTAGAATTCAAATACATTAGACTTAACATTCAATTAAGATTAAGATTAGCTACAAATTAGTGTTTATGTATATTGTAAAAATTTAAATGAACTTGTGAAATCATGGTACTTTACTGTTCTTAATTTCTTAGATTTTAGAAACAATATTTTAGAAATCTTATTTTTTATTTTATTATACCCTTCTTAACTATTTACAATAATGAATTGGTGAATTTTTCTTATATATGATTATTAATTTTTAAAAATTTGATCTCTTTTTAAAATATTTTTCATAATTTTTTAAAAATATAAATATGTCATAATGAAGACTGCACATTCCCAATTCCCAATTCTGAACTTCTTCCTTTCAACTTATAAAAGAAATGTTCTGACATCCGCAAATAAACAATACCTCCGTACGTCTTTTTTTTGGTTGAGAAGACGTACTCAATTACTTCCTGGCGCTCTCGAATGAATCGTAGACGGAAACAGTTCAATTTGTTGTCAGTCAACTCACGGCAATTGCCTATTTCCTCAATTATAATTTGCATCTGTGTCGATAGACGTTGACTTCACTATTTGTGGATAGAATATCAAGATTGCCAATGTCTAAGGTGTGTTTTCGTCGACTTCAATGGTCAAAGCAAATTTCTGTTTGAAAACAGAATACCTAATCATTTACTAATTTTACACGTGAATAAAATTGAAAAGCAATCTGTTGAAACCAGCAAGTACGAATTCAAATCTTAAACGTTTAACCCGTTTGGAACATAAACTGTGCGATCTTCAAGTATAACTTTTATACGAGTACAGTTTTTTCAAGGAAGACGAAATTCATAGAAATCTTCTAATTATAAAGAGATAAAGAATATATTCCTAGAAAACAAAACAATTCAAAAGAGAAATCTTGTCTTTAATATAAAGAGAATTTTGAATCTTATTTGATTTCGATAACAAGAACAACACCGTCATATCTAAACTATTATATTATCAATGTGAACACATTTCACCAAATTAGATTTTTAATGGGTTATTCGAAAAGTTATCTTTTTCACACATTTCCTCTGCATATGGACATATAAACATCTGAGGAGGTATATTCAAACACGAGAAAATAAAGAAGCAAATTGTTCTCTATTATTTGTTTCTACGGTGGTCCATGACAGAGTTCCACCTCAGATCCCCACTATGACTCCAGATTTTTCCATCATTGGCCATAAATACTCATTATGTTGGCATCCACCTCCATATCCCAGTCATTTGGAGCAAAATTTTCAAATTATATTTCTCAAAAAATTTCCAAATTATAGATCTCTAAATTGACAAGGAAACAAATTTTTTCAATGAAGCCATTTGATTAGGATAGCTGTACTCCACGGGTTGGGCCTACGAATGACTCGATGTTGTGGGAATCCAAATCATATTGTGTGCTGCTCCATTGTTCTAAATTTAACTGATAAAAAAATGTTAATATAACATGATCACAAATATATATGTGTAAAATAATGGTTAGCACTTATAAAAGTAATAAATTAAAACTAAAACTATGAGATTTTTATAATCCATATGTATGTTAGATGGTTTCTAGACACTATTTTGTGTCAATTTTTATCATCGACATAGATCACATTCTATGATCCATTATTATGTGTCAAGTTGGGGTGGAAGGACTACAAGCCCAAGATGGGCTACCAATGGCTGGTTTCTCACTTGCATATGGTTCCCACTTTGAACTAGCAATGACCCTTGCATTCTTCTCAGTCCACATGGAGACACAAATTTCTTATTCTTTAGTTTGCCATTGTCAAGCCTAAAGTAGCTCATTTCACTTGGTGATTCTTTCCTAAGGCTCGCCTTTGGGCTCTCATCTTTGGCATTTGGGTGTGCTAGACCCTAGGTGTCCTTTCTGTGGGCAACTTGAGACTTTCATGCATATTTTTTGACATTACAGAAGAACCCAAGAGTTGTGGGTTTGGATTCATGAGTTTTTTTGGCCTTTTAAGTTAAAACCCTTCTCCTAGCATATGATCTTGTTGAGAGATTCACCCAGACTTCCCTTTGAATTTTTGCAGATATGGCATGTTTTCAGGATGGAAATCCTCTTCACTCTATGAAAAGATAGAAATATAGTGTTATTTAGTCACAAATTTCTTGATATTAATGTTTCTTTATATGCTAAAGCATGTATATGTAATAATGTCATGATGCAAATTCAAGTGCAAGTCAACAAAGTGGCCCTTGAGTTGGACCACCTGCAATAGTTACTTGAGCATTGGAGCAATGCCCCCTATACAGTTACTAGAGTACCACCAGATATTTCTACCTTTGACGAGCATTTATTGCCTTGTAGTCATAGTTCTTATGTTCGCTGCTCACATAGGCCACACTCTCAGGCTCTACACAGACAGTCTGGTGGGGGATGAGATTTTTAGTGTCATTGCTCAACTAGTTGGCCACCCTGTGTTGGTTTGACTTTTGGTTGGCCTCCTAACAATGGGTGGTCCCACAAAAGTGTGTCCCACTTTTTTAGACATGCTGATTTTTGTTGAAATGACACATTTTTAATAAAATATGATTATTTAAGCCTTGAGAGGTTCCATTTGAAGGAATTAATTAAAAATAGTTAGCTCAAAGCCTCTTAGATTAAAAAAATATTGATATAACATCTATACTCCTCATTCATACCTACAATGGAGTCTCTTTCACACCTATTAAAATGCTGACAAAAAATCACTTCAACTTGAAGTTTTGACACATCAAATGAATCTATTTTCAAAACCTATCTATGTAGTATGATGCTATTCAAAATAAGTTTTCTAATGAATATAATTTTAATACATATTGAGTTCATTATCACTTTTAAATATTACTTTAACTAAACATAGGTTGTTTGGTCATTCAACAACCTAGTGCTTCAAGACATTGGGAAAAATAGTAAATTACAAAAATATATATATAAATAATATGTAGGAAAATATTATTTGTGTTACTGTTCTATTAAAAAAAGAAAAAATGAATTTCGATATACACAGATCAAGTTAGAGCGATCCAAGTGACCTTATGTCTAAATTAAAGTTACTGCCACTTTAGAACTTAATAAACTATGAAATATTGACCCAAAATGAATGAAATCAATTGCATCCTTTAGATATTGAAGTTACAAATATAATCTCAAAAGAATTACATCATTATCATATTTTAAAAAAAAGTTATGTTGATCCAAGTGACCGTAACTCATTAAAAACATAGTTTTTCACACAAACCACTTTTCGAAGGAGAAGAAAAAATGAATTTAAATAAATTTTAATTTTTTTTAGAAAAATATATTTAGAAACTAGAAAAAAAATTATAAAAGACTCTAGTTTACATCATCTTCAAATTCCTAATAGTTTTGCAGCAACAGGTGTTTGAAAGTAAAGTTTTTTCTCAAAATGTTGATCTCTGTGTCAAAGTTGGCCAAAAAGTGGGACACAGCTTTGTGGGACCACCCCAATATGTTTCTCTTCACTCCTAGTGGCTCTAGCTGGCTATGATCTCATGTTGACTCTAAGTGGCCCAGTTCTTCCAAGTGGTTCCCACAAGCCCTAACTGTTCCTCCGGCTAGAAAGAAGACTAGAGAAGAAGAGAACACAAAGGAATGGTGGTCCCTTCCAAACCCCAATCCTAATCTATGATCTATGAGGAAAGATAAAAGTACAAACCTGTCGAGCACACTTTTATGAAGGAAAATGTTAACATCACCAAAACTGTTCAACTTCAACGACACAAAAGTGACATTTGTGTTTGAAATTTGAAGATGATGTAAATTAATTAATGTGTAAAAATGGATGAATTTATGGCTATTATTTTTAAAAAATTATTTAAACAAAAAATGATGTAGTTTTTTAATTTTTAAAGTCCATTTTTCAATTTCTAAAAAATGTTGAAAATCAACAGTCTAGTTCCTACCAAAAAGCTATATGTAAATAATAATTTTTTCCTCTAATTTCAAAATATATTTTAAATGGCATGTATAGCGAGTGCATAAAAAAAATATTTGTTTTCGATGTATATTTTCTCTATTATAACTATTCAAAATCAAACTTACCTGAAATCAACAGTTTTCATATCCCGCTTAATTTCCCCTATCAAATCTACACCATTCAGAAAAAAAATTATATATCTTGAAGAGGACTATCTCCTCTAGTGTTAATTCTTTAATTTAAACAAAATTTCTCAGATATGATTTACTATTTTTTTTCTTTTTTTGAAGTAGCATCTTCTCGAATGTTAAAATAACTACTTGTAATATTTTGAAATTATAATATATTAGATCTAATGAAAGAACTATAAATATTAGATGAAAATAATCTTGACTTCGAGCTCTACAAAAGAGTATTTTATTTTTTAAATAGGGTTGAGTTTGGATGGAGAAATCAACTACAGAAGTGAGAAATTTTGTAATTCTACAAATTTTGCTTATTTGGCTACCACATGGGATGCCACATAAGTAATTATTTCATTTAGACTAGGTTTAGTCGAAACCCCTTACATATATATGAACCAAATCTGCATTGATTTAATATATTTCTCTTATATTTACTCAATTTGCTTGTTTAACCAGTCCAGTTTCGACTAAAACCTGTCTGCCACATCGACGTCACTTGGCGCCGCGTATGTGCCACATATGTCCAGTCGTACGGTTGAAAGTACCTTTAGCCAGAACTCGTCAATTTTCATCTACTGCAACACAAATTTGTACTTTTACTCAAAAAGAAATATGATCATGCTCGTCCGCCTTTTGCAGGCACTACATTAGCTACCTAGTGATTTGTTTTATTGTTTCTATTTCTTGGCTATGCCCATTTTTTTGTTTTTAGTTTTCTTTCTAGGCACTGTTCGTGTGACTCTCGTGGAGTGATTTCATATCCTCCAACCCATTGTTTTTTGAATAGCGTGTTTTTACTTGATTAAATATTAATGGAAATGGCCTATTACTCAAAATTGGAAACCCAATATTAGTGAAATTGAAACCATTAAATAATGAAATTGGATACCTCAAACCCAATAATAATAGTTGACTTTAAAGCGATACATAATGAAAATTAGACCAATAAACCATATACCAACAATGATTCTTGAAAAGACCAAATTATTGAGCTCATAGGACTAAGAACATACTATTGAAGCTAGAACATAGGAGTACGATTCTGTTAGTAACTAATAAGTTTTTATGAACACAATAAGTTGTGTTCACAAACACAAACTGTTTAAAAACATCGCAAGAAGCACCAAACACAACAATATTCTATATTAGAGTTAGATGACAAAAAAAAGAAATGGAAAACATAGATTTGAAAGCTTTGAAAGGTCTCTAATGGCCTTAGTGAGGATAAAATCCTCACTTGTATTGAAGATGAGTCTAGAGAATGCTAAAAATAACTCCTCGTGATGCTCGTTGTGAAGGGTTGGCATGCAAAGTTGGAATGCCTCATTTTTGTTGTATCTAGAATCCATACCTACAAAACAAAAAGAAAAGGAAGTAAATGGAATACAAAGCAACCTACTCATTTAACAATGTGAAACATGAAATACAAGGTGATATGAAACAATGTGAAATAATACTTGATACAATCTATACCACTTAATATGAAACAATGTGAAATAACCCAAAGAACATTTGTAGAGGTGATGGTATTGCTGGTGAAGAAACAAGCATGTTCTCGTTAGGTGTGGAAGTTGCAGAGTCACCAGCCAAATACATTTTGGTCACAAAACAAATTAAGACTCCGATAGGTAGGATAGAAAGGAAATAAATATGGCTTAATTTGTGAGGAGTTATAAATATTGAATGGATTTTTGTTTGAATAATGCAACACTTGAGGTGATTGTAAGGAGATGCGATGTGTAGTAAATGCCACTACATGTTGTAGTATAAGCTGTCAACGAGAAGTGATGGCGGTGAGGGTGGTGGATTGGGTGGCCATATGGTGGAATGCCACGTGGCCACCATGTCCAGTTCGGATGGTATGGTGGGAAAGTTAAGGGTGTAAGTTCGCACATGTCTCGATCAACACACAGAAATGGAAACTAGTAGACACATTGGACAAATGGGACTGGAACACATTGTAAGTTGTCAAGCCTTAAAGATTAATTTTGCTTTGGGGTTGCCAACTCAATGATCTAAGTGGAAGATTAAAAGAATTGGGTCTTGGGTCCACGAGGCGACCCATGTGGACCCCCAAAATTAGGGTGCACACATTCTAACTCCTCTCCATAGCTTATACATTCCCAATTCTTAGATTGTTCCTTTTGACTTCAAAATAATTCTGATATCTGCTCTTAACTTTTATAATTGACAGGATTTAGATAATTTGACATTTTCCACACTGTGATATTGCTATCAGAATTCAACTGTGTAGTGTTTGAGTCAAACTCATTAATCCATGTTTCATGAGATAGGTTCTCATGAGAACAAATGGAACACTTAACACTCATTACAATATACATGTGATGCTCATGAGAATGAATGGAACACTTAGCACTCATTGTATATAGGTGATGCTCATAGAGGTGAAGCACTGGGACTTCTAAGGAGGTCACCCATCCTAATACTATTTTCTACACTTCCAATCACACAGAAACAAAACCTCTGCATATGTCTCTTTTTGTTAGGAAGAAGTACAAAAAGACTTGAATCAATTACTTGTTGGCACTCTCAAATGAACAGTATATCAAAAACACTTAAGTTTCTTGTCAGTCAACTCACGATAATTGGCTATTTCCTTAATTATAATTTCCATTTGTTTTGATGATGCCGGCTAATTTCCATGTAAAATGTACCAAAGACCAAAAAACAAAAAAAAAAGTCACTTTTTTTTTTCCAGATTCGTGAAAACATGGTGATTTTTTTACAAATTTTTATAGTTTTCCACCACAAAATATGCAGATCATAAAGAGAAAATGCTGAAAAATTCACCAAAATTTATTGTATTTTCTATTTTTAAAAATTTAATCAACTATACATTTTGCATGGAGAATAGCCGCCTCTTTTTGATGGACATCGACTTCACTATTTCTGAATAGACTTATCACCGATACATGTTAATCAAATTGATAGCAGTCTTTTTTGAAACCAGCAAGTAGATGCCAACTCAAATCTTAAACGTTTAACCCGTTTGGAAGATAAAACTATGCGATCTTTTATGCAACAATTTGTTCAAAAAAGATGTGATTCATCAGAACTCTTCTAATTATAGAGAGACGAGAGGCTATATTTTTAGAAAGCAAAATATTTCAAAAGCAAAATGTTGTTTTTAATATCAATAGTCAATAATAACGTTTAAAAAGAATTTGAATCTTGTTAAATCTTGATAATAACAATATCAATAGATTGTTGTGGGCATCCAGGTTAAATTGTGTTGTTGACTGACTTTTATCAGTGTGCTGGTTCGTGTCTTTTCAATTTAACTGAAAAAAATATTAATAAATAATTACAAGTATATTTTTAAGTGTAAAACATTTATTATCAGTCATATAAACAATAAATTAGCAGTTTTATATTAATATTAAGTAGAATTGATAATTGAAATTTTTAATCAAATAAATTTGTATTTGATTGAATACTTCTATTTTCCTATGGAAAATAATGATTTGTAGTAATATAGAAAAAATGCATACTGAAATCTGAAATTAAAGAATGTAGAATTATTGTGTAGGATTAAAATTCAGGATTTTTTTTTATGGGTTTACTTATTGAACATAATGCAAACACTTTATAACGTGTTTGTGTTATATACAAGTACATTATAATTAATTGTATTATATAATGTAAATGTATTAAATATAAAATCAAAATTTGTACTTTCACATATTATTAGGATGGGCTGCCAAAGCTCAAAGATTGTACTTTCATTAATTTATGTGTATGGACCCAAGGCCTGTTTCCTCTTTCTAGTATCTCCCTTGGTCAAAGTCCATATGTGCTCCCCATCTTCATCTCTCAAGAGCCCATTAGATTTGAATATTTCTAGGTGCATGTATGTTTAAATTCCTGTGTGCAAGTTCTTAAAGTTTCATATTTTTCTATCTCATCACCTCTTTTATTCAAATTCCACCCTTTTCTTTATTCTTATCAACACATCAAACTTTACTGTCCAAGCATGCTTTTCCACCCAACTTTGTCTTTCTTCTTCTTCTTATTGAAATACTATAATTTCCTATACAAGCATACTTTTCCATTCACCCTTTTCATTTCACTTATTCCTATCAAGTTATCAAACTTTCCAATCTAGGAATGACTTTCCTTATGATATTTCTTTGTTTATAATTCTCACCAAGGGTTTTCCTTCAAAACATCTCCTTCCTCCGACCTTCACTCTTTTCTTTTTCTTTTTTATTTTGGTCAGAGTTTCATACCATTTCTTAACATGTTTTTAACTCAATCCTGAACACTTCATAATACTCACACTTGATTACCTTATAAGAATGGAGCTTCAACCTTTCCCTTAATTAAATACCTTTTCTATTACACCCCATACTTTAGTCCCTAACATGTTACATTGTGTCACCTTATTTGGATTGTAACTTTAGATATCTTTTCATTTCGATACATAGTATGTTATACTCTTGAACTCCAACCCCCAACTTGTGCATGTGAGACTCAAAAATTATCCCTAACCTTAAAAATTTGATTCTCCTCCTTTGGTGGTACTCTTTCCCAACTACCTATTACATGAACTTAGAATATAATTAATGGCTAAATTAACATATTGATGTTCCTTTTTCTAGTTGAAATGAATCTAAAGGGTAATTTTTAGTGAATCAAGAAATGGGAAGATGCATGCAATAGGATGCATCCACTTCATCTTACTAATTGATTACTATGCATTCACATGTTATTGATCTGAATTATGAATCAGATTACAATACCTGGTGTGAAACCTATAGTATTGTGAAATTTGACATAAAAAGTTGAAAAGACTAACAAGATTGCAAGCCAAAAATGTGTCTAGATTAATGGCTAGATTAATATATCAACATTCCTTTTTCTAGTTGATATGTATTTAAAGGGCACATTTTAGTGAACTAGGGAATGGAAAGATGCATGCAATAAGGTGCATCTACTTTCTCTTACTAGTTGATTACTATGTATTTGTAATTCAATCATTTTTTATATATGCATTAATAAGCTCACATGCTATGCATCTTATTATAGTTATTCCCTTTATCATGATGAAAAAAGGTAGTATTAGATGCTTGCTTGTCATGTCATAGGTAGAAGTGAATGAGAAAAGGACAAGACCTGTAATGTAGTATGATATGCACCAAAATTATTTTTCCTTGTTAGGATGTACTTAAGGGACCATACATTAGTAAATCAAGCATAAAATAAGAGGCTTGTAATAATGTTTCAAAAATTCATCTTATCCATTCAAGTTGTATCTAAAATGTGGTGTTTAGGTTGTTCACACTATTTATACATTGGATGCATAAGCTAGTCACACTAGGTATGTGTGATGTACACTCATGAGTTATTATATTGTGTATTTGTGATTTGTGTGTAAATTATTGACACTAGGTATATGTGATAGATGACCAATCTAGTCACTATAGATGTTGGAGGGGTGTAGAAGAGCTAGTCCCACTATTTATATGTGACAAGAGCAAGAGTTATCAATATTGTGTGTAGACAAGGAATGCTTTCAACCAACCATTATGTGAACATGAGATGTTTGAATGATATTCTCTTATATGGTTTTCTATGTATTTGTGCACTAATATTCACATGAAACCAATATTGCTTGAATGGAACATGTTTGTTTTTTATTAAGATAACAACAGGTTTTGAAGGGACCCTGAAACCCTTTACATAACTAGAATGAAAGATAAAACTAATGTAGTTCCATTAATACAATAGTCCAACCTAAACATAGGACTAGACACCTCAAGAGAACATAAAAGATATTACAATACTAGCACCCGAGAGGGTTCAATCCAACTAGCAAGAGGGAGGACACACAAAGTGCAACACACTGAGTAGCCTAAGAACAAAGAATAATCAGAGATCCCCTTTTTAATGATGAGATTGGAGGGTCATGTCGAATGATGAGGAGGATTTCTTTGAGTTTTTCCTTTTGATTATTATCCAACCATCTTCGAATTTCATTGCCTTCTTCTGCTAGCAAACCGAATCCAGAGAAACAACCTCCAGCAAAGGATCTGAAAAGAACCCAACAAGAGGAATTGAGACACCATTACCAGTAGCAGTAATCTTACCGAAAGATCTTGTAGGAGAAGCTAATATAGGAACATGGCATGCTAGGCTTCCAACAAGAGAAACAGCTGCACCAGAATCCACACCAGTAGGGATGGCAGGAACAACTTCCACTGAACCACCAACGGAGCTGGTAGGAACAACATCCACTAAACCATCAACAAAAGTAGAGACAGGACCAGCAACAACCTCCTCAACCACTTGCGAGAAGCTTCGAAGAGAAGACACCTTCTCCACCGTATAGTACTAGGAGGAAGCACCCTTCCCCCATGAAGAATTCTTTTTAAATTTTTGAAGATCACATTGAGAAGCAATAAGACCTATCTTAAAACATCTTTTACATCTGAAGGGGAGGCCTTCATAGTCCAATTGCTGAATCCAGCTTCTACCCTGAGGAGAAAAAAGTTTAATCTCAGATGGTAGGCCTTTTGAAGTGTCAATATCCACCAGGATATGAGCATAAGTAGAATGGAAAAGATCCAAAGATTTCTCATCCACCATTAACATTTCCCTAGTTGCATCCCCCACAATCTCCATAATGAAGTCAATCAAAAGATGGAGGGGAAGGTTAGGCAACCAAATCCAGATAGGTTGCAAATGAAATGATTCAGAAGAAGTAGAAAAATCAGAATGCCATGGTTTCAACAATAGCATAAAATGATCCTCCCAGCTAAAGAAAATCTCACACAAAATGGTTTGTTTATCCTCAGCATTATCGAATTTCGCCACGAAAAAGCCTTTAGCCATAGGGAAGATATGGATTGAACTACAGATTAAAGGTTCCCAATATTTTGAAAGCCAGGAATGGAGATCAGGTAGAGAAGGCCAGAAACTCTTGAATCTGCAAATCAACCCATGCGCAGAAAAAATAGAGGTTTCTGCATCGATCTTAGAGAGAATGTAATCATTCAAATTAATAGAAATATGGTTGCTAATAGGAAAGGCACTATGAGGAATTCCATTCGGAGCAGAACGAGCAGGAGCTTCAGCAACCTTTCGAGCAGCAGCAGACAACCATGTCGTGACTGTCACAGAAGCCCTAACGGGCATCACATCGGCAAATAGGGGAGCAGGAGCTTGAGCAGCCATACGGTTGACTGCAGTCTTCCGCGCAGTGACCACCACAGGAATCCTAACGGGTGCCACCATGACCTCAACAGTAGGTGCCAAACCCAGCTCAGGGGGAGCGGGGGGAGCATCATGATCCAACGACACCTCTGCAGGAGCCGAAAGAGAGGCGCGAGCAGGAGCGGGAGAACCCATTTTCTTTCTCTAAAATTCGATTAGTGTTGAATTACATTTTTTAATGTAACATGTTTGTTATCTTTCTATTGCAATTGAATTAAATGGAAAGCATAAGTGTAATGCATTATTGTGGTGTAACTAAGAGGTCAAAGATTGCATGAACCATATGTGAAGATGTGGTTTATCTATTATTGGTTGTTGAACTATAGAGTCTCTAATTCCCAAAAGGAATATATTAGAACAACTAGTATAATTGAATCCTTAAGATATTAGTTTGTGTCTAAGAATAACCTTGATATCTTGTGAAACTTAACATATTTAGTGCAAATCAGTTCTAAGATTATGACATAGAGCCAATGTCATGACTATGGATGGTAAGTTAAACGATCTAATGTTTTTGTTTTGGATAAAGATTGTCTGGTCAATTAAGTCAGTTCTAGATGTGTAATGAAAAAAATATTGTAGAAAATGTAGTTTTATAGATTCACATAGCTATGCGCATCTTTTTAACAAAAAAAAATGATTGCTTTGCAAAAACATGTCTAGAAAATAGAAAAAACTTCACTGATGACAAGAAAGGTACTAAATAATAAATATTAATATTCTAAATGAAATAATGCAATACAAAATATACAAGAAAGTCATGAAATGTTTAAATTAAAGCTATATATATATTTCTACCGACCTAGAAAAATACAAAATCTCTTGAATAAACTCAATAAGAACAACATTGAAAAATAACATACTAAAACCATTATCCGTTGTAATATATATACATTAATATATGTTCATTTTAAATCTCCCTTTTATCCAAATTAGTATATACATCAAATTAGTTTAACAATAATCAAGATTGATTATATAATGTGCAAAATCAGTCAACTTCTATGTCAATTCAGACTTTAAAGATAATCAACGAAGTCAACATAGAATTCAATTTATAGAGAAATACATCATAAGCCGTAGAAAGGAGTTACATGGAGCATTAATGTGAACAGATGGAATAATACAACATTTATTATTTATCGGTAAGAGAGCATTGGGAAAACGTGAGGTGGCTGAAGATAAATTAAAACTCACCTCGTCAATAATTTAATCAATGCATTGTTCTTAATTATTTATCGTTTATATTAATCGTTTGATTGACTATTTCCCCTGGATGTGAACATGTGATTGTATGAACAGCTGATCAGGAGTTTGTTATATAGTAAAATTTTCAACTTTCTTTCTATGGTGGGTTCATGACTCGGATCCCCACTATAACTCTAGTTTTTCTCCAAGCTTGTGGAAGTCAGCTAATCCTTACCCTTAAATACTCATTATGTCATTTGGATGAAGTCATTTGCTTACAATAGCTTTTCTCCACGTGTTCGGCCTACAGGAAACCAAATCAGATTGTGGGCTTGACTTACTTCGTGACTTTTAAATTTAAGTGATAGAAAGTGTTAATATAATATTCACATATGTACTTTTGAAGTGTAGAACGTTTGTTAGCAGTCATCACAACAGTGAATTACCAGTTTTATAAACAAAATTAATAATTATAACTTTTGATCTAATAAAATATAATTGATTTTATAATTATTATTTTATGATGCAAAACATTGATTTGTAGTAATATAAAAGAGCTTAATAAAAATGTATATATAATTGGTTTAGTTTTTAAGACAAATATTAAAATTCAAAACTATCTGCCACTCAATAAAAATCTAAGATTTCTAATAAGAATTCAAAATCTAACTTATAAATAAATTGCAACACATTCCTACTAATTAAGGTGAAGAGATTTCCACAATCTATCATTTATAGCAATACAATTGTTTTTGGATTTGATTGTGATGAAGTTCAAAGGATGGGGAATCCAATTAAGGACAATCTAACCTTGCAGCCAATTACCAACATAGCAGAATAACGCAATAAGATATGCTCAATTTAGATTTTCATTAACATGCCCGATTGTAAGGCCTTTCGGGTTAGGGCCAATTACAATCAAGAACAGTTTAGCAAGATCAACAAGATCCAATCCAACACCAGCTAGTTCAGTTCTGAAACAAATCAGCAACTGATGGAAACCTTAAGGAAGATCTGAACTTGAGCTCGCAAGCCTCCAAGCAATCTCATTGTCTCCAACCAAACAACCACTAGCTTTGCTATTACAAACTATCAGAAACCAATCTGATCTTCAAGATCTCACATGATCCAGATCTAACTTCCCCAAATTGATGTCCTAAACAACAACCCAAGCATCCCCTTAAATACTAATCTTCAGCCACAAGTCGGCTGGATGAAATAATTAACTCCTACAAACAAATATTAAATGCAATACATGTCGGCTCTCAAATGGCCATACAATTATTTAATTCTCCATGTCAGCCTATAGATCTACATAGGAGAATGCAACAACAG
Source organism: Chamaecyparis obtusa (assembly GCA_027943335.1). Taxonomy (NCBI): domain Eukaryota; kingdom Viridiplantae; phylum Streptophyta; class Pinopsida; order Cupressales; family Cupressaceae; genus Chamaecyparis; species Chamaecyparis obtusa. The sequence continues at coordinate 12,409 of BSBK01007161.1, read as the reverse complement.
CTACCAATAATAAATGCACCAAGTCGGCCAACCAAATCACCAAAAACTCTAGTTGGTAAACCGAAACAACCGAGCCCCAGCAAAACAACCTACCAAGCCAACCAACATCGAGCAACACAGGCATTGCCGAGCACCTGTTCCACCGAGCACCAAAAGTTTCACCGAGTTCTTTCAGTGACCAAACTTCCTTCAATAACCGAGACCATCAGTTAAAGATGCAACCGAGTTCCACATAACCAAAACAACACACCACCATGTAGATTCACCGAGTACCCTAGAATGTCCCTGCATCAGATTGTGTGCAATATTTTTACATTAACATTTTTAATCACATTTCTACTTATCTTTTTAAAAAAATTGTAATAAATTAAGACTAACAACTAACCCTAGAAAAGAATGTGTAGAACTAATATATGTGCTAAAAATCAGAATGGTTTTCCCTAAATCTATTTTATAACTTTTCTCATTAAATATAGTGCAAGCACATTATAATGTATTGCATTAAATAATATATTTGTATTATATATCAAAATTTGCACTTTCGCATAATAAGATTGGTTATCAAAGTGTAAAAGTTCAATTTGTTGATCTACTAATAAATAAGGTTGGAGTTATGACTATGAATCAATTAAGTATTATTTAAATTACAATTCAATTACAGTTCAAGATTATGATTATGTCTCAATTATGAATAATATTCAAGAGTTTAATTAAGCTTAAGTTTAACATTAAATTAAGGTTAGAGATCAATTAGGAATAAGTTTAAAATTCAATTAAGCTAGACTTGGCATTCAATTAAAATTAAGATTAGCTTCAAATTAATGTCTATGTACATTGTAAAAATTTAGATGAACTTGTGAAATCATGACACTTTAACGTTCTTAATATTTTATATTTTAGAAATCTTATTTTTTATTTAATTACATCCTTAACTATTTATAATAATGAATTGATGAGTTTTTCCTATATATGATTGTTAATATTTTAAAATTTCATATCTTTTAGCATATTTTACATAGATTATCAAAAATATAAATATGTCAATAATTTAAAGAAAAAATAAATTATTTACATAAAATACATTATACAATGCATTGTGACCTTAAAATACACTATAAAGTGTGCATTCTGATAACCTATATCCACGGTATTTCAATAATGCAGACTACACATTCCCAATTCTTAACTTCTTCCTTTCAACTTCAAAACAATGTTCTGACATCCGCTTCAAACTTTTAGAATTGAAATTTCCTCAAAATGAGAAGGGAAATAAACAATACCTCCGTACGTCTTTTTTTGTTAAGAAGATGTATGCAATTACTTCCCGGAATCGCTCTCAAATGAATCGTATAATACGGAAACAGTTCAATTTGTTGTCAGTCAACTCACGGCAATTGCCTATTTCCTTAATTATAATTTGCATCTGTTCCGATGGACGTTGACTTCACTATTTGTGGATAGAATATCAAAGATTGTCAATGTCTAAGGTGTGTTTTCGTCGGCTTCAATGGTCAAAGCAAATTTCTGTTTGAAAACAGAATAATCATTTACTAATTTTACACGTGAATAAAATTGAAAAGCAATCTGTTGAAACCGGCAAGTACGAATTCAAATCTTAAACGTTTAACCCGTTTGGAAGATAAACTGTGCGATCTTCAAGTATAACTTTTATACAAAGTACAGTTTATTCAAGGAAGATGAAATTTTCATCAGAAATCTTCTAATTATAGAGAGATAAAGAATATATTCCTAGAAAACAAAACAATTATAAAGAGAAATTTGAATCTTATTTGATTTCGATAACAAGAACAACACCGTCATATCTAAACTATTATATTATCAATGTGAACACATTTCACCAAATTAGATTTTTATTGGGTTATTCGAAAAGTTATCTTTTGCACACATTTCCTCTGCATATGGACATATAAACATCTGAGGAGGTATATTCAAACACGCTAAAATAAAGAAGCAAATTGTTCTATATTCTTTCTTTCTATGGTGGTCCATGACAGAGTTCCACCTCAGATCCCCACTATAACTCCAGATTTTTCCATCATTGGCCACAAATACTCATAATGTCAGGCATCCACCTCCATATCCCTGTCATTTGGAGCAAAATTTTCAAATTATATTTCTCAAAAAATTTCCAAATTATAGATCTCTAAATTGACAAGGAAACAAATTTTTTCAATGAAGCCATTTGATTAGGATAGCTGTACTCCACGGGTTGGGCCTACGAATGACTCGATGTTGTGGGAATCCAAATCATATTGTCTGCTGCTCCATTGTTCTAAATTTAACTGATAAAAAAATGTTAATATAATATGATCACAAATATAAATGTGTAAAATAATGGTTAGCACTTATAAAAGTAATAAATTAAAACTAAAGCTATGCTATTTTTACAATCCATATGTATGTTAGATAGTCTCTTGACACTATTATGTGTCAGTTTTTATCATCGACGTTTCAGATCACATTCCATGATCTATTATTATCTGTCAAGTTGTGGTGGAAGGACTACAAGCCCAAGATGGGCTATCAATGGTCGGTTGCTCACTTGCATATGGTTCCCACTTTGAACTAGAAATGACACTTGCATTCTTCTCAGTCCACATGGCGACACAAATTTCTTATTGTCTAGTCTGTCATTGTCAAGTCTGAAGTGGCTCATTTCACCTAGTCATTCTTTCCTAAGACTCATCTTTGAGCTCTCATCTTTGGCATTTGGGTGTGCCAGACCCTAGGTGTCCTTTCTATGGGCAACTTGAGACTTTCATGCATATTTTTTGGCATTACAGAAGAGCCCAACAGTTGTGGGTTTGGATTCATGAGTTTTTTTGGCCTTTTAAGCTAAAACCCTTCTCCTAGCATATGATCTTGTTGAGAGATTCACCCAGACTTCCCTTTAAATTTTTACAGATATGGCATGTTTTTAAGATGGAAATCCTCTTCACTCTATGAAAAGATAGAAATACAGTGTTTTATACTTATAAATTTCTTGATATTAATGTTTCTTTGTTGGATGTTGTTGATGCATTTAATATGTTTGATCACTACACAACTTTGGTGACCTGATTGAGTGGTGTTGGAATTACTACTGTTGTTATTCGTGTTTTGTCACTGATGTCGACGTATGTTTCTATGGAGAAAATATACTGGTTATTTCAGTGTATGGATACTGTAAAGATGATTCAAAATAAGAGAACATGGGTTTGTGTATAGGAAGGTGTTATGATCTTATATCTAAGATCTCATGTTGTCATATTGCATATTGGCCGAGTTATAGAAGATTTGGTAAAGACTGGTTTCTGGACTGTGACAGTGGGAGTTGAAAGAGTAAGTCTCTGTGTTTTGAACACATCTTACAAGCAGTGTGGATTTAGTGTATGCCAACTTTTAAGGGATGCCAGATAACACATTGAGGAATGTTCATTGATCTTAGCAAGTCATGGGAAGCATGATGACGTCAACTGTGGTGTGTGTTCTAGAGGAGACCTGTTTGGGGCCAACTTCAGAATTGTAGCATGTATTATGGATAGCGAGCATGGATTACAAATGTTGGATCTTAATTGTTGAATTGTAATTATTGTATACTTGTTTTAGATACTGTGTGTATCTTAGCAAGGGGTTATATGATTATTTGTATATTAGGGAAGCCTAATTGGCCGACCTGATCATTTATTGTAATAGGGTATATATGTCAGATCTTTTTTTTTGAAAAAAGTGTGAGCATGGAAAGAATATAGATTGTGGAAGATGTGAACTTGTACCTAATGTATGTAGAGAAAAGGATATTGTATATGCTTCATCAAAATTGATCAAGCAAAGACAATTGCTATCAAACAATTCACAAGGATTGTGTATTTCCTTTATATACACTTGTGTTGTGAATAGTGAGTTCTGGAGGTGGACATAACCTTCTTTGAGTAGTGAGCATACTCTTTTCTTTGACTCCTAACAAGTTCTATCCTTTAACAGGGACTATGTACTGTAATGTTTTAACAAGTTCCTAACAGGGCTAATCTTTTAACATGGATAGTATACTCTCAGTACATCATTAGTGGGTGTTAATTCCCATCGGGGTTTTTACCTTTAACAAGGTTTCCTCGACAACAAAATATTGTGTTATTGTGTTGGCATTTACTCTGCTATCATTATTTGGTGTTGTTGGTATTCAAAGTTAAAAGTTTAATAATATGTCATGCAACTGATTCGCCCCCCCTCTTAGTTGTATTGGTGGACAATTATTCCTAACATTCTTTATATGCTAAATCATGTATATGTAATAATGTCATGATGCAAATTAAAGTGCAAGTCAACAAAGTGGCCCTTGAGGTTGCTCACCCGCAATAATTACTTCAACATTAGAGCAATGGCCCTTATACAGTTACCAGAGTACGCCCAAATATTTTTACCGTCAACGAGCATTTCTTACCTTGTGGTCATAGTTCTTATGCTCCCTACTCACATAGGCCACACTCTCAGGCCATACGCAGACAGTCTGGTGACAAATGATATTTTTAGTGTCATTGCTCAATTAGTTGGCCACCTTATGTTGGTTTGAATTTTGGTTGGCCTCCTAACAATGTGGTTCCCTTCACTCCTAGCGACTCTAGTTGACTATGATCTCGTGTTGACTCTAAGTGGCCCAATTCTTCCAAGTGGTTCCCACAATTGGCTCTGACTATTTCTCAGGCCAGAAAGAAGACTAGAGAAGCAGAGAACACAAAGGAATGGTGGTCCCTTCCAAACCTCAATCCTAACCATTGATCTATGAGGAAGGATAAAAGTACAAACCCGTGGCACACTTTTATGAAGGAAAAGGTTAACAACACCAAAATTGTTCAACTTCAATGACATAAAAGTGATATTTGTATTTGAAATTTGAATATGGTGTAAATTAATGAAATGGGTAAAATTGGATGAAGTTTATGACTATTATTTTTTAAAAATTATTTGAACAAACATTGATGTAGTTTTTTAATTTTTAAATTCCATTTTTTAATTGTTGAAAAATGTTGAAAATCAAAAGACTAGTTCCTACCAAAAAACTATATGAAAATAATATTTTTTTCCTCTAATTTCAAAATATGTTTTAGATGGCATGTATAGCAAATGCATAAAAAAAAATATTAGTTTCTGATGTATATTTTCTCTGTTATAACTATTCACAGTCAAACTTACCTGAAATTGATAGTTTTCATATCCGGCTTAATTTCCCCTATCAAATCTACACCATTCAGAAAAAAATAATTATATATTCTTGAAGAGGACTCTCTCCTCTAGTGTTAAATCTTTATTTTTTAAATTTTTTTGATATGATTTACTATTTTTTTTCTTTTTTCAAAGTAGCATCTTCTTAAATGTTAAAATAACTACTTGCAGTATTTTGAAATTATAATATATTAGATCTAATGAAAGCACTATAAATATTATATGATAATAATTTTACTTCGAGCTCTACAAAAGAGTATTTTAGTTTTTAAATAAATTTGAGATTTGATGGAGAAATCAGCTACAAAAGTGAGAAATTTTGCAATTCTACAAATTTTGCTTATTTGGATGCCACATAAGTAGTTTTGATTGGACTAGGTTTAGCCAAAACCCCCTGCATATATATGAACCAAATCTTCATTGATTTAACATATTTCTCTTTTATTTACTCAATTTGCTTGTTTGATTGGACCTATTTCGATTGAAATCTATCTGCCACATTGACACCACTTGGCACCCCGTATGGGCCACGTACATCTGGCTGTATAGTGTCTAGTCAAAAGTACCTTTAGTCGAAACTCATCAGTTTTCATCTATTGTAACACAAATTTGTACTTTTACTCAGAAAGAAATATGATCATGCTCGTCCGCCTTCTGCAGGCATTGCATTAGCTGCCTAGTGGTTTGTTTTATTGTTTTTGCTTCTTGGCTCTACTCATGTTTTTGTTTTTATTTGGCTTTCTAGGAACGGTTCGTGTGACTCTCGTGGAGTGATTTCATATCCTCCAACCCATTGTTTTCTGAATAGTGTGTTTGTACTTAATTAAATATTAATGGAAATGGCCTGTTCATCAAAATTGGAAACCCAATATCAGTGAAATTGAAACTATTAGACAATGAAATTGGATACCTCAAACCCAATAATAACAATTGACTTTAAAGCCATACATAATAAAAATTAGACCAATACGCCATATACCAACAATGATGCTTGAAAAGACCAAATTATTGAACACGTAGGACTAAGAAAATACTAGTGAAGCTAGAACATAGGAGTATGATTTCCTTATTAATTGATAAGTTTTTATGAACACATTAAGTTGTGTTCATAAACACAAACTGTCTAAAAACATCGCAAGAAGCACCAAAGACAACAACATTCTACATAAGAGTTAGAGGACAAAAAAAAAGAAATGGAAAACATGGATTTGAAAGCTCTGAAAGGTCTTTGATGGCCTTAGTGAGGATAAAATCCTCACTTGTATCAGAGATGAGCCAAGAGAATGCTAAATATAAATCCTCATGTTTTTCATTGTGAAGGATTGGCATGCAAAGTTGGAATGCCTCATTTTTGTTGTATCTAGAATCCATACCCACAAAACAAAAAAGAAAAGGAAGTAAATGCAATAAAAAGTGGTACTCAGAACAATGTGAAACATGAAATACTAGGTGATATGAAATAATGTGAAATAATAATTGATACAATCTATACCACTTAATATGAAACAATGTAAAAAAACCCAAGGAACATTTGTAGATGCAATGGTGTTGCCAGTGAAGGAAAACACATGTTCTCGTTAGGTGTGGAAGATGTAGAGTCACCAAACAAATACATTTTGGTCATAGAAAAAATGAAGACTCCAGTAGGTAGGATAGAAAGGAATGAATATGGCTCAATTTGTGAGGAGTTATATGTATTGAATGGAGTTTTGTTTGAATAATGCAACGCCTAAGGTGATTGTAAGGAGAGGTGACGTGTAGTAAATGCTACTACATGTGTTGTAGTGTAAGGTGTCAACGAGAAGTAATGGGGGTGAGGGTGGTGGATTGGGTGGCCATATGGTGGAATGCCACGTGGCCACCATGTCCAATTCAGAGTGTATGGTGGGAAAGTTAAGGGTGTAGGTTTGCACATGTCTTGATTGACACACAAAAATGGCAACTAGTAAATACATTGGACAAATGGGATTGGAACACGTGGTAAATTTTCAAGCCTTAAAGATTAATTTTTCTTTGGGGTTGCCAACTCAGTGATCTAAGTGGAAGATTAAAAGAATTGGGTCTTGGGTCCATGAGGCGACCCACGTGGACACCTAGAGTTAGGGTGCACATATTTTGACTCCTCTCCCTAGCTTACACATTCCCAATTTTTAGATTGTTTCTTTTGACTTCAAAATAATTTTGACATCCACTCTTAACTCTTAGAATTGACAGTATTTAGATAATTTGACATTTTCCACATGGTGATATTGCTATCAGAATTCAACTGTGTAGTGTTTGAGTCAAACTCATTGATCCATGTTTCATGAGTAGTTGTTCATGAGAACCCATCTCTCATGAGAACAAATGGAACACTTAGCACTCATTACAATATACAGGTGATGCTCATGAGAATGAATGGAATACTTAGCACTCACTATATATAGGTGATGCTCATAGAGGTGAAGCGCTGGACTTCTGAGGAGGTCATCCATCCCAATACTATTTTCTACACTTCCAATCACACAAAAACAAAACCTTCGCATATGTCTTTTTTTGTTTGGAAGAAGTACAAAAAGACTTGACTCAATTACTTGTTGGCACTCTCAAATGAATAGTACACAAAAAAAGTTAAGTTTCTTGTCAGTCAACTCACAACAATTGGCTATTTCCTTAATTGTAATTTGCATCTATTTTGATGGTACCGGCTAATCTCCATGTAAAATGCACCAAAGACAAAAATTTAAAAAAGTCAAACTTTTTTTTCCAAATTTGCAAAAACACAACACGATGGTTTTTTTGTAAATTTTTATAGTTTTCCACCACAAAATATGCATATCACGAAGAATAACTGCTGAAAATTTCGCCAAAATTTATTATGTATATAATTTTTAAAATTTAGTCAACTATACATTTTGCATAGAGAATAGCCGCCTCCTTTTTGATGGACATCGACTTCATTATTTATAAAGACTTATCACAGATACATGTTAATCAAATTGATAGCAGTCTTTTTTGAAACCATCAAGTAGATGTCAACTCAAATCTTAAACATTTAACCCGTTTGGAAGATAGAACTGTGCGATCTTTTATGCAACAGTTTGCTCAAAAATGATGTAATTCATCAGAAATCTTCTAATTATAGAGAGACAAGAGGCTATATTTTTAGAAAGCAAAAATTTGAAAAGCGAAATGTTGCTTTTAATATAAATAGTCGATAATAACGTTTAAAAAGAATTTGAATCTTGTTAAATCTTGATAATAACAATACCAATATATTGTTGTGGGCATTCAAGTTAAATTGTGTTGTTGACTGACTTTTCTCAGTGTGCTGGTTCGTGTCTTTTCAATTGAACTGAAAAAAATATTAATAAATAATTATAAGTATATTTTTAAGTGTAAAACATTTATTATCAGTCATATAAATAATAAATTAACAGTTTTATATTAATATTAAGTAGAATTGGTAATTGAAAATTTTAATCAAATAAATTTGTATTTGATTGAATACTTTTTATTTTCCCATGGAAAATAATTATTTGTAGTAATATAAGAAAAATGCATACTAAAATTAAAGAATGTGTAGAATTGTTGTGTAGGATTAAAATTCAGGATTTTTTTTTATGGGTTTTCTTATCGAACATAATGCAAACATCTTATAATGTGTTTGTGTTATACACAAACATATTATAGTTAATTGCATTATATAATGTAAATGTGTCAAATATAAAATTAAAATTTGTACTTTCACATATTATTAGGATGGGCTACCAAAGCTCAAAGGTTGAATTTGCAATGTTCAATTTTTCATTAATTTATGTGTATGGACCCAACGCCTATTTCCTCTTTCTAGTATCTCCCTTGGTCAAAGTCCATATGTTCTCTCCATCTTCATCTCTTAAGAGCCCATCATATTTGAATATTTCTAGGTGTGCATGTATGTTAAAATTCCCATGTGCAAGTTTTCAAAGTTTCATATTTTTCTATCTCATCGCCCCTTTTATTCAAACTCCACCCTTTTCTTTATTCTTATCAACACATCAAACTTTCCCATCCTAGCATGCCTTTCCACCCAACTTTTTCTTTCTTCTTCTTATTGAAATACTAGAATTTCCTATACAAGCATACTTTTCCATTCACCCTTTTCATTTCACTTGTTCCTATCAAGTTATCAAACTGTCCAATCTAGGAATGACTTTCCTTATGATTTTTTTTAATATAATTCTCACCAAGGGTTTTCCTTCAAAACATCTCCTTCCTCCGACCTTCACTCTTTTTCTTTTTTTACTTTGGTCAGAGTTTCATACCATTTCTTAACATGTTTTTAACTCAAGCCTTCACTTCATAACACTCACACTTGATTACCTTTTAAGAACAAAGCTTCAACATTTCCCTTAATTAAATACCTTTTCTATGACACCCCATACTTTAGTATGTAACATGTTACATTGTGTCACCTTATTTGGATTGTAACTTTAGATATCTTTTCATTTGGATACATATTATGTTATACTCTTGAACTCTAGTGCCCAACTTGTGCATGAGACTGAAGGATTATCCCTAACCTTAAAAAATTGATTCTCATCCTTTGGTGGTACTCTTTCCCAACTCCCTATTTCATGACCTTAGAATATAATTAATGGCTAAATTAATATATTAATGTTCCTTTTTTCTAGTTGATATGAATCTAAAGGGTAAGTTTTAGCGAAT